>JAZDUH010000544.1:12555000-12882500 GCA_036419115.1 Scarus forsteni
AAAAAGAAAAAACATTTTCAATGGTTCATATTACAGACACTGTGGATTACATCAGGGTTTGAGTTGCAGCTTACTCCTCTGATTTCTCACCTCGCTCTGATCCTCCGATACCTTTCAGCACGGCTCTGCGTCCCGTGCTCTCTATCAGAGCCTGAACCTCTGCAGTGGTCAGAGCAGACTCCACCAGCACCTCCTCCTTACTGACGTCAATACTGACAGACTGCACGCCTGTAAAATCACAAAAACAGAAACCTGCAGTGAGAACTTTGACTCCCTGTACTTTCACTTTGTTTTGGCTTTTAAAGAACACAACACATCTATTTTCATTAACACAAAGATTCTGCCAGGCTGTTACATCAGCATTACAGTCATTTCTATTCCAACAAGACTTTCTCAAAAAGGATGGATACTGAAAAAGTTATCAGAGGAGATGGAGACCACAGAACTGATGCTGACAATTTGATTTTATTTACTTTCACTCATGTGTCATTTATATGGATGAATCTTTAAATATTAAAGCACAATCAGGGAACAACTTAACGATATTTTATTGTTTCAACACATTTGTCAGTCATTAGTTATATATGTTCTCAGATAGATAGATAGGTAGATAGATAGATAGATAGATAGGTAGATAGGTAGATAGATAGATAGATAGATAGATAGATAGATAGATAGATAGATAGATAGATAGATAGATAGACTTTATTGTCCTTTGCCGGAAATTTCTCTTAGACAGCAGTGCTACTGGCTAAGGGCATGATATACATAAAAAACAATAGACAACATACAACAGATGCATGCAGTGCTAATCAGTAGGGCTGTGTGACTATGTGATTGTGTAATTAATAACAATAATTTTATTTGTATAGCACCTTTAAGACAGATGTTTACAAAGTGCTTTAAGAGACAAAAAAGGTAGAACTCTGGAGACAACAAATTCACAACTAGGTCAAACAGAGACCAAAAAAGACAGACGAAAAGGCACAGAGGTTAATGAAAAATAAATCAATAAAATATAATAAAATGGTGACAACCAAAGTACTACAGCAGAGGCTGGCATCTCTGATAACCACAAGGGTCACAAAAGTCTTTCTTCAGTACCTGAGGGCCATACTGTTAAATATTGTCAGGCACTTTCAAAGGAAAATAAATATCTACAAATAAACCAAAAATAGCAAATAAAGCTTCAAAAAATGATTACACCAACATCAATACATTTTAATTTAAACACAAAAGTTTATGATTTAATGACATAACTAAAGCCAATTTAAGCTTCTTTTTAATGCAATAAAAGAAATAATGTCCACCTGTTTCTAATTCCCTTACATTGTTTGCAAATACATCTTTAATAATACTTTATATTATATTTAATGCCTCTTAAAAGAAATTTAAAGATACAGTCATAGTACTTTGATGAAATGAAAAACAAAGCATGTACCACAATCTAATGTTAGTCAAAATATTCTATCACCTCCTAATTTTTGCATTTTGCAGTACTGCTTACTCATAATGAATCATTTCTTAGCAGTTTTTATGTTTTGTTCATATTTCCAATTTGATTTTTTGTTTGTAAGCGATCAGTGGGCTGCACTGAGTGAGGAGAAGGGCCACATGTGATCCCCAGGCCACTAGTTGCCCACCCCTGCACTGTAGGAGTATGCTCCATTAGCACTTGTAAAAATGTCAACATGTTCATAAGAGTAACATTAGAAAATCAGGTATTTTGTTTTATAACTAACAGAAAGGAGATAAGACAATAAATAGATGATAGATTAATAGAAAGATTGTATGTTTTGAACTTTGGGTTGTATGTTGGAGCTTCTGCTTGTGTGACCTGTTGCTTGACTCATTTCAGTGTAATTCACTTGTCAGTACAGTAACTCATACTGCAGCATAAAGCATCTGATCTCAAATCTACAGTCTGAGCAGGAATGCATGAAAAAGAAGCCAGACAAACCCATGACACACATGTGACTGTATGCAGGCTACAAATCAGACCATGAAAAAGAGAGGTTCCTCTAAACATCTGCAGTAGTGAGTATAAAGACGTGTCCCACAGTGTCCTACAGATGTTCCTCAGTCTTCATGATCCTGGACATGTAATATTACCTGGTCTACCCTCCAGAGCAGCTCGTATTTTGTTTGCACAGCTCTCACATGTCATCTGCACTGCAAACTCCAGCTGTGAACAACACAAAACACATGTAACACTTGCACACAGCACACAAGAACACATGTATACCTCTAGAATTACATTTTAAATAAGGTTCATTATTATTGTAAGACGTTGTGTAACTGCGTCACGACGTTACACTGTACCCAGCGTGTTATCAGCAGCAGCTTATCTCTACAGCAGCCAAATAAGGCATGTTTTTGTTCTAAAAATATCAATTCAGTGACAATGATGTGGTAAAAACAGCTTTTAGTGGGCTTTAAATGGGATAAATAACGCTGTCAAACCTTTGTCGGTCTCTGAGACTCCATTATGCTGCCCTGTGTCGTTGCCTGGACGATGAAAACTGAATTAAATAGATAACTACCCACTTTCCTGAGAGCGGAAGCTAACCCGCTGTAGTTGCGGACGGGCGCCGCCATTTTGGTGAGGTCACAGTGACGCACAGCGCACGTTACCGCCGCCAGGTGGCGACCGGCTGCCACAGCATTTCTGTATATGGAGGGCAGGAGCCTCCGAGGGAGAGACAACCAGGATTTAGACTGTCAAATGGACTGTGCACAAGCTGAACTCAAGTCAACAGGCGCAAATGATGCCAAACATCAACACTAAAGAGCTTTTTTTTTTATTTTACTTGAGAAGCTGTCTATGAGTGTCCAATGGAGGACAGAATATTTGATATTTAACAGTATTTCCTTGAAACTTTATGGCAGTGATTTGTGAATTCTGGTCTATAAATGGATATAATTTCAACAGACTGTCTTCTGATGTTGGTTGTTTGATTTTTGTTGTCATAGAAAATATATATATATATATATATATATATATATATATATATATATATATATATATATATATATATATATATATATATATATATATATATATATATATATATATATATATATATATATATATATATATGTATATATATATATATATATATATATATACATATATATATATATTATGTATATGTATCCATGCATATATGTGTATACATGAAATGAAGAGCTTTATGCTTTATTGTAAAGTGTCTTGAGATAACACTTGTTATGAATTGGCGCTATACAAATAAAGGTTGATTGATTGATTGATTGATTGATAGAATAGTGTGCAATAGAAGTCTTTTTTTGCAAATACAATGTATAACAGAATTATGTTACTGTCATGGTTGGTGCTCCAACAAAAACAACAAAAAGTATGGCATAGCACTCACAGTTGCAAGGGTAATTAAATATAAAAGGATATGAGCAAAAAAAAAATACACCCCTTCAGTTTTGTTACAGAAAACTTCAAGTTTCTTTTCAAAATCAACATTTTATGGCATACTGTACCTCGAAATATGCCCCAAAATGTGGTCTATTAATTGCAAACGAGACTTTTAAGTTGCACACAAAAAAGCATTTCCCTCAATTTAAGACTCATTTATGCCGGGCACTGTATATCTACAAAGAAAAAAGAAAAAATATATTTTGATAATAATCAAATACATATAAAACATATTATAGGATACAAAGTATACATTTTAGACTGTGTGTCATTAAACCAGTAGTCATGCTCCGCAGGAATCCACCAGTGCACAAGCTGTCATGTAACTTAAAATATCTAGTGTTTTTTCATTTTTCAGCTCATGATGGCGTTTCCACAGGTCCTTGCTCACACACACTCACTTCTGTTGTTGAATCAGAGTATATATCTATGTGTATATGTATATATGTGTGTGTACATGTCTGTATAATTGGCATAGTAAAGCCAGAGGTTAAAGTCAGGGTCATTTAGTCTCACGTTACTTGCTTGTTAAATTGTTGTCTCATTAATACTTTGAAGGTTCATTGATGATATTTGGAGATACAAGGGTAAGATCACTGTAACCTTAATTCTTGTTATGAAACACGTATTCACACCACTAAAAAAAGAAAATCTCAGTGACTCACAACCAAAGAAACAAAAGCAGCTCATCTTTTTGAGCCCAGTATGCCAGTAGTGTTCCTCATGGAGTGAAGTTCCAGTTTTCAGACACAGTATATTTTGTGGAATACATCAAACTTCTCTGATTCTGAAAGCTGTTTTTTTACTTAATCCCTCCACAAAATCTCCACAAGTCAATCAGATCAAAGTTGACATCCATTTTTGTATTTATTTTTTCTTATTTTGAATAAAAAAATCACTGTTTTCCGTTATTTTCTCACCAAAGGCTGTAAAAGGAGTAAAGCAGAGTTAATAACCGCAGCTCCTACATAGACAGGGTGAAAGTGGGGGCTCCCCCGTCCACCGCTAAGGACGCCGTCCCCCTCTGACACGCTTGGCTTCATCCTCCATTGGAGCTGTCAGGGTGTGATCAGCAGACATGGAGAGCGCTCGCCTGGGCTCTGACATCACGGTGACCTCTGCAGGGCCCCTCGCACTACTAACTTACCACCACCTCCACCCACATCACTGACACACTTCTTCCCCTCGAGGCCTGAATAATCAGCATCATGAGGATGAGTCAGAAGTGAGGCTCGGACAGATTAGTCCAAAATTTGCACTTGTGGGGCCCTAAGGCAGCGTGAATATGCTTCCTATCACTGAAATGTGCTGCCCTTTCTGCTCTCATATGGATATGACATATTGTTTTAATTATTAACCCTGTTTTTTTTCTGGACATACTTGAGGGCAAACGTAATTTTGGCTTCTCTTTACATTTTAAAATGGTTTGTGCATCCCCTTCAATCTATTGTTAAAGGAACTGTTAGATCATCTCATGGGAGTTTTTTTAGTGATACAAATCCCAGTACAGAGACCAGGACATGTATGTAATAGACATAAACTCTGGACACTGACTACGCCTTTGAAAAAATTCCCCTCAGACCCACAAGGCACACTAGCAGCCTTAAAGGGATACGCCAACTTTTTCTTTTTTATTTGCCTCAATCCTGAGTCCATGGTGAGTAGATAGACAGCATTCTTTCAACTGTGTGTGCAGTAACAAGAAAGAAACAGGCAACGCTAACGTACAGCTAATTAGCTTAGCTAAGACACTGGGAGTCTATGGGTACCATTAGCCACCTCTAACTTTCGGAAGAGAATTTGGGGCCGTTTACATGGCGCTGAAAATGCAGTAAGTTTTTATTGTGTTTTGGCCTTGGGCTTAGATGGAGCGCGTTGCTTTTTTACTGAAAACGGAAACTTTTGAAAACGTGCTCCAGAGTGGAAAGGTTTGAATCCGCTCGTCATGCAGCTTCGTGTAAACCCGAATCAGAGCGTTTTAGGGTGAAACGCCTACGTCACCGCATGCACAGTGCTCATTCACATGAAGGCTGCACGCGCATACCAGGAACAACAACAGCTTCGGCTGTCGAGTAACGTGTGAGCCTCTTACCGTGATCGGTTTGTTATCCAGACAAAACTGTCCAGACAGATTTGTTGTCCAAACTGATTTGTTGTCCAGAAAAGAAACTCCAGCGTCTCTGTACGTCTATTCGCCATTGTGGTTTGTGAAATGTTGTTATTCTTTGTTCGTGTGTTGTAGCAGCGCTGCCTCTCTGCAGACCTGCACCGCCATCTACTGAACCGGCATGCACACTACAGCAGTTTTACCGGGGATTAACTCGTCTCCAGCGTTGTCATCTGAACGCAGAAGAATTTGAAAACGCAAAGGAAGGATCTTTGCATCTTTAACCCTATAAGGCCCAAGACCATAGATTATAGTCAGAAACTTCTAATTTTTTGGAGCTGAAATGTTTGTTTCACTTTCTGCTAAAATCCATAAAAATCAAAATGTCCATAAAATTCAACATATAGATTTTTTGTATCTCATTTGATACATTAGGTGTTTTTGGCAACTGATAATCCATTTGAGGACATTTTTGTCATTTATCTGATTGTGTTCAGATGTTTTTTTTGTAACTTGTTGATCATATTAAGTAGATAGAGGTATTATAAAAGTATGTATCGAATATGATACAATTGGCTTTATAGGGTTAAGTCAGGAGTTTCCATGTAAACGTAGCCTTAGGACCATGTTAGATGGAGAATATAATGTTGGGGAAGTCGACATCAAAGTAGAAATTTCGACATGAAAGGCGAAATTTTAAGAATAACCCTTTAACTATCAGCTCAACTGTTTATCAATAAATTCAGGGATATTTTACTATTTAAAACAGAACAAATCAAATAATTGTTCAATTCCATGAACACTTCAGGGAACAGAGAACATTAAAAAACAAGCCAAAAACCAGATATTTTCTTGGTGTGAGATTAAAGGTTTAAAAAGCTAACAGCTGATTGTGATGACATGAAAACGCACAAATATTTGGGATAAAAATAAATTAGAAAATGCAGAGATATTTGTGAATAAAAAAGCAATCAAAAATAACTGAAATAGAACAAACTGTACTGAATTTGACAAAGGCACAAAATGTTTCTGATGAATTTTAGTTAATATATATTAATCATTTTATCAGTAAATGGTTAAGTGAAGTATTTAAAATTACAATGAAGGCAATAATAATAGCTTTTAGCTTTTAAACCATGAAATCCTACACAAAGGAAATACCGGTTCTTTTGGTTTGTCTTCTTTTTTTTCTGTATCCTCAGAAAATGACAGAAACAAACAATGAAATATTAAGACATTAAAAATATTCCTGAATGAACTGACTTCTGCTGAGCAGTTGAGCTGCGAGTTAAAGGGATAAAGTTGAAATGACAAGAATAAAGTCGACATATGTTTTTTGCCTTTTTTTGTTGAAATTTCAGCTTTCAGCACAAAATTATTATTCAACTTTATCCTCTTCATTTTAAACTTTAATCTCAAAATTTCTACATTAAAGATGCTATGAGGAGTTTCTGAGTAATTTCAAAGAAGTCTCACTTTTACATATATGCCTGATCCAAATACACTCTTTAAGATGAGTTTTATAAAATCAAAATAGGTTATCTATAAATGCTATTCCTTAGCTTAGCGGTCAGGTCGGACAGGACTAGACTGGCCTGGATATTCAACTTCAGGAACAAGACAATTAAAACTAGAGCAAATTTTTATTATTCGGACACGTCTTAGAGCACCAGGCTGTAAGTAGCGATATATAACCGGCTACAAACGTACAATACTAAGTTTTCCAAAACTTGCTTGTTTTCTCACTTAAACTACCGCTACGTAACTAGAAAGAGATACATTACCTTGTCGCTTTGAATCCTGTAAGCTGTTAAAAAAGAAGTTGTAAAGCAATGCAGAGTTCTGAGGAAGGTCTGAGCTGCATTCATTAGCATCACAACAAACGCATGCATTGGCTTGGGTCACGTCTTTACGACAGTCGCCGCACGTACTCATGGGTAGCAGAGTCACCGGCAATAGATTCTCCTCATCGCACCTTTAATGTCTCATAGCTACATCGACCTCAAAATAATTTTCTCCATCTAACACAGCCCTAATGCTCTTCTGTATCAGATACACTTTAGCAACTCTAAAAGTCCTGTGTGCTTGTTGTGGCTTGTTTTACAGCATTATGATACATAATCTTCTATTATCATCGTATGATCTTCTACTTGTCAACTGTTTTTGTTTTCTTGACTTACTTCCGCACTTGAGATGTGATGTCAAGTCAAACGGCTCTTTTAATGAATGATATGCACTGATTCACCGTTGTGAGTGAGCAGTTTGTTTGCGAGCTGTTCAGACTTGACCCGTTTGCAAACGTCAGTTCAATCAGGATAGACTAATAATGAAAAGACAGAGTAAATGGAATCAAATTTATTGTGCACTGAAATAGTCTTTGGTGCTTAGACCCCGCAGGAAGTAAACCATCTTAGGAAGCTGCAAAATGGATTAGAAGCTTCCATGAAAGAAGACTTCCCCAGAGCCTAGACACTGGTGCGGTGAGATGGTTGACGATTTCGTAGAAGATGACCAGTATCCTGATGAGGTGGTGAGAGGGGTGGAGGTGGGTTGGACGAACTTCTCGGTTGAATGACAGCTGGATGAGCAGAGAGAGGGAGCACTTTTAAATTTGACAGCTAAAGGCTGATTGAATAGAGAGAGATTGTGGCTGATTATGACTGGATGAAAAGGATGATGAGTATTGGAGCAAGAGGATAGCGGGAAATTTATTGTGGCTCAAATGGCCCTTTTCCATTAGCCCTACTCTACTCTACTCGACTACCCAGATCTACTCTACTCGCCTTGTGCTGCTTTTCCATTAGCCCCAGTCGCCTGCCCAACGGGGTGCAGTGTCGCTGTAAACAGCTGAGCGGCACTGCAGTGACATCATTTTCAGCGCGACACAACAATCTGTGGCTTTTTGTCACAAACCGAGTAAAAAAGTAAAGCAGAAGAAGGCTGCAGGTGGCAAGAAGAAATACCCCTTGAGAAGCACAGGAGAATTTTGGAAGCTATACAACAGAATGAAGCCGAGGACGAGAGCTATCGAGCTGCAAAGAAAAGACATATGACATATATATGACATATGCTGCTAATAGTAGCTACCACTAGCATGCTAGGCTGTCGCGCTCATGATTCATCGATGATGACATTGTCTGACCAATCAGTAGCCGGCAGTTGGTGACGTCATCTTTTAGTATCGACTCAGCTCGCTTGGAACATAGACTGTAAAAAACATGGACGTTATGTTGCTGGGCTGTTGAGAAGTCGGCACAAAAACTGCTCCCCCTGGTGACTGGCTGCAGTATAGGTCAACTCTCCGTCTCCCCCATTCATCTGAACGGGCCGTAGTGAAACTTCAAAAAATTAATACACCTCGTACAAATATTTCTCCCATCCGTTTGCTGTGGTGATATGAAAGTATTATTGGGCTGCGTTTTTTCCAAGTCCTCTTTTTTCTGAAAAGTTTCTTTTTCATCAGTTATTAGACTTTAAGAATAACTGCGGTTTACGGCAGTTCCACAATGATTGTGTACGCTGTATGCTGCAGAGTTTTGCAACCGTTTACAACAGCTGCGTCCAGATGTGGTCCAGATTCTCTACTGGCTGCACAATGGCGGCGCCCTGACGGGGGATATTATGGCTTCAAAACCATTATATGGTGGAAGGCGGAGCCACGCTATCCAGTTCTTATAATACATCCATGGCTTGGAACCAGAGCGGAGTAGGTACTAAAAAAGCTTGTTTTAGGAGGTACCGGGCTAGTGGAAACACGCTGCAAATCGAATAGGGCCAAGGCGTACTAGCGGAAAATGCGGAAGAGAAAGTCTTCCTGACTGAACATTTGCTAAGCTTCACTTCTGCAGCGTAACCACTTTCACCTCTGCTGCTACAGTGTCATTCATACAAACAGTCACCCAAGTGCAACTGCTGTACACATCAGTCAAGTTCTACATTCATTAAATCGTAAGAGATGCATATAAGTATACTATTCTTGTATAATTTGTATGTCATTAGTCATAATTATTGTCATGTAAAGTATAAAGTAAAAAATCAGTGTCAAAAGAAGCCTCATGAGCGCACAATATGTTTTTTAAGGTGGACTATGCATATTTAAATCAGTCAGAAATGTCAAATCAAACAGGTCTGTACTGCTCCTCCTCGCCGGTGACTCTAAACTTTACTATTTACAAGTCCTTTTACCACTCTCTCTGTTTACACGTGATTTTGGTAACACTTTCACAAAAAAAGAGTCTTTCATTTGTTTAAATTCTGAGTTTATCACTGATCTTCAAAAGAATATTTATCTTTTCTATGCTTGATACATTCTGAGCAATTTCATGTTAATTAAGGACTCCTGACCCGCTCTTTGGTTTTATTATTTGTAAATGGATTTTTGTCCAATAAATGATGCCCTATCATCAACATGCGACCTTTAAATTCCATTAAGCCTCTCAAGTAGGCACAGGAAGCTACTTTTTTAACTTTTTTTTTGTTCTCCCAGCTCCTTGGCTATTCAACCAGAACCTTTTTTGATTAACTTTGCCCTCTCGTAGTTCTCTTCTGTTTCTTCTGTAATTGAAATCGACTGTTTCAGATAGTCTAAAAATAAAGTTTTGTTCCCTTTGGTCACTGAAGCGAGAGCTGCTTCACCTTCTAGGAACTTTTTAACAAGAAAGTACAACAGAGAGCAGGTCAGCGCCGATGCTGAGGAGGGGGACGAGGAGGAGGAGGGGGCAGGAATAGGGCCTCATTTAGTGCAGATAAAACCTCCACTGTTCCACAAGAGGCTGTCAACACTTTCTGTCAACACACACTCATGCACACACATACCTCTTTGTGAACTTTTCCTGCTTTACTTATTCTACTTTTCTTTCATGCCCAATTAGCTGTTTCTAGATTTTAAGTTTTTATGTCTCCACAGCAGGAGAAGGGCTGAAAGTATTGTGTTTTCTGGTTGTCTTTCTGCTGGTCTTAAGTACTTTTGCGCCTTGCTTGCACATGCATTATCTCAAGAACACTGAAGGGGATTTTCTTCAAGTTTTGCTCAAATGTCCACCCTGATCCTGGGATTAAGTGATTACATTTTGATGGTCATGGGTTGAGGTCAGCGTAATTAATTCATGTGTCCATCCCTGGCTTTGGATCACAAAATCTCAAGAATCCTTCGATGGACAATCTTCAAACACCACATTATCTCTCATATTTTAACTCAAGGATTTACTCTTAGAATTTGGAAGTCATAGGCGAAGGACCGATGAGTGTGATTCCCAACACAATATCTCAAAAGTGCTCCAGGAAATTTTCTCTAAACTTTGCACACATTTCGTCTCAAAATTTAGGGGTCCAGGTCGGTGGGTCCTATGTTAATTTCTTGCTTGAGATGGTAATAACGTGAAAAGGCTTCAGAAGATTTTCTTCAAACTTTGGACATATTTAACCGAATGACCTGACCAATTTGGTCAAGCTTCAGGAACAAGCTATTCTAAAATCTCATGTACTTTCAGCCTCAGGAACCAGGAAGCGCTAAATGCTAACTCACCTCTGATTTTGGACTCATTCCATAATAATTTACTCAATGACATCTCTAATTATTTTGTGTTTGTTTGTGTTTGTAGCTGCTAAAATATGAATTAAAGTTACTATTGTGATTAATTTTTAATCCCAGGTAGAAGCCCCCAGACCCCCAAGGTAACACTTTCTATGAAGCACACATTCATAATGCATTATAACGGCATCCATAATGTGTTAAAATGCATTCATAATACCTCATAACTACACTTATAATGCTTTATGATGCACTATATCAACAGTCATAAAACATTACGATATCACTTACAATGAATCACATTGACTATGTCTATCATTCATTATAAGTGATATGTTTTATGACTGTTGATATAGTGCATCATAAAGCATTATGAATGCCCTCATAATGCATTTTGATTGTTGGGGCTTCATACTTCATAAAGCATTATGGATGTAGTGTTCATAAGTATTCATGAGCATCCATGGAACAAGTCATTATAATTCATTATAAATGACATTATAATGTTTTATGACCGTTGATATAAAGCATCATGAAGCACTATGTTTGCTTATAAGTGTAGTTATGATGCACTATGAATGCATTATAATGCATTATGGATGTCGTTATAATGCATTATAAATGTGGGCTTCGTAGAAAGTGTTAACACCCCCAGTTAATGGTATATCCAATTTAAATCAGAATTTAATGAGGGAAGGAGGAATTGTGTCACATCCCAAGACGATGGGTTTTGGGGAGCTGGTAAAGTTCGGTAACTAAAGACAATCTGAAATACCAACGGATATTCTGACTAAAGGGGGCATTTCCAGTAATGTATCTAATTTGCATACTTTCTGAGTTCCAAGATCAACTGAAACTAAATGCTGTCCTAAAAGGTTACATTAGTTATGAAATTAGAATAATATAAAACAAAACTTAATATTTAGCAACAAGACAGTAAATCATTGCCAAAAACTTGAAATTTGAGTCTTGATATTAGAGCAGTTTTAAAAAAATAAAAAGGAGAATAGTTCACTGGCTACACTCCAGCAAGGCTAAGGTTATATCTCCATTTAGAGGCTGAGAGCTAAAGTGGGATGGTCCAAACCGGAGATAGGCACAATGCTGTCTGGGGGCCACATGGGCTCTCCCTCTCACTCAGTGTGGCCAACAAGTTCAATTCAAATATCAATGAATTGTCAACATTAAGAAAGAAGACAGAATCTTTTGTGAAAATTAAAATATATATATTTCCACAACGTCCTTTGGCTATTGTGATATATTTAGTTCTTGGTGAAACTGACATCTTGTTTCTTTAAATATCATATAAAAAAAACCTCTGAGTAGAGTAGGTTTGGCAGAGTGTGTTGTTCCCTACTCTCTCACCTCTCTTCACAAGCCTATAAACTATCACTAAGTGTGTTTCCATTACCCTTGGATATGCACAAAATGTAAATAGCGCAATAAAAAACTGGTAATGGAAACACCTGAATTTCGAAAAAGCACTAAAATATCACTAAAAAGTTTTTCCGCTTTTATGAGGTGGTTTTTCAGATGTTTCGATATTCAAATATACCGCAAAGGTGCAATGGAAACACTTTTTTCACAATTATACATCACAGGACGTGACGTACCTGGTCACATGATCACTTCTCTCTGAGTAAACATGGCGTGGTACGTCTGGACAGAGGAGGAGACAGAGACTTTTCTTGTCATTATTCTCGAGAAAAACACAACTGCCATACTAGACAGCAAACAACAGAGGAATGCAGAGTGTTATAAGAAGATAGAAACGGAAATGAGGGAGCTACACATGACAGGTTTTGGCCGTCCTACTTCATGCAGTAAAATCTCGCGGGATGATATTTCATGAGAGTTACGACGCTCCATAGAACAACCTTCAGTGGAAACACGTTCACAGCGCAAATACACTTTGTCGAAATTTTAGGAATATTGCTTTTATTTTGCAAAAAACTGTAATGGAAACCCAACTACTCTCTCCTATTAATAAAGACACATAATGCCCCAAAATACATAAAGAAAACTTTAAGTAAATAATTTTGAACATTTTAAAAATGATTCCTACACTAAAAAAGTACACAGCAAATTCTGAACAGTCAATGAAAGGGACCAAGCAGTGAGGGCTCAAGACAGGATCCTTTTAAAGAAAATGGGTGTTTATTTACCCAAAGAAAGTCAGTCAGAACAAACCAAAATGTTAAGAATTAGGCCTATAAATAAAAGAGGTCAACTGAAGAAAACACTTAATAAAGTCAACAAACAGTAAGTGTCAACTCAACTAAACAGGTCCAACAAAGGGAGTATATATAGCAGTTTGGCCAAACCAAAGGAAACAAAGGGGGTAAACAAAATGGCGGCCACAGTAAACCAAACACAAATCAAAACTAACTGGACCCTGATCCCCCCATGATGTCAGCAGACTTGGTCCGTCCCAGTGAGCTGGCTCCAGCATTAAAGTTGTGTCCGCCCTTGGCCACGCCTTTTGCCTCTGAACCAGGAAGTTCCGCTCCCCCAACATCCAGGTAACTCAAAGAAAAGAGACCAGAATTAATTACAGAAAGTTGAAGTTAACCTTTCTTTGAATAAATTGCGGGCTCTAAATTAAAGCAGTGTAAGACATAAAGCAACCAAGCCACCAATATTTTGTCAAAGTAATGTGCAGATGAGTTCTTGTGACTGCAAAGTATGTCAAACTAATGAGGTGAGAGTGAGTATTACCCATGTGTCGCTGTGGCCAGTGTGTATATGGGTCTATACCACAGTGTTGCTTTTGGCTGTTTGTGGAGAGCTGGTACTCATTAAGTGTAATTGTTGACTCTTTTGGAGTTACATTTTAAAACTTTGTGACACTTAACAGTTGACTTGACAACTTTTTACCAACCCTTCTAGATAGTGTTAATTATGCACTCAAAAAGCATAAATATTGCTGCATTTAATGTGTATTTGATGCTTAAAATGAGCTGAAGTAAAGAGCTAAAACAAAATGGTAGAATACTTAACAAACTACATCACTTGTCAAAGAAATCAAGAAAACTAAAAAAATTGGAAATAAGAAAAATGCTTGTTCAGAACTGAAAATGTTTTTGTTCATTGACATAAATTTTAAGCAGAATAGAGGAATTTTAAACTGAATTCACATATTTTTACCCAAAACTTAATCTTCTGTATGGGAATTCGAGCAGATACAATTAGACATGTTAATCAATAAATAACAAGGTGCTTTGCCATTTTTTCTTGATTTTTTGTGGAACAGTAAATTTGAAAATTCATAGATGACAATAATGATTATAGTTTAGCATTAAATACATTACATATGATTGACTCTAAGTGTCAGAGTTGAGAGTGAAAAAATTAGATCATTCAGTAACACCAGCCAGGTTTACATGGAGCCTAATATTCCAATTAGAATCGGGTTAGAAGCCCAAACCGAATAAAAATGCTCCATAAAAACACCTCAATCGGAATAAACAGGCCAAATCCGAATGGAATTTCATTCAGTTGCTCAGGGGTAGTATATTCCTTTTCCCAAACCGATTAAAAGTAAAATCCTGTCATGTGAACGGTGAATCGGAAAGTTGTCAGGCTGGGCTCTGTCTGCACATGCTCAGTCTTGACGTAAACGAGCAGTGACATTTACTCACTTGGAAACATGGCGGCTTCCAAACAGAGCACACAGCACTGGTCTGCGTCCGAGAGTTTGTTTTTAATACAAACTCTCAAAGAACTAATCTTTATCGCATATTTAGACTGTAGGAAAACAAGAAATACTAAACTATTGAATTAAAAAAGTCCACGAAAACTCAGCAAAGCCTGGATAGATCAAAACGTCCAACAGCTGCTACTATAAGGCTAAACAGCACAACCCTCAAATCATTAAATAAAACACCTACATACCGCCATCTTTGATAAATCATGTGATGTTTGAATAGATCTGCGAGTATCACGTGTCTGTAAAACAGCTATTCAGATCAAATGTTGTGGCACATGTGAACACCAGATCGGAATAGATCACATCATATGTAAACAGTTCACCTGAAATCTTCAATCAGAAAGATTTTAATCAGAATGAGAAAAAGTCTGCATGTAAACCTGGCTAATGAGGGATTTGATTTATGGAAACATCATTTTTATACTTGTTTTGCACACCAACACTTTTTCAGCTGAGGGAGAATTTTCAGGGACAACCGCCAGAGTATAATTAACTCTGCATTTGATGAAATGCAGCAAAACAACATTATAAATGCGTCTGAATTTACTGCTGTTTCAGTTTGCTTGAATTTTATGTTTAGTTAATGAAGTCTTACTTTCTGCAATTAAACTTTAAATTTTAACCCTTTCATACATGAATTATCAAATCACGTAGGAATTCTTATTTTAGATGTTAGCTTTCAAACAAGTACAAAAATTTATGACAATTTTTTTGTTCAGTGTGTAATATTTTTCACTGCAGGGGACACCATGCATCAAGAGCATAAATAGTAATTTAATGGAAGTTAACATAGATACACAAACATATATACAAACATAAAAAGTCTGAAGGATATTTAATATTACTGTTTAATTAAGCTACTAATGTGATTTACACCAATATTTTTAATAAAAAATACAATATTAGTCCAAGCATAAAAAGCAGAATATATTCTTTAGTGCGTAAAGTCCTCTGGAATGGACACAAAAAAAACATACAAGTAAAGTATTTTAAAACCTACGGAGCCCTGCTGGTGACATTGTATAGAAAAATAATAATGCGTGGCCACGAGAAAGTAACGCGTGGCCACGAGATAAATAATGCGTGGCCACGAGATAAATAATGCGTGGCCACGACATAGTCAATACGTGGCCCCGACAAAATTCACCTTTAGTATTGAGATCTGCCAGTTTCAGGGCAATACAGAGACTGTAGCCTCTTAATATGGACATCTTTGAATATATTGATCTTTATTTTATTCGGGGAATGAACTACAATGACATTCTTAAGTCACTTGCGATTAACCATGGAGTAATTTTTAGCAAGAGACACTTAATTCAGCTGTTCTAAACGACTGCCGCAGTAAATGACTGCGGTCACGCCATCCAGGTTTCAAATTATGTTGCGCACTTTGCCCAAATGATACGGTAGGCCAAATGTTACGGAGGCATGACGGTGTTGTGTTCAGTGGCACTGTGGAAAAATAACTGCTAATTTACAGACAATTTTACTGTAACATTATTGATTGAGAGCACATCAAAATCAGGCATTGGAGGCCCATTTTTACTATAAGTAAATATCAAATAATTCAGTAAAAAAAAAAATCAAATTTGTACTTATGATCACAGAGGTTCAACAGAATATTGTAAAGTACATTCCCAGGTAGGCCTACCTCTGTGCTTTTTCCCCAAAAATTTACTGTAGCATTATTGATTGAGAGCACATCAAAATCAGGCATTGGAGGATCATTTTCATAAATGGCAAACATTGAAAAAAATCATTAAAGGAGACATATCATGCTTGTTTCTCCTTTTCACTATGCCAGACTAGAATGCCTGTAAAGCATTTCTGCCCTCAGTACAAGTCATTTAGTTCCTTCATTGCCCCACAATGGCGTTCTCAATATCCTCATTTTAGGTCATTATCAAGCTCTTGTTGAAACGCTTCGTCTCAAGGATGACCTAAAGTTACCTCGCAACATCACAGCCCTTTGTGCTCTGATTGGTCAGTTCTATCGGGGGTAGAGCCAGCCTGTCCTCCTTCTTCTACTGTATTTTCCGGCAGGCTCAAAGCAGTGACTGCATATTGAGTCCCCCTACAGGCCAGAGCTGGTAATGAGGGTGAGTTAGCAAGAGAGCTTTATACCCCTCCTGCAGGATGTGTTCCTCGGTGAGGGTTTGGGGCTAACGGACATCACAGAGGAGGAAGTGTTTTATCAGATTACTCCAATAAAAAGAAAGGTACCTCGTGATGTCATGACGTTTGAAATCTCGCGGACATCTCGCAATGACCTATTTTCAGAGGCATCAAATCTCGTTCTAGGATATCAGAAAAAATACAATATCTAATTTTTTGAAAATTAAGGGGGTGTAAGGTCTTGTTTTGAAATTTATTATATTATATGTAAGTATTAAATCATGCATCAGCATGATATGTCCTCTTTAAGATTCTAAATCGTACTATGATCTCCACAATCCTACAGAATATTGGAAATTGCATTCTTAAGTACATCTGTGCTTATTTCCAGACAAATTCACTGTAGCAAAACTGGTTGAGCGCATTTCAAAATCAGGCATTTAAGGACAATTTTTTTAATGGCAAATATTTAAAAAATCATAAAAAATCTAAATTGTACTATGATCTTTAAAGTCCAACAGAATATTGTAAAGCACATTCTCAGGTAAATCTGTGATTATTTCCTGACATTTTTAGTGTAGCATTATTGGTTGAGAGTGTTTCAACAACAGGCATTGGAGGATCATTTTTATAAATCGCAAATATTGAAAAAATCATTAAAAATCAAAATTGTAAAAAATCAAAATTGTACTATGATCTGTAAAGTCCACAGATTATTGTTTATGATTTGTTCAATATTTGCCATTTATAAAAATGATCCTCCAATGCCTGATTTTGAAACGCGCTCAACCAATAATGCTACAGTAAATTTTCAGGAAAAAAGCACAGAGGTAGGCCTACCTGGGGATGTACTTTACAATATTCTGTTGGACCTCCTCGATCATAAGTACAAATTTGTTTTTTGTTTTTTTACTGAATTTTTTTATATTTTGTTATAGTAAAAATGGGCCTCAAATGCCTGATTTTGATGTGCTCTCAATCAATAATGTTGATTGACGGTGAACGCACCACCGTCATGCCTCTGTAACATTTGGCCTACCGTAAAATTTGGGAAAGTGCGCAACACAATTTGAAACCTGGATGGCGTGACCGCAGTCATTTAGAGCAGCTGAATTAAGTGTCTCTTGCTAAGAATTACTCCATGCCTAATCGCAAGTGACTTAAGAATGTCATTGTAGTTCATTCCTAAATTAAAATCAAGATCAATGTATTCAAGGATGTCCATATTAAGAGGCTACAGTCTCTGTATTGCTCTGAAACTGGCAGATCTCAATACTAAAGGTGAATTTTCTTGTGGCCACGCATTATTTTCTTGTGGCCACGCATTAACTATGTCGTGGCCACGCATTATTTATCTCGTGGTCATGCATTATTATTTTTCTATACAATATCACCAGTGGGGCTCTGTAAAAACCTGAACTATTCCAAAAATCTAATTGAATTGGAATCTTTTTGTGTCCAGCTGTCTGGTTCTTTGACTTTTAAATCATTTAACACTTATTCCTGAAGGTGTGGTGTAATTCTCCCTTTGTCAGCCTTTTTGGATTTATGATGTAATATCTCAGTATGATGAAAAGATCATATGTTTATGAAACTTGAGACAATGAATTGGGAGTTGCATGGTACTGCAGCCTGAAAGATATAAATTTAATTCCAAATATCTGTCCAATGTAGTGGACACCATGCATGAAAGGGTTAATGCTGATCTGGTTAGATGTTTGAATAGCTGTATTTATTTTGGTTAATTTAATAATTTTGTTAAATAATAAATGCAGTTTAGAGTGTAGATAACATTCTGTGGCCCTCAAGATGGCTGACGTTGCCTCTCCTTGGTCCAAACTCCAGGACTGAAACCTCCATAACCTCTCGCAGTTGTTCTTGCTGTATAAAGTGATAGGTTTTCTCATGTGTTCCTATCCTTGTGGTGTGTATCAGTGTGTATATACATATGTGTGTATGCGTGGTAACTCCACCCTCTCCTCTGGGCTCAGGTGTCACCCTTCCCTGCTTTGAACGGCAAGCTCAGCACCATGGATCAACACAAGGGCAAAGGTTTGAGACAGTTTCCCATGTACCGAATAAATTAACCTGCCGCTGTCTGTGAGGGAGAGAGAAAGAAAGCACACGCATGCACTCTCTCAAAGAAACACACACACACACACACACACACACACAAAGGGCTGAACTTGTGCATTTGGAGGCCTGGTGCACACTGGCTCAGCCCTCTTAAAGCCTGTGGTCGTATTACCCAAAGCCAATGAGCCGGCAGAAACAGAGGGAGCTGTGTTCTGAAACTAAGCTAAAACATCGGCCTCTCCGTGTTGTTTGGACGTAACCTCGGCTCTGTTTCTGGTATCACAGCACATGTACAGGGTAGAAAAATGTGCCTCCCTCCATCCTTAACATCCCAAATTTAGTCTGAGGTGGTTTGATTCTGGAGCTTTTTATTTTAGACTTTTGCGACCCAGATTTTTCCTGCTACATCATCCGCTACCTCTAGTGGCTTATCATAAGGGAGGCTATAAAGGGGATCTATAGCCGGCACACACACACACACGTTCAGCTTAGCGGTGATTTCCCATACACAACGTTTTAATCCACAGATCGACTCTGCAGCATTACACATTATGAAATTGAATTGAAGGAAGCAATCATCATTAAAGCCCTCTTTTGTTTATCCACACCAGCAATCTCCTGCTTCAACGTAACAACAAACACAGTGACCCTGATACACGACCACCTCATGCTGCCTCTGCGCCGCTGTAGGAGCAAATCTACCACTGGCATGTATTTTACGCACAGTTTCCGGTGTATTCTTTCTTGATTTTTAGACTTGAGAAAGATAATTGCAGAAAAAAACGACAATGTACATACACCAATTCCATTACGTTGGGACGTTGTGTAAAATGTAAATTAAATCAGAATTTAATGATTTGTAAACCCTTTCTGACCCAAAAGCTGTTGTTTGGTACAGGTATTTACTCATTTTGTATGGTTTGTAAGCTGGTACAGTGGCTGTTGCACATCACCTTTTCTTTCAAACGAATACACCAACTTTTTTTGTTTTCATGTCTTGCCTCACTCCCAAGTCCATGACAAGCAGATAGACACCAAACTTGACTGTGCGTGCAGAAACAAGGAGGAGACCGGCAACACTCACCCATTGCATATTAGCTTAGCTCAAACACAAGGAGTCAGTGGGTTATGTTTTCCTGCCTCTGCCTACGGTCATCATGTAAACACATCAGCAACTTTTAACAGTCTTGTGTGCTTGATGTGACTTATTTTTCTGAGATTAGTGCAGACATGCCTAGCTTTGTTGACCTACTTACTACCTACTATATTTGGAGTTGCTGAAAAAAGCTGATGACTGTAGGAAGAGGCAGGCTAACGCTGCGCTCACATTGGCTCCAGAACGGTTGCAGTCCAGATTCGGTGCGGATTTTCCGCAGGCTGCTACTCACATCAGCTCCAGATAAAGGCTGCAGCTGGCTCCGGTGCCAGGTGCAGAAACGGCACTGGCGAGAGAAGAAGCTCATGTGGGTTCACATTCTTGTCTGGACTTTGCGCGAGAACAAGCCACATATACAGGAACTACATGTAAGGAGATGCTGTGCTGCTCACTTTTGGGACCTTATGTCACCGGGTTTGATGTTATGTTTACATTTACTACTAGCGCGAGTATGCGGTCAAAGAAGAGTCAAGTTACATTTGTTTGTACACTGATTTTATTTTGAAAATCAACGTATCATCATGCCACCCGGCATTTCACTTCCTGTATAGCTCGTCATATTTCATTCAGCTTGACGCAGACCCTCTCCGGCGTCCGGAAAAAATAGACTTCTTGCGGATTGTTTCCATTGTGCCGTACGGCTCCAGCAACCGAACTCGCACCACGCGGGGCTAATGTGAGCCTACAACGGTGATTTTAATGATACGGTGTGAGGGAGCTAGAAAACACCCCCCTCACTGAGGTGACAAGTCTGTCATGTTGTGCTTAAGTGATTGTTATTTAGGATATGATTTTTGTTTGTTTGATTTTCAACAACCCCACTAATATCTCCTCTCTTCGAGGTTATCATCTGGGGGGTGCGTTCACATGGAGTGCACACATGAGGATGCAGCAAACGGGTTCCAGCAGTGGCAAATCACCTTGTTAGGCTGGGCTGATGATCAGGGAGGAGAGAGGAGGGGGAAGGGGGGAGTTATTTAGTTATGTTTAGCTTTAGTTTTGGATATTTTGGGTTATTTAGTTCCTTTGGTTAATGTGTATGTGTTTAGTCTTTGGTAAGGGATTTATTTACTTGTATTTGGGGTAATTGGTGCAGGTTTGTCACTGGAGAGGTGAGAGTGAGGTGAAGATGCAGGTGAGAGGAGAAGGGAGGGGGGAGCAGGTGAGGAGCTGCTGCTCGGCCTTAAATGAAGGGCACCTGTGTGAGTTGGTGTGTGTTTGGTTCCCTGCAGGCTGCTGCTCAGGGGAGGATTGGACTGGGGACTTTTTTAATGAAATATGGACAAAATAAATGATATTCAGAGCTCTGAACCTGCTGTCTGAACCTGTACGTTTTTTTCTTCACTTGTGCTGGTTTCATCCTGATTAAGAGGTTATTTTTCAAAAGCAAAACCTCACATACCGATTACATGCAGAAGCCGCACCGGACCCGCACAGGATTCAGTGTGAGCTTGGGGTAACACTACCCATTGACTCCCAGCTAATGATCTAAGCTATTTAGGGTGGACTAATTCTGACCATCTCTTCCGTGTTACTGCACACTCAAAAGAATGGTGTCCATCTGCTTGTCATTGACTTGGGAGTGAAAAGACATGAAATAATAAAAAAGATGCTTAGAGTATCCCTTTAGCAACACTCACTTAGTTTGCAAGCAAGCAAGGCAGACATGGACACTCCAGCTCTGTTGCTAACTGTAAAATTCATACTACTTAGAACAATCCCAAACAATAAAGAAAGTGTCACAATTTGAAAATGTAGATACTCTGCAAAGAAAGGAGGTAAAAACAAACAGAAAATCCCTAAAGAGCTTCCTAATGAACGCTATCAGAGTTAATATTAACACTTCTGAACACAAAGTGTTGCTTTCACTGTTTGTGGAGAGTTGGTACTTTTACAAACAGCCTAAAACAGGTTATATCATCGACCAAGAAAACATGAAGACGTTACCCAATTTTGGACATTTTAAAAGCCATTCATAGTTGTAAATAAGATTTTCACACACAAATAGATGCCGTAATGATGGCAATTAATGCATTTGGGAACTGAGAAATGTAATTGTTGAAGCTTGTGGGTGTAATTCTTTCTGATTCATTCTTGATGTGCGTCTTCAGTTGCTCAACAGCCCTTGGTCACCATTATTGTTTTTTGGGCTTCATAATGCACCACACATTTCAAATGTGAGGCAGGTCTGGACTCAAGGCAGGCCAGTCTTGTACCCACACTCTACAGCTACAAAGCCATGTTGTTTGACATGTGTCTTGGCATTGTCTTGCTGAAATACACAGGGACGTCCAAGGAAAGACCTTGCTTGGATGGCAGCATATGTTGTTGCCTTTCAGCATTAAAAGTTCCTTCACAGATGTGCAGGTTACCCATACCATGGGCACTAACACGTCCCCATACCATTACAGATGCTGGCTTTTGAGCTTTGCACTAATAATGGATGAACAATGATGGTCCGTTTCCTCTTCAGCCCTGAGGCAACTACGTCAGTGATTTCCAAAAACAATGTGAAATGTGGACTCATCAGACTGCGGCACACTTTTCCAATTTGTCGATCAATCTTGAATAAGCTCAGGCACAAAGAAGCCAGCGGCGTTTCTGTTGACAAATGTCTTTCTCTTTGCATGATAGAGTTTAAACTTCAGTATTCTGTGTTGGTTTTAGGCCTTGCTGCTTATCTGCGAGGATTTCTCTGGATTCTCTGAATCTTTTGATGACTGTAGACGATGAAATCCCTTAATTTTAAACTGTTAAACTGTTGAAGTATTTGCTCATGCAGTTAAAGTGTTGAACCTTACTCCATTCTTGCATGTGAACCTAGACTGGGCCAACAACCACAAAACGTAATGCCCTCTGGCTGTCACCTGCACTCTAGCATGAAAACTGCATGCACATAGATATTACGTGTAAATATCACCCTATGAGAAATAATGGTCCATTGATGAATGTTTGACTGTGACCTGTGCCCATTACATCTATTCTACTGATGACAGGATGGGGAAGGGTTGTTGATTTTTGCATTGATATGCTATTTATCTTCTGGCAGTAAGACAAATACTCCAATTTAAGAAACATCAGTCTATGCATTTTCCAATTAAATCTAGAAACATTAACACTTAAGAAAGCAGGAGTGGAAACAAAAGAAAGCGATCAATCTGGAAACACCCTCTTCAACGAATTCTGTCCATTCAGCACCTCTGCGTCATGCATTACTGCTGACCCACAAACAAGACAGAAAAACTATTAATTATAATGCCAGAGGTGTGTTTAACAGGCCGTGGACAAACTCTACCCCTCATCACAAAGAGGATCAATACAAAGAAGAGGAGACCGCATCGCCTAATCAAAGCACACGTGGATAATGACCTGTGTGGAGGCGGACACAATATCCTGCAGTGACGCTATATCAACACAAAACCTCTTTAAATCATCGCAAGCAGAAATCTGGGTCATAAATCACAGAGTGTTTCTCCCAGGATTTTCAAATATCCTGAGTCAGGTTAGAAAATGTCAAGTAATTACAGGAGGAGGCTTAACAAATCAGGTGGAAAAATTGGATAGATTAAATGGGAGGAGAAACCTGCCAAAAGTTACCAATCATCAGTTGTGACAAGAACTCTGTAGGAACATTAAAAATGTCTTTAAGGAAAAATAAAAGCAGGAAAAGTTTTTTTTTAGTGGGAACAGCTTGGTTAGTCATCGTTTTTAGAAAATGAATAGAATTATTCACTGTAACTGTCATACTTACGGCTGTAATAGATTTAATCGACAAGAGACAAACTTCAGTTTTCTACAGTACAGACACTGGGGCTGGGGAAATTCATCAGTAGTTTGGGGGATTGAACAGCAGGAAGATGCCTTTGCAGCCACAACAAAACTTTTGCCCTGGATGATTTTCTGAGTTTGATAATCATAAGGGGGCCATGTACAAACTATAGGGGGCCTGATGTGGTCCCCGGGCCGCCAGTTGGTGACCACTGTTGTAGAAGCTTAATTTTTGTACATAAGTCCTATTTTTTTATTCAAAGAAGCTTAAAAGACGTTTGCACACATGATCAATTTGAATTTGATTTGAGAGCAAGAAAAATAGTTTATTTTGATCCTACACAACCTAAACCAATTACTTTGTCCAGGTTACTTTAAAATGTGGTTTTGTTTTGTTCAAAATGCAGCAGTAAGCAAACTAAAGTAAATCTCTATTAAGCTATTTATTCAAATGCCAAACAAATTATTATGTTTAGCCCAACAAGACAGTAAATACGTCAGTCTTTTAGAGTTTATAAAAAGTACCATAATTCAAAACCGTATTTATCTTCAGCCATTTGTTGCTCTCTGTGGCTCGTTGATCTAGGAGTGTGATCCTGATTTAGGGTGCAAGAGGTCCTGGGTCCACATTGGATGAGCCTAAGTTTAATAAAAGTTAAGATGATCCTGTGATTCACAGCTCTGTTAAAAGGGCGTACAGCGGCACAGCAGGTAGTGCATAGGTCTCACAGCAAGAAGGTTGCTGGTTTGATTGCTGTGTATCTCAGAGCCTTTTATGTGGACTTTGCATGCTCTTCTCTTGCATGCGTAGGTTCTCCAGGCACCCTGGCTTCTTCCCGTGCATCAAAAACATGCTCATGCTCATACTCTGAAGTGCCCATAGGTATGAGTGTGATACCCCTTTCCCACTGGCTGAAAAAAGCTATTCAAACATGCTAACGATCTGCTCTTGTTGGCAGTGGGAAAGGCTCTAATCGGCTTTCAGACCCGCGCCTACTGACCTGCAATGGACACTGGATTTTGATGAACATTGCTAACATGCTAATTTACGGGATGATGTTGGTGTAACATGTCTACCACCAGTGCTGGGCAAGTTACTTCAAAAATGTAATGTATAATTTATTATTTGTTACTGTCATTTCAAAGTAATTAGCTACATTATAATATTACAGTATTTGAAATATAAGGGATTACACTGTTATCACATTAAGTTACTCTCATCAAAATAACAGGGAATATGGATTTGTCATTCTAAATGTTGCTCATTATGCTCAAAAAGCTCATTACACATCCAGTGGAAGGTGATGTGGTGGCTATCTGACTGAGTTCAGCTTAAGGCTAAAAACAGTGGAATATAATAGCCAAATTTATGGCTCATGGCACAATACAAAAAACAAACATAGCAAAAACAGACAAAAGGTAAAATTCTGGTAAACTGTGTTAAAGATACTGTAACTGTAGGCCTAGTGGAGGACTTTTCTCCTCTGCTGGTCTCTCAGTATTTGGCGAATTCGTATTTAAACAAACAAAAAAACTACTCTTCAATTCGTGTTAAATTAAAAATGCACTGTTACTTGCATTACTGACATTTGTATTACCTTTTTTATGTAACACCTTACATTACATTACATACACTACGTCACATTAAAAGGAATGCATTACAGTAATCACATTACTTTTGCAATGCATTACTCCCAACACTGTCTACGACATAATATTGCACCCATCTCCTCCGCCTGTAAGTTCTGCTACTCTTTTGCCATCTTAGCAGCAAATTCAATATCATCATTGCCCGAATGTTGTTCAGTCTGCGCTGAGGTTGTACATTTTTAAAGAGAGACTAAAGTACAAAGTACAGAAAACTGTTAAACACCGTGTCCATGGCTTCCATGCTCCTTTCCATTGTTTTCCTGGCCGTGTTTCGGGGCTGATGATGTCATCAACATGATGACTTCAGCTTGGCACACCAGAGGAAAAAAAACAGCCTCACAGCTCGTCTGCTGGTGATTAGACAGGCTGGCAGTGGGAAAAGAGTCAATTGTTAGCAGGTTGATCCACGTTTAAAAAACCTGCGTTTACTCACTAATCCTAGGCCCTCTTTACATGCGGCTGAATTTGGCCAACCCCCAGAAGTCTTCATTGCGTTTTAGCCTCCTGTTTACATGGGAACTGTGTCTGGAGTGCCTGAATCCGCAAACTTTTGAAACCAGGGTCTGGGGTGGAAAGTTTTGAAAATGCATCGTCGCTGGCTTCATGTAAACAGGCATCAGCGTTTCAGGGTGAAATGCTAATGCCACTGCATGTGCAGTACTCGTTCACATGAAGGCTGGGCGCACATACCAGGGACAACAACAGCTTGACCATCTACCGAGTACCATGGGTGCTGCTTTCCATGCTCGGTTTGTTGTCCTGAAAAAAACATCCAGACAGATTTTTTATTTAGAAAAGAAACTCCTGTGTCTTCATGTGTCCACTCGCCATTGTTGTTTGTGAAAAGTTTTTCTTCTTTATTGTGTGTTGTAACTCAGCTGTTTCTCTGCGAACCTACATCTCCAACTACTGGACTGGCATGCACACTACAATGTTTTAAGTTGTTCTGGTGTTTCCATGTAACGTGGACTGCTTTTGAAAACGCAAAGGAAGAACCTTTGCGTTTCTGGTGAGAGGGTCTCCATGTAAACAGGAGCTTAGTGGGAAAGCAGTATCAGAGTGAATGGACATCTGTCTCTCTATGTGGCCCAAGCATTGGCTGGCGACCAGTTTAGATTGTACACCGGGAGAGACCGATTCATTCGTCATGATTATTACGTTGAAGTAAAGTGCGCTAATTTCATGCTAACCAGAAATGCTAAAAGAACACAATGAACAATCCCACAGGCTTTCAGTTGAGAGAACCAGCATGATGCTAACTTCAGCATTGGCCTGCAAACATACGTCATCAATCAATCAGTCAGTATTTATTTGTGTAGCACCAGATCATAGAAAGTGTTGTCTAAAATGAACTTTACAACAGAGCAGCCATACTTTTCATTTTCTAGATACACGTATATGCATAGATATAAATGCACGTACAAATATTTACATAAACATTTTTACCCATCCATCAAGGCCGAGACAAGAAGACTATAATTCAATTTGTCTTTGCTGAATATTAACTCCATCAATTAGTCTTTATTTGTACAATGCCATATTTGTTGAATATAAGTTTATTAGAGGTACGCCTTTGTGGCATCTCATTTTTTCAGAGGGATCTTATGTCTACATGGATGCAAAGATCGTCTTCCTTGTCTCACCTTATGTTGGCCTCTTTAAAGCATCTAATATATGCTACTGACACTAGTGCTAAGTCTCTATGTTAATCTTTAATAATTAAAAATGGAAAAATATGCACCAAATAAAAGTCTTTAAAGAAATAAATGAAAAAATGAAAAAAAATGAAAAACACAGTTTCAATTAGGCTGCTGTTGTTGGTCATTTAAAATAAATTCAACTTACGTTTACATAACAAAACACTGAGTAACACCAGTAAATAAATAGGTCATTATTTGTTAATGAAATGCTTTATGGGGGGTTTTGTCATGGCAAAGTTTGGAAAGCCTTAAAGTACTGAATGAGGCAGAGGCAGACCCCCCCTTCACTCACACAGAGCCCCTTTAACCACTGAACGTGCCCCTGCCTGTTGTACATTTACATATCAATTTGCTGTCAAGCCCCACTTCAGATTTAAATGGCCTTTATTAGCATTATTCTTCACAGACCCCCCCCCCCCCCCCCCAAAGCAAATGTCCATCATTGTGACAAATGCAGTTGCAAGATGGAGGGAGTTCACTCTTGAGCATAAAGCTAAGCAAATATGAAGCACCAATGCTAGCATTCCTCATATTTACAGAGGCTTGTATCTTAATTATTTGGCCAGGCGGGATCCGGTTTAGCTTTCTAAGGTGAATGTGTGTTTTTGACTGAGACAAAAGTAGGACAGACTGAAGGCAAACAGGACATTTTAGCTCACAACTCTTATTTTGAACACACTTGTCATGTTTTAAAATAAAGAGCAGATATTTTGATTCTGGCACACAGTTCAAATACATAAAATAAATCAAAATTTAAACAAGCTCATCAGATGGACTGACGCAAAGTAGAAAAGTGTGTTTTTTGAAAAATTGTTCTTGGAAATCTTGGAAAATGTGTCCTTGTGGCTAAATCTGAAAAGGGAATTCAGATAATTGGAGCAAATTTCAAAGCCAGCATCTTAATTGATATGAGGGTATGCTAGAGCCTATGGCATGGGTAACTTGCACATCTGTGAAGGCACCATTAATGCTTAAACAGGGCAACATATGCTCTCTCAAGTCCGTACAATCATCTTATTGGACAGTAGAGACTTTGTGAGTTCACTGGTCTCCCTTCAAATCAACGCCCCTGCTGGCTGCCCCCACGACCCCATGTGCTCGTCTCTGTGTTTGTTGTCTCATGTGTTGAGGTGTTTTTTCAATCCTACACTGTGCTCGCCTGACAGGTGCCTAGTTTGGAATTGTTTTTTTTACCCCTCTCCTTTTCCTCCTGTTTTCTTTTCTGCACGCACTTTGAGTTACATACTGTATGTTGTAGGATAAGTGCTATATAAATAAAGTTTGATTGATTGATTGATTGATATGCTGCCATTCAAGCAGCATCTTTTCTGGGACATCTCTGCTTATTTCAGTAAGACAATGCCAAGCTCAGCATGTGTTGCAACATGTAGGATTATTTTTCATTTTTACCTCCACCAAGGAAGTTTTGTTTTTGACGATGCATGTTTGTTTTTCTGTTTGTTAACAAGATTATGAAAAACCACTGGACAGATTTTGCTGAAAATTTTCAGGAGATGTCGAAGGTCCAACTTAGGCCCAGTTTACACAAAGACGCTTTTACCAGAAATGCAAAGGTTTTTTCTTTGCATTTTCAAAAGCAATCCATGTTCATATGGAGGTGCCGGAATGACTGAAAATGCTGTAGTTGGCATGCCAGTCTAGTAGATGGGGATGTAGGTTTGGAGAGAAACAGCGGTGTTACAAGACTAAAAAACTTTTCGCAAACAACAATGGCGAGAAGATGCACGAAGCAGCAGGAGTTTCTTGTCTGGACAACAAATCTGCCCTGACATTTTTTTTTCTGGAAAACAAACCAAAGTACCAAAGCATGTTTTCAAAACTTTCCACTCTGGATCCTGGTTTCAAAAATGTACAGATTCAGGTACTTCAAGCACCATACTAATGTAAACAGGAGGCGAAAAACGTAATAAAATCTGTCTGTTTTGGGCTGAAAATCGAGCCGTGTAAACACCACCTTAGAAGTGATTAGATTTTGATTGTGATCCAGATAACCACCATTTGCTAACAATCACTTTTGATCAATAACTGTCTAACTAATGATGATATCATGATTCTGGTAGCTAGGTGTGGGTCAAGGAATCATATTATGACAGTAACTTTATCATGGGACTTGCTTATGGATGTAACAGCAGCATGTGAGCTACCTTGACAGAGGTTTGTGCTCTCCAAGTGCTTTCTAGTTATTTTTTAGTATTAATGTATTTATTTATCTGTAAACTCCATCTGTGGGAATATATGTGCAAAATGTATTAGCACAGGCCTCCCTGCAGTCCTTGGGACTGTCTCCTTTCAAAATATGTGATGCATTATGAAGCGCAAAATACGTCAATGGAGAGCCTGGTCTGTTAAACAACTGAAGTTAGACATCAAGCAAGAATTGGAAAGAATTCCCACTACAAAGCTTCAACTATTAGTGTCCTCAGCTCCCAAACAAGTCTTAAGTGTTAAAAGGAAAGGTGATGCAACAGAGTGGTAAACATGCCCCTGTCCAAACTATTTTGAAACGTGCTGCATGTGTCAAATTCAAAGTGAGTAAACAATTACTAAAAAACAAAACAAAACAACAGTTCATCAGTTTGAACATCAAACACTGTTCTGTGTTTGAATGTATCTTTTCCACTACGTCCCAGCTTCATAATAATCAGGTTTATACTGAGAAGATGAGACTGTCCCTGTCGGACATTCCCTTTTGAAAGGCTGGGGAATCAAACATATTTGTCATCACAACAACCAAAATAAGGATATTAACTGTCCATCAGTCATATTTCCCATCGACCAAATTAACCCTGCCGTCAGCCCGAGCAGCACGAGTCCTTTGGCACAGACGCGCGCATTGGCTACAGCGCGCGAGAGAGAGACAGCGAGGGAGAGAGAGAGAGAGCGCGAGGGGGGCAACCGTCTCCCGATTTTATAGCACGAGGAGTCGCGAGCCTCCGATGACAGACAGACAGCAGCCCCTCAGCCTGCGACACCTGCGCGAGGAGCACACCGAGGAGGTACGGAGGAGCACGAGCGGAGGTTTTCTTCTTCACTACCGGAGGAGAAGCGGAGGAAGAGGAGGGGGAGGAGGCTGCCGGCTGGCCGGGACCACGGAGCCCTTCCTATGGGGAGAAATCAGCGCCACGACCGCCTCATCACATCACAGCTCGGGGATGACAAAGGTGGGTGACGGTGCGCTCCCATTGTTGTTATATCAGCATCCTCGTCCTACATGGCGCCTTCGGTCCTCATCCCGGAGTCCCCGGGTCCGGTTTTCACACACAGAGGGTCTCGGTGTGAGACCAGAGGGGCTTTATTTTCATGTCTGTGCGATCTGGGGACAGTGCTGGAACAGAAAAGGCGGATTTATCGATAAAAGAGGGCACTTGGTCTTGTGTGGCGGAGGGATTTCATCCAGCGCGACCCCAAAAAATCCAATCTAATCTGTCCCACATTTTTACATCACAGGAACCATCACGAAGGAGCAGATAGAGAGGAGCAGGGACATTATGGTCGAGCAAGTCCTCCTCAACACCCAGTAATACCTCTGAGGAGCTCACCGTTTATTATTGTGCGATATTGTAACTTTTGTTAGAATAATAGCTCAATATACTGAAACAACCAAAGCGTTTACTACAACAGCTTATTTCATACTGAACCATATCCTGTGGTAACTTTTAATAAGTCATGATATGATTCTGTCACTCTGGACCATCCAGCTAAGGTTTTGTTTTACATTACATATGTAGGGATGGGAATTACTACGATTTTCTCAAAACCAGTAATGATTCTGCTCATTGATTATATTTCCAAACAATTCCCGTTATATCAAATCAAACTTTATTTATAAAGCACTTTTCATGCAAAAACTGGAACACAAATTGCTTTACAAACAGACAGATAATTAAAATAAGATATAAGGAATTATGACCCAAACCCACTCCACCCAGCCCCTGAACCCACCATAAAAATACATCATAAACAAAGACAATAATAAAGCAGAAATATTGCTGTACCCAGTGCGTACTGAGAAAACAACATCTTAAAGTTTTAGTTTAGGTTAAAGTGTAAAATTAAATAAATCATGAATGAAGTAAAAGATTAAATAAAGTAAAATAAAAAATAAAATAATGATAAAGTGAAGCTGTAAAAGAATAAAACACTAAAAGGTTATTCAGGTAAAAGCCAGACTAAAAAGGTAGGTCTTGAGATTGCTTTTAAAAACATTAACATTATCATTTATTTTTGATTTTCTCCTTTTTTTAATACTTTATTCATAATTTGCTAGTTTTACAAAACAATATGAGCAAAATTTCAAAAGAGACAAAAACAGACAAAAGACCAAGGATGATGAAAGAAAAAAACACCACATCTCCAGTAGTTGCCAGTTGTTTTATAGTATTTTTTAAAATAAATATTTATAGTCTTAGCATTCTGCAGACTATAATAGATGATCCAAGATCAAGATCCTCACTTGGCAAACAATGAACCACAGTAGTTATTAGAATAATGATAATAATAAGAATTATAATATTGCCTGACAATAATTCAAATAAATAATAACAGCATATTAAAAAAAGCAGCTTTCTCCTCTTTAAAAGCAGATTCATCTGTTCAATCAGTCTGCCTATTGTTTTGTTTTGTTTGTTCTTATACCTGCTTTTGTGCCTGTTTTAATGCGCTCCTTTGTATTTGTACTTTTTGTATGGTGACCTTCAGTGTCATGTAAATCGTCCTTTATTAAAATGTATTGTTATTATGATTCCTGATTATTAAATGTCGTGCGGCACAGATTAATTTTTGCAGACTTTCACTGATGAGTGACATATTTAATTTGGAAGGCATACAGAACAAAGTGGAAGGAATTTAGAAGGGAACTGGTAAACAAAAAGACTTATGATATTGATTTATTTGAAGCAAGTGATATTCCCATCCCTTATTATACTCCAGCGTGTCTTAGTAAATTAAATAATATTACTTATATGGATGGTATGATATGGTTTTGTGCTACACTGTTTATCATACTTTATCTGGTCTCTTTTTAATGTATCACCAAATTTCTGCTTTTAAGGAAAGAAAACGGCTCAGTACTTTGCTGTCATAATTGTCAAATATATTGATTAGGGACACATTATATTGGATTTTTTCGACTTATAGAAGCCGTGGATTGTATACTTTCAGTTAAACCCTTTATATTTGTAAAGAAACCACCTGCATGTTTCAGCAGTGGGACACAGCTGCTCCCACTGCTGTGTCAGTGGCATGTCGATGGGTATGAAAGTTTGTGGATGTGTTAATAGATGCTGTGAATGGGTAGAAGTCACCTGCAGTGTCAAAGTGCTTTGAGTAGTGAGGAAGACTGGATTATAGAAGCTTAAGTCTGTTTACAAAGTCATTCATTGCCAGTTATTCTATTCAAAACAGGCCAGGTATGATGGCGAAATAGAACATGAAAAATTGTGTTAGAATAAATAACCCATGTTTGACATACATATAATTAGGGATGCACGATATTAGATTTTTGCTGATATTCGATTTGCTGATATTTCTTTCATTCTATCGCCGATGCTGATACAGATACTGATGTTTCAAGTCAAGAGCACAAGCTCTGTGCATAATAAAAATGGACTCGTTTTTTTCAGTGTTACAGCATATTATTGCATGAACAGACTGTAAAACAAGAAAAACAGCTTGCAAAAATGAAAACCTTGCTATTTAAATGTACCCATACAATGATGAGAAGGTGGTACATCAAAAAACTGAATTGGTAGTTTCTAAAGTAGAGGCTGAGACTTAGGACCCCCCTGAGGTTTTTGAGGGTTGTGAGATCCTTTCCAAAAAGCCTAAGAGATTTTTATGGAGTTAAAATCAACCTAAAACCTCACAAACACACACATGTTTCACTCACACTCAAAGCTTCACAGACAAACCCAGTGTGGTTTGCATGTACAATGCGTCATTGACAAACTAATGCCTTTTATTTGCAAATCAGACAAGCATCTGTCAAACAAATACATCATGTCTTCCTTTGCTCAAGTCATCAGATAAACTCTTCTACAACCTCAAAAGTTTTTTTTTTTAACCTCGCTTTCTCTTCTACTGTTATCCCTGCAAGCGACACAGGTTTTTATCGGCTCACCTCCAATCAACCTCATTGGGAACATCACAATCTGGTCAACCCGCTAATTTACAGCTAACATCAGCGTAACATCCCCAACGGCATAACATCCCACCCCTCCCCTCCGACTGTAACTTAAGTTTTGTATCCATTCTTTTCCAAAAATTACATCAAGTGCTAATTTTAGAGGCCTGAAGTGATTAATTCTGATAAGTTTTCATTGCGTTTCCGCCCCCTGTTTACATGGGAACGGTACCTGGAGTGCTTAAATCCACAAACTTTTAAAACCAGGCTCCAGAGTGGAGAGTTTTTAATTGCGCCATGTAGCGCCGTATAAACCCATTTCAGAGCGTTTGGAGGTGAAACATTGACGTCACCACATGTGCAGTACTCTTTCACATGAAGGCTGCACGCGCATACCAGGAACAACAACAGCTTAGGCCATCTGCCAAGTCACATTTGTGCTACTTACTGTGCTCAATACGAAACTATCCAGACAAATTTCATGTCCGAACAGATGTGTTGTCCAGAAAAGAAACTCCTGCGTCTCTGTGCCTCCACTTGCCATGGTTTTTTGTGAAAAGTTTTTCTTCATATGTGTATTGTAGTGCCGCTGCCTCTCTGCAAACCTACACCGCCATCTGCTGAACCGGCACGTATACTACAGCGGTTTTCTTTGTCTCCAGGGTCTCCGTCTGAACGAGGCCTGTGCTCAAAATATCGATACGGCAAAATATCGTATCGCACTCCTTTGGGATACGTGCATCGATACGGATTCTACAGAATCGATACGGCCTAAATATTTTGACAGTTGTTGTAAACACACTTTGGGTAATGTTAACAGTGGCACAGTTCAAGTTAGAAGACGAGCTACATAATGAAGCATATGTTCTAAATTTGAACTTAGGTCTACCATCTTTGAGGATCTGAATTTATGTCTCTCAAACTGAACCACTTAAAACTCATCCTTGTTCTTTTTCTTCTTATAAGAAAAAACTAAACTTGTCAAGAATTTTGCTTAAAGCATAGTCAATGTTCACAATTTACGTGTATCGGGATACGTACCGTATTGTGGCCTTAGTATCGGGATACGTATCATATCACAGTGTTTCCTCTAGGTTCATTGCCTTGGGGCGGCGGGTTCGGGGTTGCGGGGGGGGGGTGTCTGTCAATAATGCTCCATAATATCATAATTAAAGAGTATTTACATCTGAATAAATAGTGAGCGCTGTGGGCACACAACTACAACATTCTCAAAAGAATTTAAAATAAACTGCATAAAGTATAAAAAGTATTTAAAAAAAACAGGAAGAATGTAACATTTCATGTAACCATGTAAGCTCAGCAGGTGGAGAGAAGATGAATCAAAGTTATAGCAAGTGACTGACAATGAGGAGAAACTACATGCTGAAAGTTTCCTACACTGCTGCTAGCTGTGCTTCCCGTCTTAGTAAGGACAATTGGCTTAAAAATGCTGAGATTTTTGCTTGGGGAGATTGTTTGGTAAGCTTCAGGTCATCCATTAATGTTTGTTTAAATTGTTTTTTTTTTTATTGTATTTTTTTACCGTTATGGTCGCTCCTTCATCTGCCGCCTGATTGTGAGTGTGTGTGTATGTCTGTATGTGTCGTGTGTGTGTCTTCATCATCCCCTTCACACAACGCGCCGCTTCCAGTCATTTCAATGAGGGACAGGCGGCAGACAGCACGCGGTTTGGACCGCCGCGGTAGAAGCGGTTGCCGCCGAAGAGCACGCGCACAGATTTTGTCCTGCTGCTCAGAAACCAACGTTTTGAACTTTCTGGCTGTAGTCGCCTGGCAGCAGCAAATCATATCGTACCATCGAAGAACTAGACGTGAGGAAGCATTTCTACTGAATTGTTTTTAGGGAAGGGAGTGTCATAGTAGTATGTCAGAGTGAGCATCTTCAGAGTAGACGATCTTTGTAATGTTAACGCTGCTAAGGGGGAGCCCGGGGATTGGCTGAGGGTAACGGAAGTGTAGACTGAGAGAGAAAACTGCTAACTGTATGACACGCTGTTTGAGTCTGTTATTAAAGAGAATTAATGATTCAGAAGTTATCGGCTCGTTCTATGACAGGGAGTGTTGTGAGACACTTTTAGGTGGCCTCTGCTCTGACGTCCGCTGAATCACCGCTACGTCTCGGCCCGCGGTGGCAGCAGCCTCAATAAAGACTGCATGTGCGGGGACTCCGCCTGCAGAGAGACAGTTTGGTTGCCGCGCGGCTTATCGGTGTTGCACAAGAGGAGCGAGGGAGGAGGCGTTTTTCAGAGCGGTGAGGAAAAATGCATTTTATTAAATGTAAGCAAACCATAGCAACACAACTATGGGCAAGATAGTTATTTGCCTAAGCACCCGCGAAAGCCGATTTAATGCAGGACTCTGATGTGAAGGCAGCGACATGATGCTGCGGTGGTGTATTTACAGTTTTTAAAAAAAAATGCAGGAGCGGCGGGTAGGATTTAGGAGCGGCGGCCCGCCGCTCCTAAATGAATGTAGAGGAAACACTGATATCATGAAGTTACTGGAAAAACCCAGCCCTAGTCTGAACGCAGCTCGACTTTAAATACACAAAGGAAAATCTTTGCGTTTTAAGTCAGAGAGTGTCCGTGTAAACACAGCCTTAGTCTTAGAATAGAAAATGCAACTTAATGCAGTAAAAATGTGACTCACAGCAAGCACACAGGATTGTTGAGAGGAGGTGAAGAGTTTATCTGATGACTTCAGGGCAGAGGCAGGCTAATGCTACCCATTGACTTCTAGCGTTTGAGCTAAGCTAGTTAGCGGTGGGTGATCTTTGTCCATCTCTTCCTTGTTACTGCATGCACAGCCAAAAGAATGGAGTCTTTCTGCTTGTTGTGGACTCAGGGGTGAGGCAAGACAGGAAAAAAATAAAATAAAATTGGGGAATTCATGGCTTGTATCTTAATTTACATCATAAAACCTTGTTATCTTTCCCTTTGAGGTATAATAACACATTGCATCGAACCACATCATTCGGTGTGGTGTGGCACTGCTACCTTTGATCAGGACAGTGGAGTGTAGTCTCATCCAGAGTGTGAGACCCGTACAGGAGGGTTTTTATTGTGTATGTCCAATGGCAAGCCTCGTGTGTGTGTGTGTGTGTGTGTGTGTGCGTGAGAAGGATGATGACAGAAGAGGCAGAGGGGGGATGTTTATCGTCTCCTTGAGCGCCTGAGGCTTGTCTGGATGATTGATTTCTCCAGTTCAGCCAGATTAGGAGCGCCAACACCTTTACCACACCGGCAAATTAATTAAACTGCACGCGAGAGATTAACCTCCCCAGATTATCAGCGTGGACGCCTCATGTGGAGGTAGATGGATGAATGAAAAGACGGAGAATTTATGGGCGACTATTTATATCTGGAGTTTGATTGCGCTTGGTAAAAGTGAGTTACCCCAATTGTTGTTCAATATTTTCCACGATGCAGGTTTGATTGCCGTCCATTAGCTGATTGAGTTAGATGCTGGATGTAAATTGGATGACGTTTTTTTCCATCTGAGCCTTCGTGTTAGAAAATCAATTAAGTATTTTGTCAATATGTCACCCAGGTTTTTATTGAAGCACAAGCATTCAATTAATGACGTTCTTGAAGGGCTTGGGAGCAGATTAATGAGCGAGAGGCACAATTGAGAAGTTTTTATGCCCCCATAACAACATAATGGAGCTTTTCTGTTCCTCTCCTGCATCATGTTTTCCGTTTGTCCATCCAACCGTCCACCCATCTGTCCACTGAGCTGGCTGATTCCTTTGAAAAGGATATCTCAGAAGCCCCTAAAGAGATTTTCTTTAAACTTACAACAAATCTCCGGATGATACAAGAATGATCTCATTAGATTTTTAAGACCACAGATCAAAATCAAGTTCAACATGAAGCCAAACAATATGGATTTTCTCAAAACTTTGCACAAATGTCCTTGTTTATTAGGGATAAATTGTTTAGATTATTAAGGACAAAGGTCAAGATCAGGAAGCTTCTTGGTCATTCTCTGCGTGTGAACCGGAAATCACCAGAAAGCTTTAAGGCTTTCAGGGCCACATACAGAAAAATACAAGGATGAGCTAGCCTTGTTATTTCTTTAATCATTTAGTTCCAGATTTTGGGGCAGGCTAATTAGTTTTGGGGGGCCTTGGTCAGCCTGTGTGACCACTAGATCGGCCTCTGATCAGAAGAAGAAAAGGCTTTGTGCAGCAGAGGAGGGAGATAATGACAGATCCTTTTTACATTCAGACAAAAAACAAGAGCAAACTGCACAAACACTCTAAAAGTCTTGATGCTTATAGATGAGTTAAGATGATGAGCACAAAGTGATTTATTAGTCTTGATACTGACTGGATAGTAGGGGTGGGAGAATTTTTTTTTTTTTCCAAATTTAAATGCTTCATTTTAGTCTGTGTTAATAAGCCACTTTTAATGCAATCCAGGCTTTTAAAGAGAGAGTAGAAACAGCTGGTTAAAATATTGATGAATAAATCCTAAAAATCGACTCGCATGTGATTTGTATGTTTCCTGATATAGACTGTAGGCATCATCATTGTTCATCTTTTTCGCTGGTGTTAAAAAATCTAACAAAAGATTGCAAAAATCGCAAATATCGTAGAATCGCAATTTAAATCGAATCGGCAACTAAAAAGTAAAATCGGGAGAAAAGCGTACCGTCCCAACCCTAGTGGATAGCGAGCAGATGAGCATTATTTATGATATTTGCTGCCTTAAAAAATTCTTTTTTTATTGATCAATCATGCAAAAGCTTAATAATAATATGTTGGCTTTATTTGTTGGAAACTTTTGGGGTTTGTTGTGGAATGATTTAAGTTGCTCACTGACAACATTTGACTCCCAAGTAGAGAGGCACAGCATGGTTTGATACCGTATCGGTCGATATCAGCCTAAAAAGTGAAGTATCTGTATCGGCTGATGTTGAAATTTCACAGATGTTTACAGCAGATATATTGGCCACACATATCAGCCATGTATCGGCTGTTATATATTCAAATTACACAAATGTACAATCTTCATGCACCTTCTCATCACTGCTAGGTACATTTAAATCAAAGGCTAATTTTGGCAAGAGTTAAATGCTGTTTTTTCCTGTTTTACATCTGTTCCCCGCAAAGATATACTGTAACACTGAAAGAAACAAGTCCATTTTTGTTAGGTACAGAGATTGTGCTCTTAACCAGAAATATCGACATCGGTATCAGTGATGATGAATTAAAAATTAATTAAAGATATCGACAAAAGTTTAATATCATGCATCCCTTGTCCCAGGTCATAGCTTTGACACCCCTGCTGTGTTAGATTTTTTTTAAGTTTACATGAATATTAACTTTATTTAAAGAATAAACTGAACTTTTATTTGTGGAGATCAGTAGGGATGGGAATTGAAAACTGATTCCAGTTGAGAATCGTTAACGGCTCCATCAAATAATCGACATCTTGAGTCTTTTTGCTAATCAATTCCCTTATCAATTCCTTCCACTGACAGGGTTCTTAAGCGTCACAATTGTGGCTTAATCTTTTACAAAAGGCGCCTACTGCACAACCTTAAGTGAGTGGAAACACCAGCAACTTGCAGAAGCAGTTATCTATGCTGCGACATGTGTTTGACATTGTTGACGCTGAAAATCTACAGACCAACATTTGGCCACAGGAAAAAAATTGCAGGATTCAATAAGGGAGTCGTTAAAGTATTCGATCGATTAGCAGGACTGCTAATTGCATTTGAATTGGTAATATCTTATCAATTCCCATCCATAGAGATCATGGATCAAAGATCGAGGCTTTTCCATTACGCTTTGTTTGTTGTGATTTTAAGAACACAAAATAAGAGAATTTCTTTCACATTTTTTAGCAATTTCTACAACAACGTCATAACGATGTGTTGATGAGATCCTGGATTTTGGTCTAGGACATTGAGCCTCATCATGATTCTTATATACTCTGATTTTTAAAGGTCAGGGTGATGCAGCTTTGTTTTGGCTGTTTGCTCATGAATGCAGTATCTCAGGAGGACTATTTTAATTTTTCAAACTGTGCACAAATGTTTACTTGGAATCAAGAATGAACTCATGAGATCCTGTTGGTCTAAGACAAAGCTTCAGGTCATTGAGTCACATGACCATCATCTGCTTAAAGAATGTAATGTCTTATGAGAGCTTTTTAAATCAAACTTTTTTTATTAGGACCATATGTTTGAATGTATTAATTTCTAACATTTAACTAAGCTTTTGGTTCCATAGAAATAAATCAATTACTTTTTAAGTCCACACGGTGGTGCTGTTGGGCTATTGTGCAGGTGAGGTTGGCAGAGGTGATGTTTACTGTGCAGGAGAGGTAAGGTGATTTATTTCAATGTTCGGCATCACAATACTCAGCACATAATATGATATTGATAATCCAACTTTAACTACCACAGTAATGTTGTATCTTGAGGCCACTGGTGATTCCCTCCCCTATTGTTTACACTTACCAAGAAAAGCTGTCTACATTTACTCTCAGTAACACAAAAACCACCTAACTGACCCTTTTTATTGACCCACTCAAGACACTTTGGAAGTGATAAATCCTCTAAAGGCTTAAAACTGTCACGCAGTGTTTCTAGTTTCTAATTCTTGTATAAATGTACTGTGTCAATGACAAATGGAAATTTACAAGAAGTCAGATGAGGTTTATTTACATGCCGAGAAGAATCAAGAATGCAGGAGACACTAGGGTAAAGTTTGGAGATATTTTCACTTACAGATCCTCTATGGGGGAAAACCAAATAGAGAAAACAAATTTATTCAGACGTATGCAGTGACTGAAATGACATTTAAATGATTTACACTGATGGATAAAGAAAAGGGCAGAAAAACATGAATCAAGGAGACTCTCTGATTTGATCAGGAATAACTCTAGTTATGAAGTCCTCAAGACAAAAACCTCAAAGAAAAAAGACTCAATAGACACTGCTACCTTTATTTAAGGTTCAGTTGTGTTTTGTGGCTCCAGACAGCTTTTTTTGTGGAGGGAGTGATGTGTAAAAATTGGTCTTTTCATCAGAAAGGTTGCAGACCCCTGCCCGAGGAGCTACTCAGGTCAGATGACGGTGTACGTTCACTCAAAGATCCCTTAAGTCAAAAAAAGTGTTACAGACATGACCTGAACAGAGATGGCAGCCCAGACAGACAACAACTGTGAAGTTAGAAATGATTACAGATAGAAGAAAAGCAGAAGAGTGATTCATACCTCTGTGTGAAGCTTCAGAGTTAGGAGACCGAGAGTTGATTTGAGCACAAGGTGGTTATAGTGGATCATGAAAAGTCATTAGTGAGGCTAAATAGTAAGGTGCTTGTTTGGTCAAAGGCCATCAGGAAGTTGGGCCAGATGTGTTGGGAACAAACTGTGTTTACTGGAACAGGAGTCAGCCATCTCCCATTGTTTTGTTTTCAGGGACAGTGTTATCTTTATTTTCTGTCTACGGATGGACGATACTTGAGTTTTGCCGACACCCGATATGCTAATAGTTTTTAAATTCATTATTGCCATTTTTTTAGCTTCATGTGTATCATTGCATTGAAGATTTCTATTGATCAAATCACCTTAAAAACTGTCCCAGTCTTTCTCCTTGACGCATCACTGTATTTTGATTAGGGAGGGGAACTGATGAGACTTTGTTGACACCAATTTCATTAACGGTTCTGCTTATCAATCCAACTGTTGAACAAATCCCTTATCGATTACTGTGGATTATTTTACGTGCAGAGTAACCGGTATTGCAGCCTTGAGTATCGATCCAACGGAATCTTACATACTTTTATTTCTTATTTTGTAGTATAGACTGTAAGGAAAGGCTTGATCAAGTAAGATTACTCAAACAGAGAACAGTAGTCAGCGATAGTAAGTATGAGAAAAACTGACCGATTCATTAAACCACTTGGTTCAATAAATTTTAACCTTAAACACAAGAATAAAGTACAATTAAATAAGATAAATAAATTAGAAGACCCTGAAAAAAACACCAAGAAAGCCAATAAAAACAAAAGCATATATTTTAAAATTGTAAAATAACCACTGTGTTTAACGTAAACATAAGCATATTCTACAACTAAATTACATAAACATAAAATTAAATAGAATGGACTGCTTGTATCGGAGTGCTTATATCGGATATTTTAGATGCAAGACAATATAATCCAATACTAGTTTCTTTGCTAATGTCGAACGGATATCAGATATCAGATATCAAATAGCCAATCAGGACACCCCTAGCAACAATGTCAAACACATTACACTCTTGTTAGTCAATGGTGTGCTGTGTAGATAAATGGTTCCAGCACAGTATTGACCATTTTCTGCCGTGTCTGTCTGAAATTTTTGACCTCTGAGTGTGGCATCCTTGATTTCCAAAGTGTAAGGAACTGATAAAAAAGACCAATGATATCGATTCCTTAATGAAGCTGTTATCAACTATCAACTGGAATTGGTTTCAGTTCCCATTGCTAACCGATTTTCCAACTCCTGTGTGCCATTTACAGGCATGAAAAGTCCAAACAGTTGTTTTCTTCACACCTATATTTCGATTCTTCAGACATTGTTGTGTAGTTAGAACCACATTTTCAAATTCCAGGAATACAAGTATAACATTAAAGCTGCGATCACACCAAGCGCGACTCTGCAATCAAAAACTCGTTGCCCACTGAAGTTGCGTCATGTGTCCATAAATGCTTCATTTCGGTCACCATCACTCGTCGCAGTGGCTTGGTGACGTAACGTCGCAAGAGTTTCACAGTGATCATGTCATATATCATATAAAAGGAAGTATGAGCTCAAATTATTCCAACTGTATCCTTCTCACTCACCTACCAACCACAAAACACTGCAGCTGATGCCCTGCAGCAGCATCCTCTGTCAGTTTTCTGCTGTCCGTCTAGGCGGAACTAATGTACTCATTGATGAATGTTTTTTTTAAACTTTTTTCTAATTTGTTTATTTGGCAGGGACATTGCAATTGTACATAGTCACAAAAAAAACTGTTTGGAGCTGATGCCATGCAAGTGGAGTTTATAGCCAAGGCTAATTCTCAACTCCTGTCCGTGGTTGGACCTTTCTAAATTACATTAAACAAGACATTACATCACATAAAAACACAAGAAATTACAGTAAAACATTAATAAAATCTATGAAAAAAAACCACAAACAAATTAAAACTTTTAAAAACTAATACTATTAAAATTAATACTCAAATAAATGCCACACGGACATACAATAGATTGTTACTCTGCAGTCCAGAATAAAAACTGTCATGGATATCGTCACACATCCACACACCGCTGATTGGCTGTTGACGCACAGCCACACATGTCATCACCTGAAAAGATCAACTTCTTTTCAATTTCGACGACGAGCGACAAGAGACATGGTCGCATTGAACAGGGTAGTTGCAGGGGGTTAACCCAGCGCGGCAATACATTGACTTTACATAGAGAGTGGTTGCCGAGGTGGCTCATGTCGCATTTGGTGTGTAGGCACCTTTAAACATTTTCAAGCTGGTCCCGTCCCAAGTCAGCCTGAATCTGCAGCTCTCCTCCCATTCATATTCGTCTGCTGCTTCTTATTGCGTGCGTCCCTCTCCTCCTCAGTGTCTTTAGTATGTAGGTTAGAAAAAGGGAGGGGGGCTGATTTAATAAAACCTTTTTTTTTTGCAGCGGGTCATTAACGGGCACAGACCTGAAAAGTTTTGTTTTCTACCAGCATCACGTCCGCAGACGAGAGCAGCACAAGACCGAGTGATGAATGTGAGCTCTGTTTGGAGAATGGCAATGCAGGAATAATAACAATAGAGGTGAAGGAGGGGTGGAGACGGGTGGAACAGTAACACACACATCCATGAATACAGCCTCACACACGCACACAGAGCCTCTTGAAAAAGTGAGGATGATAAATTACATTTTGCTGACTAAGGTCCGCAGCAGCGTCGCGTTAAAGCTCTTCACTGGAGTCTTTTCGGACAGCAGGATGCCCTTTAAAGGCCGGCGCTCTGGGGAAAAAGGTTTTATTTATACAATCGTAGACTATGATACACAGCTCAGAGGCTGCTGGCTGCACTGTGTCACTGAGGATGGTAGATTTCAGGCTGCGAGCCAAAAAGGCTGAACTGTTTACTTCTCGCAAGGAAGCAAAATGACTCAGAATTGTTGGTATGTAACAGAACTTCCTCCGTTTGTCCAAGTCTCTGCTGGCCTTCTGCTAATCATCCCCTCAAGCTGATTTTATCCTGGTCCAGATGATATTATAGGTAATGCATAAAGCCTCTGGGAACATGTGTTAAATTTATTAGAATTTTAATAGAAAGTCAAAGGTCATTATCCGGGGTTACATGATGTTTTTTAATTAGGAACTTATTATTCGGAATCAGATGATTCATAATTAAAGTTTTCTCCTTTGTGTTTACATGGAAATAATAATTCAGAATAAAGATTTACATGGAGAACACATTTATTCGCCTTTATTCAAGGCCTGGCAGTTGGGAATGGTTCTGATTGGACAGGGGGCGTGATTGTGACGTAGTGACATATTTATGTCTACCGGAAGAAAAATTCCAGTTCAGCGTCTCCGTCAGGGAAACCTTGTAGTCTAGTAAAGAAGTAAAGTACTTTTGCTGTCTTTGAGTAGAAATGTTCCGATACCATGTTTTCCCTCTTGATACCGATACTTGTGCTGTGGGAACTGGCTGATACCAAGTACCAATCTGACACCAGTATGTTATAAAAAATATCATACTACGCCTGCATGACTGTGATTATCATTGTGGTAAGGTTTTAGGTTAAACATGAATTTATACAGCAATGATGCAGCATGGTGTCTGGACTCCAGTACTCGCCAATACCGATACCAGCATTTTCTGCATTATCAGAGCAATGTCCAATACTCGTATTGGAATCGGAACAACGCTACCTTGTTGGCCGAGTAGGCAGGACCTGGTGTTTCTGTTTCCATATGTCAAAACAAGCACGGCATGCATTGCTTGTCCAGTGAAAATCAATGAATTACCCAGCACTAGAGGTTGAAAAGAGGTGGAACATTTCTGATGAATTTCCAGAAACTTTCAATGGGAAGTTAAGCTGGGGAATTTTGGATTTATTCCAAATTAATTTATTTTGGGTGTTTATAGAAATTAACCGAAAATACAAGATGATTTAAGCAAACTGTGTCAAAGCCAAATATAAAAATAAACATTTTGTTTCGTAATAGTCAGATCTTCACTCACAATAAAACAATTAAAAAATACATTTCAACAGTTTTATTTTTAAATAAACTTTATTCACTTTAAATTATTTAATTGAACAATCAATGAGCTTCACTTCATGTCCACAGGCTCAAATGTGTGTCTCCAATAGTCCTGGGTTCGAGGATCATCTGTGCACGTGATGGAGGTCATGCATAAATATTCTCAAGCATACCTGCATTAAATTTGTTTTTTAACTCAGGGCTATGGTAAAGTATATTTTTTTCAACTATATTTAAAATCACTTTAAGGGACCAACTTGGGCTGGGCAATAAATCGATTTAATCACTTAGTAAGAATGATTATCTGCAGAAGATTTAAAAATTCAAAATTGAGATCTTTCCTTAACTCGTTGTAAGTTGTTGCAATGTCTTGGCTAATATTTGTCTGTTTAAGGAGAGGAGTTTCATGTTAATATGTTTCAGTGTTTATGTAGACAAACCACATAACTAATATTTTATGACCTGCACTTTAACTATAAGAGGGAAATTCTGTTTTGTTTGGGAATATGTTTTGGTAACATCAAGACAAAACTTGATTCATGTATTTTTGTGTCAATTCGAGTTTTTTTTTTGTTGTTGTTTCTTGTTTGTTTTTGTTATTGTTGGAGGAAAAGAAATCCATTAAAACTGTAAAACCAAGTATTGTGAATAAAAACAGGGATTTTATTTTTTGGCCATACCGCCCAGTACTAGGACCAATCTTTAATTTGACAAATTTCAGCTTTATTTCAATTTATTCTTGTTAATGCCAAAAATTCCCATGAATTCCATTCAAAGAATTTTGCAGCCTTACCTAGCACCATCATATATTCAGTATTCAGATACAACTTTATCCCAAGTTAAAATAATTTTTACATGTCACAAAAAAGAAGAAAATCTGCCAGTTTTTCATTTTGTCTTTGTAATTAGAAGAATTTTTTAAGTTTTTAAAATTAAGCACTTGAATATTAAAAATCTTTGAATTCTGACTCTTCTTCCCGCTTGAGCTCCAGATTATTTTTAATTAGGTAACCTTTGCCATGGGGTTGCATCATTATTTTTTACACTGATACATAATGATGGTTGTTCTTTTCCTCTGCGTGTTTGCTGTCTGACATGTCAGGATGATTTCTGCTCTAAGTGACAGGAACAGAATCACCTTGATCTGTTATTTAACCTTTGTTTAACCTGCTGTGCCCGCTGAGATTGGGGTCTTATTTGTGCTGATGAGAGATGACAAGAGGCAAATAATGTGGCTTCGACTTAGGGCAGGGAAACCATGCGCGGTTTCTTTTTCTCTGTTTGTCTGTCATGGATCTGATTGAAGATGATGTGACGTTTGCCAAAGAAGCTGCCGGCCTCCATCGCTCGTCTTCTTGATGCGAGTTAGTGGAGGTCAGGACTTGTGTTTGAGATGGACCGCGAGCTGGACTGATTACAGCCCTTGTGATTAAAAATGTATTACTTAGCTTGCCGCAAGGGAACTAAGGAAATGTCTCTGAGTGTGTGTGTGTTTGCAACTTTGCATTTATTTTGAAACGTGGACGTGAGCCAGAGCAAGATTAATGCTCCGTGTCTAACAAACCTCATAGTTTGACCCCAGCGAGCCAGCAAATGTGCACAGACACAAGTGCACACAGTCACAAATACATTCACACACTCTCCGTCCACTTGATCGCCTGCTGGGTTAATGCCGACCCTGAGCCGCTCCTCTCACACAGGCACACACACAAACACACATAAGCACACGCAAACACGCAAACAAACACTGAACTCGGGCCAACTCCCAGGCCCTTTTGATGCATCAGTGTAAAGGTGGGTTTTTGCCTCTTTGTGGCGCCGGACCAAATTGATTTTGACGTTTGTGTGAGCTCTTTTGTACACAAAGAAAACTGCTGCTTCAGATTAAGGTGAGATTAAAGAGGGGTGATAATATGGTGCATCCCTACAGATAACAGATCTTAGTATCAAGATATTTGGCAATTTATGGCTGCCAGTTTATTTTAATGTATTTATTTATTTATTTATTTATTTTTAAATGTATATTTTTGGGCATTTTATGCCTTTATTGATAGGAGAGAGACAGTGGATAGGCTTGTGAAAGGGGGAGAGAGAGCAGGGGAAGACACTCTGCAAACTGGTCTCAGGCGGGATTCAAACCTGGACCGGCAGAAGCATGTGCATGGGGTGCTAACCACTACGCCAAACCAGTACCCCAATGTATTTATTTTTAACATTTAATAAAGTTCTTGGTTCTATAGGAAATAAGTCAAGTCAGTCCCATGGCTGCTTTGCTGTTGGGGCACTTTGCTTTCGCAGTCCTTCTTCTCCATTCATCCCTGTCACCTGCCTATGTGGTTTGTGTTTCAAAGTATTTCACTGGGAAAGTACCTGGTGGTTCCCATCTCCTCTCCAGGTTTGGATGGCAGTTGACTCACTATGAGTTTATCCACCCTTTGACATGTATTGTTTTTAGTCCTGCTGGATGTCCTCCAGTTTAGGGGCCGGTTTAGTTGCCAACAATCTGACCTTGTGTAGGTTGTGCTGGTTTACAGGATACCAGTAGCAAGTCAAGAGACCTGACCTGAAATAAAATAATTACCAAATTTGCCAGTGAGGTCAGCAGCGGTGGTGTTTATAGAGTGGTGACGGGATGACGCATTTTTGTAGTACAACACAGAGGTTAGCATTGCTAACTTAAAGCCTATGGGACTGTCCAATGTGCTTTGGTCATTGCTCATAATAAGTGATTATCTTAGCAGACCAACCTACTTTTAATGATTTTTAAGCTTAAATATAATCTGCAGTAGTGAAAAGGTATTGGTAAACTACTATGGAGCTACAACATGGTGGTTCAACTTAGTGTTTGAAATGGCAACATCTTATGACCTTTTGCTTGAGAGTTTCCTCATAATCGAATGACAGTACCAAGATGGTCCTCATGTCTGTGGCAAAAGTGTAAGAATCATAAATTATTAAAAAAAAAACAATCAGAAATGCCTACTACCGGATCCTTGACAATATTTGGAGTTCTTATTATCAGTTAGTTAGAAACTGTAGTTTTAAACACATCAACGGTTTAAGATTCAAAAGCAGGCAACATCTGATGCATTTAATATTCATATTATACATTAAAGTCTTGTGTGTGTTTTCATGAACCTTATTTCAGGCGTTTATCCAAAATCAGTATTCTGAAGTCCATTACTTTTGGGTGGTTGGGAACCAGGGAGTATTAAATGCTAATTTACTTCTAGGTTTGTGACTCCTGTTTTATTGTGCAGTGTGAGTAAACAAACATGGCAGCACAGGGGAGGCACAGAAGAAACGCACCATCAGCATTCAAATCTGTTGTTTGGGCTTATTTTGGATTTTTACCCAAGATCTGAAACTTAAATATATAATGTCCTGCATTTTATGACAGTTTTTAATGTGGTTCAGATTAGACGACGCCTTTATTTATTGTGGATAACCTCCCACGGCCCACCTGCTGTACCCCCATGTTCTTCATTTAGGGAGCACTGGTGCAGTGGATCACCTTCAGGATGAAAATATTGGACTTCTGGTCTTTTATTTCTGGTCTATGTTTCCCAGCCCTATGATGCAAACATCAGGAGATTGTAATCCTTAAAATAAACCTTGTACCCTTCCCTGTCTGTTGTTATTGAGTCAAATCAATCCACCTGTAGAGCTGAACAAGGGGCATGAGCATGTTATGTTCTCGAGTCTTAACAGGGCTTCAGAAATGTTTTCAGACAATGAAATACTGACTCTGATTCGCTCTTTATCCCCTGTCAGAATTCTGAAAGCTTTTTATTGTGTTTGCGTGTCAGCCTCAGTTCTGTCTGTGGCCGCTGGTGCCAGATGAAGACAGATGGACAGAGGGTTTTGTCGGGGTCTGGGCCCGGCTCCAGGGAGGGAGCTGCCCTTGGTGCGAACGTTTTCATCTACTTGTAGATGTCGGACGGAGAGAATCCAGCAGACCCAGGATTAAAATGGTCTGGGCCGGAAGATTATGGGAGCAAAGGCCTGTATCTGGATGTCCCTGCTGTTTGGCACAACACAGAATGCATTATTTATTATTTATTATTAATACTGAGAGCATCACAGCTCTGTTTGTGCTGTTGTTGATTGTTCAACAGACTGAAGTGAAATGTAAAACATGATTTTTTCTCAGTGGAATCATCATTATCTGATCTTTAGTAAACCAGGTGTGTTAGCACAGAACTTCTCCAACAGAACCAGAAATAGTTTGGGTTTTTAAATGAAGGTGAAGGAGAAGGGGAAGGGGGAGGGTAGGTTTTAGTTTACTCAGAAAAGACAGGATTATGTAAAATGGTAAGAAGATTTATTTCATTATTTAATTAGCATCTCAAATCTTTGTGTAAGATTACTTTTCCTGCTGTACTTCAGAAGATTTAAGCAACCAGAATTCATAGAGACCAGCAGGCGCTGGTGTTTGTTCAATCAATCAATCAATCAATCTTTATTTGTATAGCGCCAATTCATAACAAGTGTTATCTCAAGACACTTTACAATAGAGCATAAAGCTCTTCATTATATGGATACACATATATGCATAGATACATATATACAGATAAAATACACATATACATATATATACAAATATATACATCCAACACCCAACATGAATCCATATAGCCAATCATGAATCCCTCCATCATGGCGGCAAGAAAAAACCTTCTGTTAAGCAGCAGGAAATCTTGAATGTGGATCCCAGTCTCATGATGAACAGCAAATTCACATGATGCTGTGATGGGTGTGAGGGCAAAGGAAGGGAGGTAAGATGAGACAAGTGGACTAAAGTAAGAACTAAAGTTAGGGACAGATCCATGTACCATAGACCTGTCGTCTGATTTATTAGAGGGTAGCCTCTTTAGATGCTACATCTCATTTTCAGGAGGGTCCTCATGTCTGAATGGTTGTGGTGATCATTTTCTAGAAGTATAATCTTAGATATTCTTACTGAAAATAAGAATTTATGGTAGTGACGAACTCATGGGTGCCCAGACCACAAGTGCATCCCAACCATATTTGTCTCCGTTAAATATAAATGTGTTAAAGGCCTCTTGAGATGTGACATCCCATTTTCAGAGGGACCTCATGCCTATGTGGTAATAAAAAGTAGATACTGTAGATGTATCGATCATGGATATGGAGATCATGCTAATATCTACATGAACAGCTATAATGATAATGGGAATGGAGTGTTCCTAATAAAATGGCCAACTATGTGTCATGTTTATAATTGTAGTTTTGAGGCTTCATGACTCCACAGCAGCAGGCAGTCTCCACCAAGGATCCCAGGCCACCTTCAAGACAAGAGCCAGAGACAAGTACAGGAGCAAACAAAAGGGGCAAAAGCAGATGCTGAGAGAGAGACTTGCAACATACACCTAGAGGTGCCTTTTTCAGCTACCTTAGTAGGTAGCTGTTGCCTTTGACCAGGAGCAGATGTCTTCAGGTGGTGTCCAACCTTCACTGGGTGTTTCGGCCCTGAACCACAACACCCTCCAGTTGGTGGGCCCGCAGTGAGTGGCCAGCTCACTGCCCATCTGCCCCTGGCCTCCAGCACTCCTCCTCTCTCCTCCTCCATAACCAACACGAGGCCCGTTCTGCCTCGTCCCCTATCCTCCTAGTTGCCTGCTTTTTGCTCCGCTCATCCAAGCCGATAGCAGAGAGAAAGTGCCAAGCCGACCTTGCTGGAAAGCCCCGGCACCCAACCTCCACGGGGAACAGCCACGTCTGCCAGCCCTTGTCTCTGCAGTCCTGGGCTAGCTGCTGGTACTTTGCGGCTTTTCCTTCCTTTGCAGAGAGAGAGAGAGAGAGAGAGAGAGAGATAGAGCCCATTGTGCCAGATCCCCCCCCCCCGGCAGTCTAGGCCTATTACATCTAAACTATGAGTCTAATTTATGAACTAATTTATAAACTAATTTATGAACTATAAACTATAAGCTGGTCCCTAACTGAAAGCTTTATCAAAGAGGAAAGTTTTAAATCTAACCTTAAAGGTAGAGAGAGTGTCAGACTCCCGAACTGTGGTTGGTAAATTGTTCCAGAGAAGAGGAGCCTGATAACTGAAGGTTCTACCTCCCATACTACTTTTGGAGATTAATGATACCACAAGTAGGCCAGCATTTTGGGAGCGTAATGTTCTAGAGGGGTTGTACGGCACTACAAGCTCTTTAAGATAGACTGGTGCCTGTCCACTGAGAGCTTTATAGGTGAGGAGAAGAATCTTGAATTCTATTCTATATTTAATGGGAAGCCAATGCAGAGAAGCTAAAACAGGAGAAATATAGTCTCTTCTCCTAGTTCTAGTCAGTACACGTGCTGCAGCATTTTGGACCAGCTGAAGCGTCTTAAGCGACTTGCTGGGACAGCCTGAAAGCAGAGAATTACAATAGTCCAGTATAGAGGTAACAAAAGCATGGACTAGCTTTTCAGCATCGCTCTGGGACAGGATAGACCTGATTTTAGCGATGTTACGAAGATGAAAAAAGGCTGTTTTTGAAATTGGCTTTATGTGAGAGTTAAAGGATAAATCCTGATCAAATAGCACTCCCAGATTTCTAACAGTTGTGCTTGGTGCCAGGCTAATGCCATCTATGGCAGTTAAATCACTAGAAAAGGATTCTCTAAGGTGTCGAGGGCCCAGCACAATAACCTCTGTCTTGTCTGAGTTAAGAAGAAGAAAATTTCTGGCCATCCAGGTTCTGATGTCCTTTAAACGGGCATCTAGTTTTTCTAAGTGGTTTGTCTCACCTGGCTTCAGTGATACATAAAGCTGTGTATCATCAGCGTAGCAGTGAAAATTAACAGAGTATTTCCTCATGATTTCACCAAGGGGAAGCATATATAGAGAGAAGAGAATTGGACCTAGCACCGAACCTTGAGGAACCCCGTAACTTACTTTAGTGTACACAGAGGACTTGTTGTTCACGTGTACAAACTTTTATCTATTAGATAAGTAGAACTTAAAACCAATTTAAGGCAGTCCCTGTAATCCCAAATAATATCTCCAATCTCTGTATAAGAACATCATGGTCAATGGTGTCGAAAGCAGCACTAAGATCTAACAAAACAAGAACAGAGCGCAGTCCTTCATCTGAAGCTGAAAGTAGATCATTGGTTACTCTAACTAGAGCAGTCTCTGTGCTGTGATGAGCTCTAAATCCTGACTGAAAGTCCTCAAGCAGGCTATTGTCTTGAAGGAAGTCACCTAGCTGATCAGCTACTACTTTCTCCAGGATCTTTGAGGCAAATGGAAGGTTAGAAATAGGCCTGTAGTTAGCTAATGTTCCTGAATCGAGGTTAGGTTTTTTAAGGAGGGGTTTGATTACTGCTGTTTTAAAAGACTGTGGTACGTAGCCTGTTGATAGAGATATATTTACTGTCTCCAGCAACAATGGACAAACTAGGGGAAAGACCTCCTTGAACAGTTTAGTTGGGATCGGGTCTAAAAGGCAGGTTGATGATTTAGAGGAGGAGACCGGAGAATTTAGCTCCTGCAGGCTAATCGTAGAGAAACTGTCTAACTCAGGTCTAACTACTACTACATTTAGAGGTACGGCAGGTTCAGCTGGAGATAAAGAGTTGCTAATTTTATCTCTAATTTTCATAATTTTATCATTGAAAAAGTTCATAAAGTCCTCACAGCTCAGGGCTAGAGGAATCACAGGCTCAATAGAGCTCTGACTCTGTGTCAGCCTGGCTACAGTGCTGAAGAGATATCTGGGGTTGTATCTATTTTCTTCAATAAGTGAGGCAGTAGGAATGGCTTCTTTGAATTTAGCCACGGCACCACTGGTCAGATTTCTACTGCTCACAATTTTGCTGCAAAACACAGAATCTTCCAGGAGGATGCTAAAAGTTACTAAGAAGTTGTCGGATAAAAATGGATTTTCAGGAAAAACTTTCAGTTCATTAATATCAAGGCCATATGCTAAAACCAAATCAAGAGTGTGATTGAAATGATGGGTAGCTTCACTAACAAACTGAGTAAAGCCAACTGAGTCTATTAATGACATAAAAGCTGAGCTAAGACTATCACTCTCTTTGTCGACATGGAAATTAAAATCAACCACAATGATTATTTTATCAGAGCTAAGGACTAAGTTTGATATGAATTCAGAGAATTCTGATAAGAATTCAGAGTATGGGCCTGGAGGAACGGTTTGTTCACGTGACTGATGATGTAAAAGCATACTCCATGTCTTCTTCTCTGGTTTGTCTGCTGTATTACAGCGCCACTTACAGGCCTGGCATGTGCTACAGCAGTCTCAGTGTTTTCATGTGGACAGTGACATATTTTGAAATGATGCCGTCTTTACTGAAAATATTTTGCTACAGAACATGTCTAGCCTCTGTGTGGACAGGGCCTTAGTGCTTAAAAGGAAAATTTGTGCTTTAAAAAATAGAAGACCAGCTAGCAATGTGAATGAGTAGCATTGAGTGTTCAGTAAGCATGCTGCTAGCAACAGCAAGATACAGTATGTTACTTACCCTTGTAGTTAAGGAGAAAAGAGTTTTCTCTTTATTTGCTCTACAAAGCAGGAAATAGGCATCATCATGTGATGTAGGTCGTTATTGTTTACCTTCGGTAAATCTTGCAGGCGCCTTGAGCAGCTTAGCATCCTAAGGAAAATGGAGCCAGTCATAAACTAGGGACCAAATAACTTTGGAGTAAACGTGCCCTGATGGGTTGCCCTCAAATTAAAATTGGCAAATCTTCAGTAAAGATGCTATAAGGTGTTTCTTAAGTAATTACAAAAAAGTCTCACTTTTAGTAGCCTGATCGAAATACACACTTTAAGATGAGTTTTATAGCATCAAAATAGGTTATCTATAAATGCTATTCCTTAGCTTCACGGTCGGGTCGGACAGGGCTGGACTGGCCTGGATACTCAACTTCGGGAACAAGACAATTTTTTCTTCTTTCAAACAAGTTTTCCAAAAATTGCTTGTTGTCACATCAAAAACTACCACTACGCAACTAGAAAGAGATACATTACCTCGTCGCTTTGCATCCTGTAAGGTTTTCGAAAAAAGTTGTAAAGCAATGTAGAGTTCTGAGGAAGTTCCGAGCTGCATTCATTAGCATCACAACAAACATACGCTTTGGCTTGGGTCAAGTCTTTGCTACAGTCGCCGCGCGTGCTCATCGGTAGCAGAGTCTTAATGTCACCGGAAATAGGTTCTCCTCATAGCACCTTTAAAAAGATAAGGTGGAAGATTTTCATTAAAATTGTGATCAGTTGAATAATCCCAAAAATGTTGGGGGAGGGATTTTTTTCCCGGTAAAATGAAATAATTGCGTATCATGTCACCGAGTTCAAATTTATGGATTTATTTTTGTTCAAGTATTTTTACCGTTTTTGCTTGTTTGATTGACTTGATAGTTTCCAACAAAAATTTTGTGAATTCACAAGAGAAAAACAAGTAGCTAATTGACAAGTAGCTTTATCATGTAAATTAGATTTCCCTACTTTAAGATACTTGCATTGCTCCATGGGATCATTTTGTTTTGCTTTGTTGAACAAATGTGATCGTTATCGGTTAAGGCCGCCAGTTTCCCCCCAAATCAAACTTGGACTGTTCTCGAACATACACACAAATAACTTAAGATGTTCTGTTATCAGTAGTAAGGGCAGAGATTCTTATATGGGCCTTTGGTAAAGACCCGGCTTAAAAAACATGGTCACAGAGGATTGAACTCTTGACAAAGTGCTGCTACACTTGGCTGCATAACTTTAAATGTATTTTTTTGGGCATTTTGGGCCTTTATTGATAGGAGAGACGCAATGAATAGGCTTGTGAAAGGGGAAGAGAGAGTAGGGGAAGACACTCTGCAAACTGGTCACAGGTGGGATTCAAACCTGGACCAGCAGAAGCAAGTACATGGGGTGCCTGGTTGCTAACCACTCCGCCAAACCAGCACCCCTTGGCTGCATAACTTTGATGAAAGGCCGACGGTTGAGCCCGCAAATTATGATGTGAAGGACGAGTGAGTAAACTGCCTTGCACATAACCAGCACACAGCCTGGTATTTGATTTTAGGTTTGTCATCAATGGTGTGGAACCCAAAATAGCACCACACAGTGCTCCTCACACGATTTGGTGTTGTTATAGTAATCAATGAGTGGCAACTCTTTGTGTACTGAGGTCAAGAGAGCAGTGTATGTGGCTGATGGTCAAGCTGCGCCGAGAGCGCCCTCTATTGGATGAATGGTCTTTTTCTTCCGGAGCCCTGATGTGCTGCCACACTCAGGGCCCGATCTACTAAAGGTTTGCGTGTATCAAAACAAACTTGATAGCACGCTCAAATCTGATCTACTAATAGGGTGCACTGAGGATTGCATCAGTTTGCCCTCATGAATATGCAGAATACATGCAGATCATCAGTGCAAAATACTGGGAAGAGGAGATGCAAATGTGATTATTTAGCACCCGCAATATGATTTATCAAACCCGCAAGTGACCGCGCAGCAAACGGGTCACATTAACTGAATATTTTACATCACTGACTGATTTTTTAGTGAAAAGCAGAAGGACTTGGAGGCTGTCAGTCATTATGATGGACTGGAACAAGGACGATCCAGTGTGCCATACAGACGCACTCATAAAGTAAACCCTCTCTGTTTTGTGCTCTACATAACGGAGGAGGTCATTTAATCCATGTTAAAAAAAAAAAAAAAAATACAAAAAATAAAAACCTTCATAGCCATAATCACTCCGTTTGACAGTCAGAGCAGACTATCACACTCTTTACGCACTGACAGCGAGTTTAGGGGCTGTCAGCGTGTGGAAAGTGTGACAGTGTGATACAGTCAGCACGTAAAAGGCAACAGTTAGCCGTGCAATCTGTGTGCGTAACTGTGAGACTGCTCTTCATCTTCACATGAGAGGTTATTGATGATGAAGCTGTGCACCTGTGTGAATGCTGCCATTTAGATTATTTTTCATTGCAATCAGAAAAGGAACATCAAAAATGAGAGATAGGAATATGGCATGAGGGAACAGTGACAGTCTTGTCCATCAAAATGACATGTGGCGAAAAAATTACTGCAAGTGTGTTTGCCTCAAACTCCATGTCTTCAAACGTCATTTTTCCTTTACGGCCCCTCTGCTCTCCCAAACTCTCCATGGTGAGTGCTTCTAGCACACGCAAAATCCTTTTTAAAGAGGGTGGTCCACACCACTTTTGCTCTCGCTATCAATTGCGCACGCAATGATAGTAGATCCCCCCAACTCGGCCACTAATAGCACGTGCAATTTTTTTAGTTTGCACACCCAGTGGATCAGGCCCTGATATTTATCCCCTTGCTCCAATGGTTGTTTGAATATTGAGTATAAGGTGACAGCCCTATTATCGGTTTAGGCCAGTCTCACAAACAGTGGATCGGTGATCGAATCACTGTTGAGCATTCCTACTTCAGAAACAGATAAACATGGACATAAAATCCTCGAAGTGATAAAGTGAAAATGTAGCAACAATAGAGACACCAAACCTTTAAAAACTTGCTGAAGCTGTAAAAAAGCTGCACTAAAATGACCCTTAGGAAGAACTTTTTAATTTTAGTAACAAAAACATTGAACACTAATATATGCCAGTCATTTTATGATTATCCCACTCATTCTGATTGAGATAATCGGATTAAAGTTTTTACATAACTGCTCCCATAATGAGATTATTGCCTTAAATGGGATTAGACTGAAGCACTGGCATGCACACACACCAGATGTCATGTTTCCAAATCAGTTTACGACTCTTTTAGTGTTTATTTTCCATACCTGTGTCCTTATTGAGCCTTGAGAGACTGAGGGGCTTGTTTTTTATGTATGTGTTGATGGATTTATGGCAAGCTCTAGTTACATTGTGCAATGTAAAGCACTCTGGTATGGATCTCTTTATCATTGTGTTCCCATCAACCACGAAGAAGCACAAACTCCAATGAAGAAAGAAGAAAAAGTTTAAAAAGCCTGATTAAAGAAAGCCGACCAAGAGAACAACCGAGAGCAGTGAGCAAGGACACAGGCAGGTAACAATGGGCCATTCGATATGTTATCTATAGAATCTGTCGCACAGAATGATCCAGAAACCAGATACCTCCGAATGGGTATCACTTTTCAGCACTTGGATCTTTGGCCGACGCTAGCTCACCGACTCTTTCAAGAAGTGCCCTTTATAATAAGCACCTTTTCCAGTGTTGTCCTGTTTTGACCGTGCATTTATTTTAGCCTCCTCTGAGAAAAGCTCATAAAAGACGAGGACCTTCTCTTTTATTGCGCTGCATCATCTTTCCTCTTATGAGATAGCCTACAAGGTGAAAGCTGAAACACCGGGACAGGGATTAATTCAGGACACCTTGAAGGCCCGAGCAGAGCTGACGACTGCACTGCTGCTTTTTGTTCAAGTCTGCAGTCTTGAGGTGAATGTGGAAGGAATAGAGAGAGATTTTTGTGCACTGTTTTCTTCAGGATTAGAAGAACTCTATTGAATCTGTTTGAAAAAGCCAGAAATACTTGGGCTAAAAAACGCAGCCTATAAATATCAATATATATTAGGGTTGCAAGATATTATTGGTCCAGTGTCATTATTGGCAGATATTTGCCCAAAAAGCTGATCACAGGAATCATTTTGTGCAGATATTTACAGCCAATATTCTGGCAGTACTTGTTGGGCTTTTATAACCCACGAATTGGCTGCAATATTGGCAGAATGTGCAAATGTACTATAATAACTTACCTCATCTTTACTGAATGTCAATTATTATTATTGTTTAATAAATCCAAATTATCACTTATTTAAAGGTGCTATGAGGAGAATCTATTACCGGTGACATAAAGACTCTGCTGTCCATGAACACGCGCGGCGACTGTCGTAATGCTGCGTTCCAGTAACCTCGGAACTGGGAGTGACATCATCTCCGACTTATCAGCATTCCAGTTGAAGTCGGAAAAAAACATGCCGATCTACCAGGTTATTGTTAGCTGTTGTTGGCACACCCAGCGTTGTTGTTCACAAACATCATATGAAGAATGTGATTATCACTATGGCAGCATTTTTGTAAATACAAGTCTAACAATACTATGTATACAGCTGATCTAGAGCGACACACCCCAGTCAGAAGTGCAAATAAATTGATTATTACAGGAGCTAAATAGCTGTTCACCATCTTCGATTGCCAACTCGGGGGTGGCGAGGTTTCACTGAGTTCCCAGTAGGAAATTCCGACTTCGGGGGATATTCCAGTTGCAGTTTCCTACTCGGAACCCGGAAATTCCTACTTCATACTACAACTGGAACGCACCAAAAGACATGACCCAAGCCAAAGCGTGTGTTTGTTGTGATGCTAATAAATTAGCTTGGACCTTCCTCAGAACTCTGCATTGCTTTACAACTTCTTTTTTCAACAACTTACAGGATGCAAAGCTACGAGGTAATGTTTCTCTGTCTAGTTAAGTAGTGGTAGTTTTTGATGTGTGACAACAAGCAATTTTTGGAAAACTTGGCATCGTAGTTTTGTAGCCGGCTATATATCTCTACTTACAGCACGGTGCTCTAAGATGTGTCCGAATAATATAAATTTGCTCTAGTTTTAATTGTCTTGTTCCCAAAGTTAAATATCCAGGCCAGTCCAGCCCTGTCCAACCCGACCACAAAGCTAAGGAATAGCATTTATAGATAACCTATTTTGACGCTATAAAACTCGTCTTAAAGTGTGTATTTTGATCAGGCATATATCTAAAAGTGAGACTTTTTTGTAATTACTTAGAAACTCCTCACAGTCCCTTTCAGAATAAAATGCAGTTTTTCTTACTACACATCTGTTTCTAACAGTTACTGGAGCAATTTTAGAAAAGATAATCTTAGATTTTTTTGGCAATACTTCAGAAATAATTAAGAATTAGGGATTTCCTGATCTGATATTGATATCAGCATAAAAACAAGTATTGGATTGTATCGGCCTGAATCTAATATATACGATATAAGCACTCTGATACAAGCAGTCCATTCTGATTACATTTTTATACTGATGTTTAAGTTAAACACAGTGGTTATTTTGCTACTTAAAAAGCCTTTTCTTACAGTCCATACTACAAAATAAGTTATTAAAGTTTGTTTTATTCCTGCTGATATCATATCGGATTGATATCGGTATCGGTCAATACATAGGACTGCAATATCTGTGTCATATTGGAGGTGAAAAAGTTGTATCGGGACACTCATATTAAAAGTCAGGGTCAACAATACTTTGTTGAATTTGGATAACAAGAGCTTATTAATGTGATCTGTGGTCCATGTTAGCCAGCAAACTTTTGATTTCTTTATACAACACGTAATCACCTCAGGTGCTTGTTGTTCTATTAATTTTTTCCAACACTCATTATTTTGTTCTCCCTGAATACACTGGTGAGGATTATTTTCAGACACCCTGATCAATCATAATCAAGGACTGAGTTAAAAAGCCTGTTTGTCTCAGGTTTTTTGGACTTGGACTTTTGCTTGTTTCCTTTTGATTCATCACTCTGAGTTTTCCCCGCTCCCCTGTCTCATCCTGATGTTTGCTCTAATGAACAGGAGGAGCTTAATGAGCAGCTCGGGCAGGTGCCTGAAATCCCCAGTGAAGTGCTAAAGATGTTTCCTCTTCCACAAAACCTGCCAGTGTCAGAGATAGAAGGGTTGAACCAGAGGGGATGGTGGGTGGGCTGGTGTGTGTTTGTCCACTATAACCTGTAAAAGTGTGTTACTGTGAGTTTATGAGGTCTGCTTTGGCTGTCTGTGTGCATTGTGCTTTATCTGTTCACACCAGTGTCTGTGTTTAAACATGAGTGTGTATTTGTGTGTGTGTGTGTGTTTTGGGCAGACGGGGGGTCACAGAGGGCTCCCTCCCCTTGAGGTCCAAGTCTGGCCTCTCAATTAATCCTTTTTCCCTTTTTGGCCGGCTGGTTTCTGTTATTGGGTCATTACAGAGAGCCTGGCTGAGTGCAAACAGCACGATCCCAGAGAGAAAAATACAAAAGCATGCATGATAATAAATTCTTTTGTCTCAAACTCAATTTAAACACATCCAGTTTTAAAAACTAGACTTTAAACTCAGGTACAGTAAAAACATGTTTGCAATTGTACTCATAAGATATGTGATATGCCTTTATTTTATCTGATTTGTTTGGTTTTTTGGGAGTTAAATAAATTATTGCAACTGTCAATTTTGGCCCAAAGTTGCCTAAAAACTTAATTATACAGTTGCAATAATTTGCAGATGTTTACAGCTTTTAACTTTTGCAATACAGATTGAACATACACTATAATAAAGCATAACTTTACCACAATAGCTTACATAGTCTTCACTGAATGTCCACTTTTATAAAACAAAAGAATAATTTATTAAATAACAAAATGTTGTTTTTGTTACTTCAAATCTGTTTCTGACACTAATAAACTGTCAGCATAAAAGGAACAGAAGTGGAGGCTTTATGCTCGATATCACGAACAGAGATAATGAGTTCAGAAGTATCGACATACCTTCGAAAAATTCAGTATCGAACATGCCTTAATTTTTTCCAAAGACCTGATTTGTTTGATTAATCCAGGTTTTTAAAATTCTGTAAATTTTACAAAAATTACAAATACAAATAAAAAACTAGAAAAGCACTCGGAGAGAGCAGACCTCTGCCAGCACCACAGTCCTTAGCCATATTGTGATTTTGACCATAAATATTAGTCCAACTGGATTAATCCTACTGGATTCATAATGATATCCATTTTAGTTCAGTAGTTATTCACAGAAATCACATTTTTCGCCATAGCGGCCGGACGCTGATCCGGATCAACACCAAAATCGAATCAGTTCTTCCTTTTCCCATGCTGAACATTTCCTGAAAATTTCATCAAAATCCATCCATAACTTTTTGAGTTATTTTGTTCACAAACGGACAGACAGACAAACAAACTCTCCCGAAAACATAACCTCCTTGGCGGAGATAACTAGGGATGTCCTGATCAGATTTTGATTTCGGGTATCGGTCCAATATCAAAATTCATTGGTTAATAACAAATCAGTCAGTTTTTATCATACCTACCATTGATAACTTCTGTTTTCTGAGTAATCTCACTTGATCAAGCCTTTTCTTACAGTTTATACTCCAAAATGAGTAATAAAGGTATGTATAATCGCTGCTGATGTCATATCGGATCGATATCGGTATTAGCCAACACTCAAGGTAGCAATATTGGTGTTGTAGCAGAAGTGAAGAAGTTGTATTGGGACACCCCTATAAAATAAATTTCTTATAAATGCTGATGCTCAAAGTGGCCCTTTGGCTTCACACCTGACATGCATGTCTCTTCTATGTAGGGTTGGGCAATATGACCTAAAAGTAAAAGTACTTTTTTTCCTCTAAGTACTCATTTTTTTCCTCTTAAAGGAAAAAACTCCAAATGACACAGAAATGACAGAAAATAGGTTTTGCTGCAATTTGTTGTGTTACGTCCCAGACTGTTTTCAGTTTCCTGTAACTCAAGATACAATATGTATTTTGGCAGGTTCATATGCTGACAAACATCTCGTTAAAAGAAACAAATCAAAGAAAGAAAATAGGAATGCACCATATTAATGTCCCAATATAAAAATTTCTGCTCAAATTGACAGCCCGTATTTTTGCCATACATATAAAATCACATGTTAATCATATAAATCGGCTGTAATATCTGCAAAATGTATGAATGTAGCACAATGCTTCACCCTATTATTGCAAAATGCTGACAGTTTAAAAATACTAATGTCCTTTGTTTGAGAATTTTGTTATTGTTTTGGTTTTTTGGAAATATCAGATAAATCTAAAAATTCAATATGGGCTCTAAAAACAAACAAATTAAAAAAAAGCTCTTAAATGTGGCACAAAAAAAGCTTTCCGGTAAACTGTGTAGTGATACTCGCTTTAAACATTTCCACAGCTTACAAATTGTTTTTGCATCACTGATGGAGGGAAATGAAGGAGTTCAAACCCAGGTGTCCAACGAGAGGCAAAATAAGAGACAGAGTAAGTCAAGGGAAAAGGGTTGCATTTTTATTTTTAAAGCCAAGTGATTAAATCAATGTTTTTCCTCGCCCTACTCCCATGTGAAAGCTACTACTTTTTCTCTGTTCAGTTTCCGTCTCTATCAACTATCATTTCCCTCCAGTAAAAGCATGAATGTCCCAAAATAAACTCTTAAGGTAATGAAGATTTAAATGATTTAGAACATAGGTTATGTTTTAGTATTTAACATTTTATGAGTATAAAGTTATCCAGTGCATGAATCCTCATTAAAAAAATGGCAGTGGCCAGTGCAGACAGGTCACAGACGGGGCTAAGCTTAGCTTAACCTAAATTTAAGTTAAGTTTAACTGGTAAACTGGCTTTTAAATGCAGCTTGGCGAAATGTCCTCGCAATCCAAAAGTGACCTCAATCTCAACCCAACTCAACTCTTTATAACTTTGGTCCTCACAAATGCGTAAAAACCTGATCACAGTCCTCATAAAAACAGGAAAACAAGAAACAAACACACATGTACAAGTGTACTCTGCAGCAGACTCACAGCAAATACAGGTGTGCAAGCAGTTTGGTACACAACAGGCATACCCAAATAAAGACTGTGCACACAACATCCCAACATGCTCATTCCTCTACCCAGCCACGCATGCACAGGAACACACACTTTCAGAAAAACAAACTCTCCCTTTCTTCTTCTCTTCCTCTCACTCACAGTGGTATCAGTTCGGCTGGCTGACTGCAAAGGAGACTGGATGTTTGCTTGGGATGCTCGGGGTGGCGTGTGAAATCTGATTACAGTCTTACACAGCTTCCCTCAGCGGCAGGAGGGCGACCGCTGCCGCATCACTCACCGAGTCTGGATGCTTTCAACCACATATTCACTTCCTCTGTGTTTCTGTCTGCTGTTCTGTGGTGGTGCAGGACTGTCCTGTGGAAGTACAGTAGCTGGTCACGTGTTTGATGACTGCTACACTGCAGTCGTGTTTATGTTTAGCTATCAACCTGTTGTAACATGGAGGGGATGCACTGAATTTTAACGTCAATTTGGTGGAAACGTCTCAGAAAAATACATTAAAAGTGTCTTCAGAGGCGATTCAGTCCCACTGAAAATGAAGATGAAGCCCCAACTCAATGTTTGAAGAGACTTTTACTTTTTCCTTCGACTGTGATTCTTTTTCACGTATTTGCCCCATAAGTAATAGTAATAACAATAATAATAACACATTTTTTATAAGAGCGCCTTTCATGACACAAGGTCACCTTAAAGATGCTATGAGGAGTTTCTAAGTAATTACAAAAAAGTCTCACTTTTATATACATGCCTGATTGAAATACACACTTTAAGATGAGTTTTATAGCATCAAAATAGATTATCTATAAATGCTATTCCTTAGCTTCACGGTCGGGTCGGACAGGGCTGGACTGGCCTGGATACTCACCTTCAGGAACAAGAAAATTAAAACTAGAGCAAATTTATATTATTCAGACACGTCTTAGAGCACCTGGCTGTAAGTAGCAATATATATCCGGATACAAAACTACGATGCCAAGTTTTCCAAAAATTGCTTGTTGTCACACATCAAAAACTACCGCTACGTAACTAGAAAGAGATACATTACCTTGTCGCTTTGCATCCTGTAAGTTGTTGAAAAAAAAAGTTGTAAAGCAATGCAGAGTTCTGAGGAAGGTCGGAGCTGCATTCATTAGCATCACAACAAACACACGCTTAGGCTTGGGCCATGTCTTACGACAGTCGCTGCGCGTGCTCATGGGTAGCAGAGTCTTTATGTCGCCGGAAATAGATTCTCCTCATAGCACCTTTAAAAACGTACAAATAAAAAAGTGCATTAAAACACACAGAAAAACAAGTATAAAAAAAACAGCATACAGAGTAAGAGATCAGAGGGAGTAGGAGAGCTTGAACAGATGAGTTTTGAGTCTTGTTATAAAGAGAGGTAAGGACTCAGTGTTGTGGAGGTCAGGGGGGAGAGAGTTCCATAACTGGGGAGTTGAGCGGCTGAATGCTTTATTTCTGGGTTAGTTTTTAGTTTGAGATGCCAATTTGTTGTCTGAAGTAAACAGGTCACACTATCTGATTTATTTAATGTAAAAAACCTGTTAAAAATACTGTTTTTGTTTGTTTTTGTTTTAACTGAAACTGTCTTTATTAAGTAACTTATAATATCAGAAAAATAAAACTCTTAATATTCGTTACAGCAAATATATAATATCAGTGCTTTGGCCGCAATAACTTAAAGGCCCTAATAAAAAATAGACTGCTTTTAAACTCCTGACTCATTTTGAAGAATTTATATGCCAGAAGACCTCCCCTACAAATACATAACACAACTAAAAAAAAAATCTGTATTTTACTTATTTTCATTGTGTTAACACTGGTTCTGGATGTCCCTTGAGCATATTTTAAGTGTCTTCATATAATGGATTTAGGCCAGCTTATAAACCCTTCCCTACCACACCTGCTCAGAACAGGCTGTTTTCTCAGAACCACCTTTTATTTTTGTAATTATATACTCTAAATGTGTTCCTTTGAGCACAGAGTTGATCTTAGGAGAAGGAAAAGTTACAAAGTGAAAGATCAGATGAAAAGGGATGGTGATCAAACTCTGTGATTTGATTTTGGGCCAGAAACTTTTACGGAGGGCGCAGTGTGAGCTGTAGCGCGGTCTCGATCAAGAACTCTTGAAAAATTTCCATGATTCCGATCACTCTTTTTGACTTTTTCTGGCAGTTTTCTGAGGACCAGTTTGTGAAAGTGTTAGTTCACTGTTGACCCTTCCGAAACCCTCCCCTCCAACATTAAACCCTTAACCCTTTTAACTTCCAGCTCAACTGTTTGGCAAAGGTCAATAAATTCAGAAATGTTTAATGTGTCAAAAGAAATAACACAAACTTTTTGTTTTTGTCTGTGTGTATTTGGATACAGAAAAAACTGCAAACAAACCAAAAGAAATATCTCCTTTGTGTGGGATTTAAAGTTTTAAAAAGTGAAAAGTTTTTATTATTGTCACCTTCATTATTATTTTGAATACTTAACTTTAATCAGATCACATTTTTATTCTTCAAAAAACATTTTTGGTGTGTTTGTCAAACTTAGTATTATCTATTTCAAGTTATTTTCATTGCTGTTTTATTTGCAAACATTTATACCTTTTCTAATTGATTATGACCCAAATATTTGTGCATTTAAAGTCCTCAGGTAATCAACTTTTAACTTTTTAAACCTTTGAATCCCACGGCAGGAAAATGTCTGGTTTTTGGTTTGTTTGTATTTTTCTCTGTTACTTGACATGTTAAGGGAATCAAATAATGATTTGATTTGTTTTGCTTAATTAAACATTAAATTTCCCTAAGTTTATTTTGACCTCTGCCAAACAGTTGAGCTGGTAGTTAAAGGGTAAAGTTTGGACTTACTTTGTTGAGCTGGTGACGATGGGGTTGGCTGCTGTTTTGTTCAATAGAAACAAAAATTTGAAGTAAATGCGCTGTTCAACTTTTAAAGCTATTAATTTTCCAAAGCCTCAGAAAAACTCATGCACTTCAATCAGTAGCTAGCAATGGCCTAAAAACATCACTTCAAGAAAAATGTCAACATTTGTGCTTGAATACTCAACCTTTAAAATACAACGTGGGGGAATTGATAGATTTGATACCAATGACTACATTAATAATTCTGCTTATCAGTCCAGTTCTTAAACAATTCCCTCATCGATTCTTGTGAATTGTTGTTATGCACAGTAGAAGTGGTCAAACACACGATTCTCCTGATGTTCAGAGCTGTGCTGCATAGATTAACACTTCTGTGAGTGTTTCTACCTCCTGCACATTATTGTTGAAAGCAAAGAAGCAATATTGACCACTTAGTTCTTCTCCCAGTCAGCCCGATTTTTGTACGTCTTTGCCATCACTTCTGCTGACTGCCTCTGATGAGAGCAGGGAGTCCTTGACTTTTGAAGTTGGAGGAATTGATAAGCAAAAAGACAAATGATAGAGATTCCTTTTAGGTTTTGTAATCGGTTCTCAACTGGAGTTGGTTATTGATTCCCATCACTATGAACCTGCCATGTCAAGTTACAGATAAATGGTCTGTTACTGTACCTCTTAATCTTATCGACATTAGTGCTAAGGCTCTTATTTCCCTAACATTAAAACAAAGGCTGTCAATTTGAATAAATATATAATCACAGTTAGAAATCTTGTCCTATTTTCTATCTAAACTGTAAGAGCAACTAAGATCATCCAGATTTACACCAGTTTGATACATTCATTGTTAAAAATTAAACAAAATTATGACCTGTTTTGATTCCACAGCAACAAAAACACAAGTCTTTGGCATTCAGTGCTGGGTTCTTCTTATAAAAACATTTTGAGGATCAGAAAAACGATACGACTCTTTCTTTCTAACACTCACTAGAAGACAAAATAGGGCCTGATTCATTTTCTGTCTTGCCTCCCTTCTGTTTTTTTAGAAGCTCCATGCTCGTCTATCTCTTTGCTCCACACCAAAGTTCCCCCTCAGGCTGCATGCCATCTGCTTTTGACATTTTTAGAATGAGGAGAACTTGAGAGAACAGGGTGTTTATTGTTCCATTTTTGGTTAATTATTCAGAGTCTATTTCTACGTTTGGAGCAGCCGGCCATCTGAAGGCATCGGCCGACACAAAGCAGGACTGAGACGCTGTGGAAAATCTGGAATTTGGAATCTGCCGCTGTGATTTCATTCCTCTCCCGTCCACGAGTGACAGTTGGAGCAGGCATCCGAATAAATGCTCCCATTGTCAGTCCAGTGTTTGTCCTTTGACCCCTGTGTAATGCTGGATGCCAGAGCTGAACCCCAAAGCCATCTCAGCCTCTTGGGCGTGAGCAAAATTTGCACGACGAGCCATCAAGCATGAGAAAGTCATAGAATGGGACTCCATAAGTGGCTTCCTGCCAATTCAAGGCACATGTGCAGTCCTGCAAAGAGTCATCCAAACAGTTTTCAAGAATGAACAATGTGGATTTATTTAGTTATCACTTCATGGGCTCTTTCCCAGGCATGCAGTTGCAAAGCTGGACCGCTGAAACAGAAGGACTTAAACTGCCAAGTGACCTTCTGCAAAAAATGAAGGATAAAGTGTTATTTGTGCTTCTATATTTACTTTACTGGTCACCAGGAAAGAGCCATTAGAAAGTGTTTGGGAATGGCGGGACCTTTCAAAATCATATTTGGCATGTGATTGGATGATCGTTCTGTCAGTCACATTCGTTACAGGCCAGTCAGATGATGTAACGAACGGGCACAGGCGTCAAAAAGATGAAACTTGAGCCACTTTGTAAAAACAACTCTTGTCAAAACATGTTATCAGTGGCATGAGGAGAGAGTTTTCCAGGTTTTTTCTTTCTCTTTTTAATAAACAAATGAGATCCAGATCTTTAAAAACTGTTATTACCTCCGCCAGGAGATTTTGTTATTGCCGGCGTCTGTTTGTTTTTTTGTTAGTTTTGTTCTTTTGTTTCTCTTTTAGCAAGATAACTCAAGTTATGGATGAATTTCGATTAAACTTTTTAGGAAATGTCTGAATTGGGACAAGGAACAAATTATTAGATTCTTGGAGTGACCCGGTTTACTGTCTGGATCCGCCATGACAAAAAATGTGATGTTTGTGAATAACAGATAATAGATATCATGATGAATACTAATTGTATGTTTTCATGGTCAAGGAATCTAAATATTTGGATGAAATAAATAATATTTATGGTCAAAATCACAATATGGGTGACAACTGTGGAGCTGGTGGAGGTCTGCGCTCTCTTGAGTGCTTTTCTAGTTAAAGCTGTTAGCAGCTCTATAGGATGCTGATAGAGCCGTCTTTTTCAGGCCACTCAGTCATTGCAGTTGTAGGAAGATGGATCTTTGTGATCACATCTGCACTGCAAGGTTACTGACGAATACAATATCTTTTACCTGCATATAAATGAAAGTTTTTCACATCTTTGTGACGAAAACAAAAACCTGTGTCCTCCATGCCCTGTTCTGTTTGTGCGCTAGTTATCAAAGTAGTAATTCTGTAACATGAACAATATTTAAAAACAACCATAGTACTGACCATCCTAATGTTTTGTTGGGCCCTTCTGGTTGAGAAACATAAAAAGGACCCTATAAAATCCATTGGTGGAGCCGTTTCTCCTTGAGCATCTAGCCTCTAATTGTTGCAGGTGTGTGGTGTGTTTTTTAAGAGGCACTGATTAGTCAGGTGTGGACGCACAAGGAGCATAGTTGTTTTTGACCGCAGGCTGGCGGCATTCCTTCTTTAAATTTGGCTTTGCAAATTGGATTTTTTGTTTGTTTGTTTATATTTTAAGTTCAAAATAAATGGATTGTAATATCCGATGCAGACACTTGGCCTGATGTTTGATTTTGAAAACAAAGGAGTGAAGCACACCGAGTAGCCATGAGCACAAACAAGAACTGTGCGTCTCCATCCATGTTATTTAAATTCTGTCTCTTTCTGTTTGAATTTTTGGTGAATTTGTTTGTTATTATTTTAAGCAAATTTTACCCAGAGACAGTATAAAGGAAATATAATCACACACTCTTCAAGTGGTCCTCACACATATCTTGAGGGGTCCAGTCATCAGTATGTTGAAAAACAATTGCAGAACATTTGATCACCTGACGTAGTGGTGTGCGATATGACGATATTAAATCGTTAAGGATTATAACGTGGGGATGATCTCATAAAGCAGAAAGATCGTCAGATCGTCTATTGGCGCAGAGACTTTGACATGCACCCGACTAGCCAATTGTAGCACATTACGCGCAGTGCATGGTGAGATCTCCTGTTTGGTTATGTTCTAAAGCAGCTGTATTATTCAGTCAGATTATAAACATTGCAGTTAGATTACATTTGTTCTAAATTGTTGCATTTAAGAGATAATGTTGATGTTGTTGTTCATTACCTTTCATGTTTACATTTAATGCACATTTTTATAAAAACTGCACTATTTAAATTAAAACCTGTTCAGAAAGTTTCCTTTGTTTAGTCTTTTTTTTTCTTTTAAGGTTTTACATGTTTTATATGTTAAACATAGGGAAAAATGGTCAAACATGCAAATTAGTCTAGAAAAAATCAAGGTAAAAAAGAATCGAGATAAAATTGTGATCGTGATTTTATTTTTAAAAAATCGCAATTTGATATTTTTGCCATATCGCCCACCCCTAACCTGACGCATCATAATCGTTGGATAACTGCTCTGCCCTGTACTTTGGATTAGCTGGGAGTTTGGTAGCTTATTTGCCAACTTGGTTGGTGTCTCAGGCAGCCGCTTAGACATTGTTTTCATTGATTATGATGGGAGGAGGGGGTGAAGAGTGCATTGTCCCCAGCCTTAGTGACCCCCTCTGAGCGTTGTCCAGAGAGAGATGTTACTTTTTATTCTGAAAAAAATACTTTTGTGTAAAATGTTGGCGATTTCTGTGATATTACGCACTTAATTACTCTTTTAATATCCAATACTATGATTCCGTTTGACTCCATGATCGTGGATTTTATAGAGCCATACATAAAATATACCCATTTATTTGCTCTTTCATTGACAAAGACATTACTTAAAGTTCCTCCATGGGAATAAAAAGTTGTGAATGGCCTTTATCATGTGTCAAGAGGGGAAGTTTGGCACATCCTTGAGTGGAGAAACACGATGAAGTGTCAAGTTGGAAAAAACAATTACAGGAACGCAATTATTTTATGCCCAAAATGCAAAACTAGAAAAAAAAAAACATAATTTGCCCTTTTATTAGAGAAAACTTGAAAAAGAATGTATGACCTTTTTCTCAGGGAAACATGTTTGAGTTGTTTTAAAGTGAAGAATTTAAGTGAAACACTTCACTGTACTTGAATGGAAACGCTGTCTAGTTGTTCATTGACCCATTTCTTGGTCCTTCCATTTGACAAAACATGATTTAGTGACTACTTCATTAAGAAACTTCAATGAAAGAGGCCATCCTGTTATTTCTACTGGAAGGGCAAATAGAAACTCTCAAGTTCTATTGGACAAAATGTAAAAAACAACAAACACAATTGAGTACTCCTTCGGCGAATAACTTTCAATGAATGGGCCTTTGTCAAGCTCCATCTCTCTTAAGGAAAAGAAAACACAAACACACCGACACAGGTTCACAGTGCCTTAACACAAAAGTGCTGCAGTCTGTTTACACCTGAAGACGTTCATAGTTTTTTGAGGCCACAACATGTATGTGGATGAGGCCAGAGACAGTCACTCGCAGCGCTCCTGTGAATCTTTTTGACCCATGTGCACCAAAACCTATGACAAGCTCATAAATATTGGAACAAGTACATTTGTTTTAACATGTTTTATTTTGTAAACCCATAAAATTCATCCAGTGTATTTATGCCCCGAGGATTCAGAGGAACTTGAGATCAATTCGATGCACCTTCAAGTCTCTAATTTCTCATTTTAGAGCTAAATTTTGCGTCTCATATGAATGTTTTCAGTCAGTTCCTAATCAGAAGTGGACATATTCTCTGCCTCTTTCACTCTGTAATTACTCCTCAAAATCTCCCGAATGCAGACCACAAAAATGCTGCTTCTTTGCTTTTTAATTTCTCAATTATCACCGCAGACCAGACCACAATTAACCGGGGACCCCTTCTCCATCAGGATGATTAACAGGTGATTTGTTTGCTTCAGGGATAATCAACAAACTAGACACCCAATTAAGCCCATTTGACCCCGTCATAATTGGATATAAACGAGGACGCAGCCTTCAGCGCCGTTGTCTAATCGCTTGCAGGGATTTCCTTTATCAAAGCCATGTTTTATTGATCCAAGAGCTATTGATCTTGTTTGCACGGAGGCTTTTCAGCTCATTAGCCTATGTTGTGTTTGGAAATGCAACAATGAGGGTGTAAAGGCGACAAGGGGAAGGGTCAGCGCTGGCAGTAATGGCATCCAATTTTAGATTAAGAGTATTGAATGTTGTCTTGCTATGTTGAGCTTCTTTTTGCTCTCAATACTTTTCTCCAGTTGAACCTCAACACCAAGACTCTCCAGTAAACGTAATATCCTTCAGCAATTGAACCTGGAGGGTTAGTGTGAGCGTCGGGAGAAGTTAAATCCACAAGAAAATCTCAGATGCCAAAGTAAACACGAGTGAGAAGTCCAGGAGGAAAAGCAGAACAGCTGCTCTGTCATCTGCAGTTACAACACCAGGTGTGACGGAAGCAAATGTAAGAATCTGATACCTCAAATTATCCATGCATGCACAGAAGCTGCAGATGGGAACAGGGCTTAAGTGCTTGAAACCTTGAAATGCTCTAATTTCTTCGTGATGTTATTTAGGTTATTTTGCAGAAACAACAAGAAGGTTGCCAAATTGATCCCTGGGTCCTGCAGGGCACTCCGGCTTCATCCCACAAACCAAAAACATGTTTATAGTTTGATAGGTGACTCCAAATTGCCCTTAGGTAGAAGTGTGAGAGTGAATGAGCCCTATGTGGCCCTGTGATTGGCTTGTGACTAATTTAGGGTGTACCCTGCCTGTTGCCCAATGTTAGCTGGGATAGGCTCCAGCCCACTGCAACCCCAACAGGGATGCGTGGTGTAGATTATGGATAAATGGATTGTGAGTGTTGACATGGTTTCAAAGAAGTTTCTAATCAGGAACCCAAAACATTTATAATTTTAGCTCTTGTGATAAAATCATTTAAGGCCAACAGTTTAGCTTTATCTTATAAGTAGGGGTGCCAAATTATCACGTTAATTGAGATTAATTAACCAGAGGTGGGAGAAAGTCACTGTTTTGCAAGTCTCAAGTAAGTTTCAAGTCTTTAAACCCAAGTCTCGAGTCAAGTCTCAAGTAAAGATGAGACAAGTTAAGTCAAGTCTGAAGTCATAGGCTTAAAATTTTCAAGTCCTTCCAAGTCATAAGCACCGTTGACCAAATAAAACCCCCCAGCAAAAACCAAGACAGTTTCGTCACTTTATAAAAAACAACCAGGACAGTCAGGGCAGGACATGAAAACAGGACACTTGGTCACCCTGGGCCTTAACTTTACAATTATTTTCAGCTAACGTCAGTCTCAGTTTTTAGCCACGGCAAGTTTATGAGCGAACATATACCATTGTTGCATATAATGGATGCTAAGCTAAAGTTACCCAAAAGGATCTCACAACAGGTACCAGACCAACTTACCTTTCTTTGTGCAGCTTCAGGTGCTGAACAAAGTTCAACGTCATTGCCTCTCCGTCTGTTATTCTCACGCTGCAGGTTTTGCAAAAGGGAATTTGTTTTTTGTTTATGACATCGCACTTTGTGAATGCAAATGAAATTATCCTCGGTGGCATGGTTCAGCATCTCTGGGTTGTTCCCACAGTCCTGCAGTCTTGCGCTCAGGGAAGTAACTGTGTAATCCACACCCTCTTTGTTTATTCTTCTTAACCCTGATTGGACGTTAATAGTTACTAAGTGGAATACTTTGAACGGGAGCACATTTTATTCAACAGTCTTACTGAAAATTTCAAATTTTTCAAGTCATCAGACTAAAGTCAGAGTCAAGTCCCGAGTCATTAATGTCAAAGTCCAAGTCGAGTTGCAAGTCTTTGATGATGTTGTCAAGTCAAGTCCAAAGTCATCATAATTGTGACTTAAGTCTGACTCGAGTCTAAGTCAAATGACTCGAGTTCACACCTCTGTAATTAATAACAGTTATAATTTTTTTAATTGCGTTAATCTAATTTTTAATCTAATTTCACAGTTTTGTTACTTCCAGAGGGCGGAACCTTAAAATACCAGAGCAGCTGGTGATTGGATGATTGGTCCGCTCGTCACACTCTTCACAGACCAATCCACATCAAGCCTCAGTATGACGTAGCAGCTCAACCCTGTTGTTAGCCGTTAGCTTAAACTCTGAGTACATCAGTCCTAGACTGCCGTCTTATCTTACATTAAAGGAAACCACACAGATGTGTCATCTACCACATGTGACATGAATCTTATCAAAGACAAAACCAACCAAGTTCTCCTGCTAAACTTTTGAGGAGAGCATATTTGATATCATGGGGTAACCATGACTACGACTCGGCATTGTTAACGCAGCATTGGTTTCCTAGTGTAGATCTCCAGTCGGGAGAAGAGCAAACCCATGATTTCCCATAAGAAAGCTTGAAGTGACGTTCTTCGTTACTCTTTTGAAGGAGAAAATGGAGTCAATTTCTGATAAAACTGCAGATCTTGCTGCATCCACGGAGGTTGCTTTTACACGGCAGTCACTTCCTGTTGTCGTCACACCCGTAGCTCCGCCTCTGTCCATTGATTGGGCCGTTAAAGCTGGAGAGTTTTTATGCTTTGGGCTTCTTGTTCTTCAGTTTTTGGGGAGTGAAGAACAGTCTTTTGATCTGCCACAATAATCTAATGAATTTCAATGAAAATACCTCAAGTTGAGGCTTTTTCCAGCAATTTTTAAGTGGATTAAAAAATAGATTAATTAGATTAATTAATTACAGGTCATTATTAATTAATCTCTCAGTTTTTTTAATCTACTGACAGCACTACTTATAATATCAACAAATATACTTAAAATTCCAGTACTCTCAACTTTATCAGTTTACTTTAGTGTTCTGACCCATTTTTAAGAGTTTGTTTACAAGCACATCTCACGCCGACAAATTCTAAGCATCATGAAAAATAAAAAGCCGACTAATTATTTAACATTACTATGACAGTAACATCAGCCTCTGATGTTCTTCAGTGTTTCTCTACAGGATGTCAGTGTGAACATTTCACTGTTTGTCTCACTTTTTTTCTTATTTTAACAGGAACACTGCTAAAAGCCCAAACTTGTTTTGAGTCTAAAACTAAATTACACAGTGCTGTTAAATCAACACTGCTCTATACATTGTAAATTTCACAGGAAAAGGCACTTGGCTCACAGGCCTCACAGCTTGACTTTGCTCAAATAAGAAAACCAGTCTGATATATGGATGTGAGATCTTAAAACAGCGGCTGCAGGGTACTTGACATTTTAGTTTGTTCAATTCTTTGGCATTTTTGCAGAAAAGGGGCCACCCGAGGGGTAGTATAAACAGTAAATTTGTGTAGTGTAGATATAAACATAAGCTGTTTCTCCAAGTAGAAATTTCAAGTGAAGATAAAATAAGCAAAAAGGTCACTACTACGTCCTGTCTCACAGCCACTGCATCCATTCTGTTATTTTAGGATTTCTAAATTTACCATCCCAGACCTCCTCCCCTGTCCGTCCACTCCAGTTATATTCATTAATTCACAGATTAAAGTCGACAAGCTTTTGATTCAAGCTTCTACATATTCCACTGTGGTGCCGAGGAGCCTTTAAAGTTCCTTCTGTCTCCTATCGTGACAGCTTCTTCACTTAATTGCAGCGTGCAGGCAGCTCTTTGCTTTTCTGCTCTGCTGCCTGCAGAATCAAAGCTCTCGGAGTTAAGAGATCCCCGTTGAAAATATACTGTAACTTTGAGAGAAGCTGGCATGTTTAGATTAATAAATCTTGCTCGTTTGTCATCCTGATAAAGTCGGGGCTTTGCTTTTATCTTTAGCATGGAGAGAAAAACCCACTGCAGCAGAATAAACCGTCATCCAATAAAAGCAGGAACACAAAATCGGATGTGGTCCAAATGAACCTGCTGGATGGCTCAGCTCCCTCAGCTCTGCACTGGTAATTGGCGCTGAGCTTAAGTACAGCGCAGCAGCACAGGAGGCTTTTTAAAAAGCCCACAATGAAGTTGAACAAAAAAACAAAGTGGGTACAACAAGACGGTCAGCTTGGTTGATGTGAACTCTGCGGGGCGGGTCAGTCAACCGGCAGGAAGCTGTGATCTCGTCTGGTCAAGGAGCTTTAGGGCTTCGCCTCAGAACATCAAATTAATTTGGCAGAGAGGAAGCCTGCGTCTTATGTAAATGAACAGCTGAGTTGCAAAAGCACATTGAGTTCCCTGAGCAGAATATGAATGCAGACGAAAAAAAAGAGGAGGGAGTGATATTTCCTAAGTGTTTCATCCAGAATGTGACACAAAGATGCACATCAGCCCCCCGCTGCATTGAACTGTTCTCATAAACGCACTCAACAGTTGCTAAAACTCAGGAGGCGGAACAACAACCTTTTGAGTGTCATGTTGCTTATGCTCTATATTGCTTTCTTATTTGTCTGTGCTGATCCAGGCATTCTTGAGGCATTCTGCTCAGAAGCGCTGAAGTGAAGCTGCCTGCTGAAATAATTAAAAACCTCTTCAATTTTCATTTCTGACTGAGGCTTTCAGAAAATTGGTTGAAGTGGTTGCCTGTGTTCAAATGTTAAAAGGTTGTGTTCAGATGTTTCTCAGACAGAAGAGAATTTCTCTGTGGGAAAATGTATGCGTACTTATTTTGAGAGTGAAGTTTGAGTTGTTAAAAAGTTCAAATGTTATTGTACTTCGAAGTTCAGCTGCTTAATTTGCGTGAATAATAATTTATGAAATAGGCATATCAATTCGTCTTTATTTTACAGGCTGTCGGTTTTATCTGTGCAGAGGTGATTTGGGTTGTCAAGAGGCTTTTAATTCTCCTAAAATAATTTCATTACATTAAAAATATAAAAAAGCTAGGTCAAGAAAATTCGAAATATTTCGTACAGAGAAAGACATTTTCTTTTTCTTACATGACTGCAACCTTATTTAGACAACGATTAAAAAAGCCAACAAAAGCAGTGGAGTACTAATGACAAAAATTGACTCTGGAAACATACGGAGAGCTCAGTACACAAGCCCTCAAGACAAATTCAGCTTTTCCAGTCTGCTAGATCCAGCAAACAGTCTTCAAGAAACAATGAACAGTATATTGCCAAGGGGGTTCCCCAGCGGTTTGGCGCCCCCCTGTGGCCTCATCCTGTTAAAAACCCCACATGGACTCCGAAGACTTTTGTTGCAGCAATGTAAAAGTGCACATAACCAGGCTATCATTACAGACCAGTCTACATTAGAAAAAATAAGACATTTTTGTAATAGAGTTATGTGAAACAATCTTACCAACACGATCAGTCTTTAATTATTCAACACAGTTTTATAAAGAGTAGCGCAGAAACAACAGAAGTGAGTTAGCAGTTAGCACTTCCTGGTTCCCAAGGCTAATAAAGTACATGGGATTTTAGAATAGCTTTCCATTTAAACACCTGAAATGTATTTAATGTATGTATTTCTTTTTCATTAAACAATGAAACAAAATATTGCCTCGGCCCTGAAGGCCAACTTGATCATATAATTTTATTCAAAGGAAATTCTCGAGCATGAGGACATAACATGACATATAATGACGAAAGTGTTGCTGCTCTTTAGTCAAACCACCATGTTGTATGTAGTTCCTAGCTTTGATAAAAACTTTTTACCAACATGATAAACTTTAAGCTTGAAAAACAATCTTGAGTCTAAAGTGGAAACATAAATGGTGGTATAATTTCACCCTTCCCTCTCTAATGGGATATGGCTCCTCACTTTGTCTATGTTCCTTTCCGTCCAAGAAAACTATGTAAGGACAATGAGATGAATCCTGATGTAACCTATAAAACTTGTTTGATGAAGATATAGCAACGACTGGTCTGTATTGTGACTGTTGAATATGTTCCATTTTATTTTATTTTATTTTATTCTCCTCATTCTTTTTATATTATTTCCTTTTGATGTAAAGAAAAAAATGTTGAGTATAAAAAAAATCTTAAAATTTCGTTTTGTTCATGAAGATTATCAAGATGAATAAAACGTGAGTTTAATAATTTTCTGTAAAAAAAATCACTGTCCTTTAATTGACAGAACCAATAATGATAATAATAATAATAATAATAATAATAATAATAATAATAATAATAAGAAGAAGAAGAAGAAGAAGAAGAAGAAGAAAAGCAATAATAATACATTTTATTTAAGGGTGCCTTTCATATCACTCAAGGTCGCCTTACAAAGATAAAAAGTGCATTAAATAGGCATAAAAAGGTATTAAAAAAACAAAGCAATACAATAGACAGTGCAAAAGATCAGAAGGAGTAGGAGAGCTGGAACAGATGGGTTTTGAGTCTTGTTTTAAAGAGGGGTAAGGACTTAGTGTTGCGGAGGTCTGGGGGGAGAGAGTTCCATAACTGGGGACAATACAATGCTAACTTCCATGTTGGCCAAAAAATATATATAATTCCTGTACGACTCTATTATTAGGCTATCTAGCAAGTAGAATATTTCATTATACTGCACTTTATCACAGCTGGCGGCTGAAGGTCTCGTTTATTTACGGCTTCTTCTGAAAAATTAGCATTCCAGACACAAGTGAGCTGAACCTAACAGTAACGTCTAACTAAAGTTAACATACCATGCATAAGCTTCCTCTATCAGCTGTTATCTAATGCCTTTAATCTGCCCATCTCTCCCATTATCCCATTTAGCTGACGGCAGGAGACAATGCAGTCTCACCACAGTCATTGCAGCCACCGCAAGAAGATCCACAGATTGGCTGTCAACAGATAGCTAAGGGGATGACATTTGTTGAAATGCACATCCCTTTTTGTCTGGAGTTTAGTTGTGATTGTCAGAGGCATTTTTAATCTAAAGACTCAGTATTGAGTAAAGACTGAGTAGGTGAAGTCATCAGTCATTCAGTAAGAGCCTGTGGTGGGTGTAACCGCTAGACAAATCTTAAGAAAGTCAAAAACTGGGTAAACAAAGCCTTTGCCAAATTCAACATGAAACTGACGCAGTGAAAATGTGCTCGCAGAGCTGATCTCTCCTTCCTCTGTCTTTTAATCTTAGCCACTGGTATAATCACAGAAATGCTCTTGATGTAAAACACAACACCTCCCGGTGTGAGTGTCAAGACACGCTTGTCATTCGAAATCGCCGAAGGCAAATTTGTCTCACTGATGTTTTTCAGTCTCCCCCTTTTGCTCCCTCCCTGGATTTGGCTTAAGGCACTCCCTGGTAACAAATGATCTGAAAAGCCTTCATCAATAAGCCCACAAGTACAAGGCTTGATTTTGATTCTGCCACTCAATCAGACTAAGACCTCTCTTGTTTTCTCTGCCTACATCTCCTTACTTCCAATTTGTCTTTTGGCGAATCTCTCATGTCAATCTCACCGTGTCCCATCCAGCTCTCACCCTGTCCTTCAATCTTCAGACTTTCTCCCTCATTCCTCCCCCTCCTCTCCTCGGTGCTCTCATCACTCTCCCTGGGGGGTCATTTGGGGGGAGATAAAGCCTGTATCTGTGGGCCCACAGGGAGTCTATCCTGCAGACGAGTAATGATCCAGACGCACTTTCAGGCACAAAACCCCTGACACACATGCAGGGGGCTGCAGCTGCGCACACGCACATCCACATGCATGTTTTAGTGCAGATGTGCAGTCCATTTGATTCTCTTTCTCTCTGCCTCCCTAACAGGTCCAGGAACAGGGTGGGGCAGTAGCTTCAAAAGCACCTTAGGGAGACTAGCCGGAGAGCGCTGTCTGCCTTTACTGCTAAGATAAAGGGTTAGAGGGGAGAGAGATGGAGAGAGGGAAAGCCCAGTGGAGAAGAAGAAGAGGGGGAAGTGAGGGAGGTGCACTTCAGATTAAAGTAATGAGGATTGCAGGGGGACTGTGGGGAAAGGGCGATAAGAGAAAGATGCAGAAGCTGTGATGTTCTTTGTCTCAAGGCTTCCACCAAATCCAAAGTCTTTGATTCACACTGATGCAGCAGTTTGTTCAATCGCTACTGGCTTTGAGCTCCAGCTTCAATTCTGTTTTTTGTCACAATTTACTGTAAATTAGACCTAGAAACCAACTTCCTAATGGTCACACAGCCATTTTGTAAATTAGAGACAATAAAGGCATCACACAAATAGTTAAGAGTAAATTATTTTGTGTTTTTTCAGGAACAAAGTCATCAAGCAAATTTAGTCAATTTTCACACAAAAGTACAGCCTGACTCAAAGGCCATAGAGCCTGTGCCTTTCCCTGTATGATGCCTAAAAGAATAACTAGGGCTGGGTATCGATTCAGATCTTCTGGATCAATTTGATTCAATATCACAAGGTCTCTCTCAAATCGATTCGATTCACGATTTTTTTTTTCAGACTAGGATATCTCAGTGAAAATAATACTGTAAATTTAAAAAGTGACCTGGTTCATTATTAATAATTGTTTTTACATTTAAAAAGTGAACCCAAAGCTGTTACATTAATCATACATTAATAATATACATTAATGCATATTCTTAGGTCTGTCATGATAATCAATAAATCAATTAACCGCACGATAAATAAAAAGGTCCTCTGTAAGTTTGCCGGCCTCGATTAATGGACGTGCATGCGTGTTTGTTTTCCTCCCCTCTCTCTACCAAACAGGCTGGATGAGAAGATGGCTCACTCTGTCCATCTTTCTCAACGCCTGGGCGCATTGGTTCAATAGCAGAATGAGCAGGGTTAGGGTTAGTGATCCATCTGTCAAATGTTCAATCTTTGATGGGGAGGCGGGCCGCTCGCGTGTACACACTGAGAGCTGAAGTGAGCCTCGTGGGAAGTAACGAGGAAACGAACGTTAACATGAATGATGGCATGAAAGGGACGTTTCCTAAGCCGAATGCAACAGCCAAGGGCGGAAATATTTTGGTTTAAATCAGAATGAACAATGTGTGAGCCCATGAACACTGACGAGCGGATATGTCGAATTTGTTTGAAAGTAGTTGCAACAAAGAAGGAGAGGTGCAGCGGAGCCTTCATCCTGACAGTCAGCTCTTACTGAGGCGTTTGGTCAGCAAAGTAATATAAATAAAAGCGCAAAATTGTGTTTTTACTTGTTTTTTGTCCATCTCGTCTTTTCCTTCATGCTTGCAAAATCCGAAATGCGTCCAAACATTCGCTTTTAAACTAGCTGGTGGTGTCCTTATAGTGCTACATTCTTTTGCCATGTTTGTTTGACTGCTTGCAGTAACATCTGATGAGATCTTGTTCAGTGGAAAGCAGCGCAAAACGCTGATCATGCAAGACTAGCAGGGTTGAGACCACAGGCAGCTTCTCTGTACATCAAATGAAGAAAAAACGATATGTTAAAAGATCAATCTTTGGAATTTATAGATCGATTACGAACCATTTAAAAGAGAATTTGATTAAAATTGATTTCATTGATTTTTTAAACCCAGCCCAAAGTATGATAGTATTAGTAAGCTCTCCAGTCTATGCAGGCTATAATGGATGGCTGACTCACTGCCATGTAGGTGTATCATCCTCTGATGGCCCAGATCTGGCAGTCGTTCTCCCTGGCTGGTACTCACTTGGTTGTTGGCTGTTTAAGAGTCTTGACTTGACATTCAATGACTCTGAATTGATTGGATCATGTTCGTCTGTAATCATTATATCCCGTATTTTGCTCTGCTGCTTGGCTTGGTCTGAACCATCTTGTAAATTAATTTCTTTTTTCTTTTTAAAATCTCTTTATTTATTATTCCAGCAGTGATCCCCGGTCAGGAGAAGAGCAAAATCATGATTTCTCGTAAGACAAGCTTCAAGTGACGTTCTTTCCTCCTCTTTTTAAAGAAAAATTGAGTTCATTTCTGCTAAAAACTGCAGATATTGAGACTGCTCAAGAACCTGCTTTGTTTTCAAACATGCTTCCTGTTGTCGTCACGTCTGCAGCTCCTGTCTCTCTTCTCTGATTGGGCCTTTAAACATTTAACAGAGTGAAGCTGTTGGACAATGAATGCCGGCAAGATGGACATGCAGGATTTCAGAATCAGGCTGCTCTGCAAGGCTAACCCTGTAGAACGATACTTATGCTTCCCCTTAATTCTAACTCACAACCACACCCTCCCCTCCAAGACACTGATCCCACATTAACCCCCTCAGGCTTCATCCAAAGGCTTGATTTTACTGTCATGAATTATTGAAACACAGAAATTGATCATCATATTACTTTTCCCCCACAAAATGTAGTTCTTTATAGTGTTAGTCCAAATGATGTTAGAGATCTTCATGAAAAGTATATCATTCGCAAGAAAATAAGAGGAATTAGCTTACATGAGATTTATCAAGCCTGTTTAAGGGAAATTTGACTCTTATTCTAGGTAATTAATAGTTAAAATGGAATGTTAGCCTGACTCCAAGGCTGCTGTGCCTGTGACCTTGCATGGTACTTTTAAAGTAAAAATGTTACATGAACCATCCCAAATAAGTGCAAACTCTTACCTGTGGGGGGTTGTGTTTGTGTTCATGGATGACTGATGATATATATTACTTTTATGAACTAGAAAAGCACTCGGTGAGCATAGACCTTCACCAGCACCACATGTTGTGATTTTGACCATAAATATTGTTCCTATGTTTATTTCATCTAAGGCTACGTTTATATGGACCCTCCTGACTTGAAAACGCAAAGATTTTTCCTTTGCGTTTTCAAATTCTTCTGCGTTCAGACGAAGACGAGTGAATCCACTGTAGTATGCATGCCAGTTCTGTAGATGGCGCTGTAGGTCTGCAGAGAGACAGCGCTGCTACAATACAAGCACGAAGAAGAAAAACTTTTCAAAAACAACAATGGTGAATAGACGCACAGAGAGACAGGAGTTTCTCTTCTGGAAAACAAATCAGTTTGGACAAAAATTCTCTCTGGATAGTTTTGTCTGGATAACAAACCGAGCATGGTAAGAGGCACACACACGTTACTCGGCAAACGGCGGAAGCTGTTGTTGTTCCTGGTATGCGTGCGAAGCCTTCATGTGAAAGAGTACTGTGTATGTGGTGACGTCAGTGTTTCACCCTGAAACGTTCTGATATGAGTTTACACAACACTGCATGGAGAGCGTTTTGAAAACCCTCCACTCTGGAGCCCGTTTTCAAAAGTTACCGTTTTCAGACAAAACGCAAAGTGTTTCAATGTAAACACAAGGTCAAAACACAATGAAAACGTATCGGATTTGACTGTATTCGGCGCTGTGTAAACGCAGCCTTAATATTTAGATTCCTTGACCATGAAAACATACCATTAGCAATTGGATTCATCATGTTATGTATTTTAGTTCAGTAGTTATTCATAAAAATCACAATTTTTTGTCATGATGGATCCAGACGGTGATCCAGATCTGTCCCAAAATCGAATAATTTGTTCCTTGTTCCAATCTGGACATTTCCTGAAAATTTCATTGAAATCCATCCTTAACTTTTTAAGTTATCTTGCTAACAGAGAAACAAACAAACTAACACAAATTAATAACTAACAAACTAACAAAAAAACAGACACTGGCAACAACATCATCTCTTGGCAGAGGTAAGTATTGAAGTACAGAAATTGCACATTATATTACTTATCCCCCCAAAATGTAGTTTTGAGTATCGTTATTCCCCATGCTGTTTGAGACCTTAAAGAAAAATACATTGTTAGGCAGAAAAACAGGTTAATTAACTTACATAAAACTTCTTTAAAACTGTTAAAGGGAAATTTGGCTCTGTAACCTCTACTAGCTACTGATCTGCTGCTAAGTCATTTGTTTTTGATTGAAGAAATTAATCAAGGCAAAAAAAGTCTTCAAAATTATTCACTGTCATTTTATGGAATATTTTGAGACATTCCGATCCAATCAATATTTTGAAAATCCAGCTTCATCATTCTTCGCAGGTCCTGGCCAACTTTAAGTTTATGAGAACAGAATAATTTGAACAGAAGCAGAAAACTGTGATTGTGTCTGTCTAAAGAGTTTTTTAGAAAGCAGAGCTTCTGATCTAATTTAATGCTCTTGCTGTTTTTATGCTGCCAAGACAGCCAGGGACACTTGATGTTATTGACTGTGGATGGCACAGTGTCCTCATATTGCCTTGATCCACAAACCTACCCCGCAATCAAAGAGGTTTAAAGATGTGGAAGGGTTGAGCAGCAGAGGGGGATGGGTGTTGAAAAATAATTTCAAGCCTCATATCTGGGATTGATTTTGAGGATTTAGGAGATAAAGCCTCAGACGTAAGCAAACAGTCACCAGCCTAGAAAATGAACGGATTTCTTAGAATGGCAAAAAAGCCTTAAGGGATTTCTGAGAATTCAACCCTACTCTTTGTTCACCCTTAACCAGCGCAGCGCTCAAGGTTAACACAGCAGCTCCTTACTGGGTGTTCCATAATTTAGGCAAAGGTCCTAGCATTTCACTGTCCAACTCATGAATAAATCCTGCAGTCATTAAGAAAATAAAGTCTTTGTCCTTGGGCTGTAAATCATCGGCAGGCGCAGATGTTAATGCTAAACACAAATTTCTGAATGGGGCCGCAGCTGTTACCATCACAGCCTCGACTAAAGCGCCTGTTCTAGTGTTGCTTTTTTCTTCACTCCAGCAAGGTCACCTCATGATATCCTGCCATCCTGCTATCCATCTAAAAGAAAGTCAAGACTGAGTCCTAGCTCTTTGCAGATAGCAATAATCAGATGTGAAAGCTATTGATCCAGGCAGAGGAGAAAATGCCAGGCAGCATTTGGAAGCTGGATGTTGAGGTCAGCAGACCTTGATCTGGGAGGGATCCAGTGTCTTTCTCAAGGACTTTTTCCTAATCTCCACCTCTAAGGCTTCTTACTTCAACTGTTTCGTGGCATGAATCAGCCTTTTTTTTTTCTAACAAATTCAGGAAATTCAGGACAGCAAGGTATAATGATGGAGATGGCATGAATAATTCAAGAAACACTGCTCTGGTAAAAAATAAATCTAATTCAAACTTTTGATTGAAGCAGCACTAAGTAAGATTCTGGCTTTTAGCTCTCTGGGGGCCTCTGTGGTCATTGAGTGTAACTGCACTGTCGTACACCAACGTGCATTTGTTGACATACAGAGGGAGGAAAGCGAGCCGACAGGACATGCCAAGAGACAATAAACCATGTGGGCCGATTAGATACAGTCTGATAATGTTTTTTTTTTTTTTTAAATAAATCATCATGTACTTACAAGTCCAACAATAACAGGGCTAAATCAGCATCAGTCAGACATCGCTCCTCGTCTCTCAGCTTACCCAAGCGAGCCCACGCCTGGCCAATGGTTATCCCTGTCCGGGCTTTTAGCTTGTTTCTCTCCAGCTTTCTTTTTATATCTCCTCCAATTATACTTTTCTTTCTTCTAGTTTTTTGCTGCCTCCGCCATGATAACAGCTCTACATTACTTTCTTCTTCTCCTTCCTCTTCTAAAGCCAGACTGAGGCTGGAGTTTCACTTCCACAAGGCCATGGGAAAAGTGGATGATTTTTTACAGTTGTGGGGCTTTAAAAACATTTTATGTGAAGTACATGATGGAAAACTAAATCTGAAAAATTGTCTGTGCTGGGTAGATGATGAATATTAAGTACCTGTTTGTTTAATTTTATTGTGAATAAAGTGTTTGGTTAAAGAAATATCTTCTTCTTCTTCTTCTTCTTCTTGCTCTTCTTCTTCTTCTAGTTCTACTTAAAAGGAGACATATGCTGATGCATGATTTAATACTTACATATAATATAATAAATTTGAAAACAAGACCTTACACCCCCTTAATTTTCAAAAAATGAGATATTGTATTTTTTCTGATATCCTGGAACGAGATTTGATGCCTCTGAAAATAGGTCATTGTGAGATGACCGCGAGATTTAAATCGTCGTGACGACACGAGGTACATTTCTTTTTATTGGAGTAATCTGATAAAACACTTCCTCCTCTGTGATGTCCGTTAGCCACAAAACCGTCACCGAGGAACACATCCACCCAGCAGCAGTATATAGCTCCCTAGCTCACACTCACTCATTACCAGCTCTGGCCTGTAGGGGACTCAATACGCGGTCGCTGCTTTGAGCCTGCTGGAAAATACAGTAGAAGAAGAAGGACAGGCTGGCTCAACCCTCTCGGCAGCTCAGACAGAACTGACCAATCAGAGCACAAAGGGCTGTGACGTTGCGAGGTAACTGTAGGTCAGCCTGAGAACCAAGCGTTTCAACGAGAGCTTGATAATGGCCTAAAATGAGGATTTTGAGAACGCTATTGTGGGGCAATGAAGGAACTAAATGACTTGTACTGAGGGCAGAAATGCTTTACAGGCATCCTAGTCTGGCATAGTGAAAAGGAGAAACAAGCATGATATGTCTCCTTTAAGGCTGGGTGGCATCCAACGTCATTACTGCCACCTACTATGCAGGAGTGTGAGCCAGAGGTCCCTATTTCCATCGGAAAAATAAGAACATATTTACTTTAAATTCTGTTAATTAAATCTGTTTTTAAAATTATGAACCTGCCTTATATTCTCCTTTCCCAACGTTTAGATTTCACCTCAAGGGGGAAATGTATGCCATAAAGCAGCTAAAGCAGTAAAAAGGTGTAGTTTTTTAATGTGGAGAAGTGTTCCTACCATCCACATCTAAGTTACATAGTTCCAGTGTAGGTGATACAGACCCCCATAGACCCTGACAGAGATGTCATTCAGCTTGTTGTAATTATTCAATCGTTCGAGAAATATTTTATTAGGCGTATATTAGGTTTAAGGTCTATGATGATGTCCTTGCAATATTCAGAGTAGCAAATGGTTTTGGAAATGTCCTTGGATGGTGAATCGAGATCATATGAGGTGGCAGATGTGATGTTGAATCTCTATTTGCTGATTATCTGAATGAAGGTTCTGGAGCAACTCTCTTGCTCTGTTCAAACAAACATCTTCTTATCTTTGATGGGAAGTTTGCTTGCCTTTATTTAGCTAGAAAAGGTTAGATGTCTTTTATTGTTGGAAATATCAATCCACGACCATGCAAGATAAATTGAAAGAGCAGATGTATTTGAAAAGTGCCTTGTTTTCTTGAGTTTTAAGATAAAATTGTCTCAAGAGGGTTGCATAGCTGTAGAAAAAAATGTATAATAGTTTTATAAGAAAGAGGATTTACTCACAATCTCTGTTTAATCTGAAGCCCAATTGATTTTTTTTCTTGTGCAAAAAGAAAAGTTTGTAACTGCCAGATATAAAACTTTTTCTTGACATTTAAAAATAATGATGATATTTTGGAAATGTCAGTTTGTGCTTGGAGGGGACAGATTTGTTCAAATAGCTTTTGTAACAATTCATTGGCTGGGCTACAAGTTTGGAGCACGTGCATCATCAGTAAACTCCAGCTGTTTGGCTGCTCAGTTTCCTGTTTTAAACTTTTGAGATGCATTTGCATCTTCAAGAGTGACACACATGTTAGCTACTCACTATTTTAAAGTATGACTCAATCAGTATTCAATCTGTGGTGCAACTGATCAATTTTTTACACAAAACTAACCATAAGAAATAAAACTTTTTCTTGACATTTGGAAATAATGCTGATATTTTAGAAATGTCAGTTTGTGTTCGCAGGCGACAGATTTTATCAGCTAGCTTGTGTCAAATCATCGGCTGTTTCATGAGTAAGATTCAGGCAGCTGTATGGTGGCAGATTTCCTTCTATTAAACTTTCAGACATGCTGTGCCTGATTATAACTGGACTGAATCATTGAGTTTGCATTTAGTGCCCCAAACAAAGGCCTCTAGATCAGTTTTCCCTAACATTTTTTGTACCTTAGCCAAGTTTTATTGAATAAATGTGGTGACCAGCTTTTGTGGTGACGATGGCGACAAACAAACATTAATTTGTGCGTAGTATGACTTACCATAACACAGGCAGAGAGAGAACCTGGACTTGTTTCTAAGTCCTAATAAATAGGCATTCATGATCACTTACTCTGGTTTTATACAGCAATTTAAGATGGCTGCAAGTCACCTGCTGACACAGTAGCTAGTTAAACTGTCACATCTTATGAGTGCAGATGGGAGTTATCAGTCTGAACTTGTCTAATGTTTCTTTTGATAATTGGTGGACAATCCAACCACATCAGGAAGTTGAGCGTGATAATGTTTTCGTTAACTGTCCTCCGTCTACACACATCATGCAGTGTCAAATATATTAACAGCTACATCCAGATTGCAGTTGAAAAAGGGCAGAGGCACAAGGTTGAACCTCGAGTTCATCTCAAGTTGTACTTTTTCATATAACATAACTGTAGCAGAAGATGTGCATTGACAAGCTACCACAAGATAAACAAGGATCAGGGCATTGTTTCAAACTAAAAGACATTTTGGCATCCATTATTGAACAAAAGATAATTCAATCAATATTTTTATTTCTCTATGGCCAGGTAACAAATGCTTTACAGCCAAGTGCTTGTTCATGGCCTGGTGGTTGGAGATATCTGCTGTTGATGATTGAAAACCTGATGTAGCATGCTAGAAATGGATAGCTTTCTGGCTAAAGGTTTATCTACTAGAACTTTCTGTTATTTTTTTATGTAATTTTGGGCATTTTGTGCTTTTATTGATAGGAGAGAGTGACAGTGGAAACGGGATGAGAGAGTAGGGGAAGGCACTCTGCAAACTGGCTACAGACTGGATTCAAACCTGGGTCGGCAGAAAGATGTATATGGGACGTGCCTGGTCGCTAACCGCTCCCCCAAAACCCTTTCTGTTATTTTTTAAGGGCTGCAGAAGCAAAAGCAGCACTTATCTGAAGTAGCCACTGGCTCAGTAGCTCATTGTGTTTGCTTGAGTGTATGTGTTAATGCATATGTCTGCACATTATAGGATGCTACAGTGAGCTTTACACTTGGTCTCCTGCGGCAACAATCATCATCATCATCATGTTTCTGATGGCCAGACTGCAGGTCAACCCTCTGGTGGCTTGCCCTGAACAGCTGTGAGTGTGGCGTATCTGTTCTCGTGTGCGCGTGCAGGCAGATTTAAAAGAAACAGGAGAACAAATCCAACATTTAAACAACAGCTGTCATATATATCGTAGTATGGTGTGTTTGCTGGTCTGGTAACAGGCGGTAAAAAAACAATGAATGAGGAAAACTATTCTTTAACATGGTGGCCATCATCTACTACTTATTGTCCGTGTGCATGTGTGTGTGCGCTCAACAGATCATTTGAGGTATGAAAGGTCATCATTCAGGTTCAGCACAGATGACAAGATCAGAAAGCGTAACAGCTGCTGTTCTCCTCGGAGGAGTAAGCATGAAGCTTCCTCCTTATGCTTGTTAGGTCGTGGTGAACTCTGCGTATGTGTGTGTGTATTTGTGCATGTGTGAGTGTGTTTGTGCATGTGTGTGCATATGTGAAGGAAATACAGAGAGTACTGGGGAGAGAACGTCAAAGGAATGTGTGGAAATGTTTTAGATCAGTATGTACTTGTTGACAAATGTACTTGGTTTACAAACTACAGGACATTTTAACTTACAAAATTATTACTTTTATTTTAAAAAGTTAAAAGTCTACTGCGTTCACAGTATTTGTCAACCAAGATATGAATATTTCAACCCCAAACTCAAAGGAATTCAATCCAATTTAGGCTGTTTCCCTCTATTTATTTATATATATTAGAAAAAAAAGGTTTAAGGTCATATTATACAAACCTAGAAGTGCCCCGACAGTGTTTCCAAAGATTTGAAATACTGCCCCATCTTGCAGTTTAAGAAAATCATTTTTGGATCCACATCCGGATTCACCATCAAAAAGTAATTAGTCCTCCCTTGTGCCATGACCAACATTCTCTCAAAATATCATCAATATTCAGTGTGAACTTCGTGAGTTATTAGCAAAAATGTGGAAAGCTGCCCTATCTCGCACCGTAAACAAATCCTTCAAAAAAAATCCTGGATCCACGTGCGTTTCAGATCACCACCAAAATCTCATCAACTCACTTTTTGACCGAGACCAACATGCCCTTAAATGTCATCAAAAACCGTTGAGAACTTTTTGAGTTATCCTGTGAACAAACTAACAAATGGAAGCAAAAATATAACCTCAACTAGAAAAGCACTCAGAGAGCGCAGACCTCCGCCAGCACCACAGTCCTCTCCCATATTGTGATTTTTACCATAAATTTTAGTCCTACCTTTATTTCATGTAAAATATTTAGATCCCTTGACCATGAAAACATACCATTAGCAATTTGATTCATAATGATATCTATTTTAGTTCAGTAGTTATTCACAAAAATCACATTTTTCTTCATGGCGGATCCAGACGGTGATCCGGATCAACACCAAAACTGAATCAGTTCTTCCTTTCCCCATGCTGAACATTTCCTGAAAATTTCATCAAAATCCATCCAGAACTTTTTGAGTTATTTTGTTCACAGACAGACAAACTCTCCAGAAAACGTAACCTCCTTGGTGGAGGTATTTATAAAACATGAATCACTCGCTGCTCTCACCAGAAACTGGAAAAGAACTGGAAAAAGCCAAGTGATGTCGGCCATTTTAATATTATAGGAGTCTTTTGATCACCGTTGCCTTCTAGTGGACGCTGCCATAGTGCATGTTATTTCAACGGAACTTTAGCTCCATTTGATCACACACAAAAAAGACATGTTGAGGCGGGACTTAAGACTGTCTGACCAATTGCAACGCAGCATTTACTAAACTGTAATTCCTCAACAATAGAAAAATGGACCTATTATAAAAAAATTACTCACTCGCTAATGCACATAGATGTGTTACAGCTTTAGACTAAGCCTTTTTTAACCAGGTGGTTAAGGTGTTATTAAGGCAGTAAAAAACATTCTCCTCACATATAATCATAAAATTGTCAGGTTTCTGCAGCCAGCCTCAAGTGGACACTTGGGGTACTACAGCTTTGGGCACTTAAGCACAGGCCTCCATTTTCAGCCCTGGGGGTTGCTGCCTGGTTTCACGTACTTTACACATTCTTTAGTGCGGTAAGAGGAGCTGTGGTCAGCAAAATACTGCAGTGTAAACATGAAATGATCCAAAGGAAATACGCAATCTCATAATTTTTTTAACTAAATCAGAAGAAAGCAAACAAGCTGTAGGTGAAAAAAGATTAAGCATGTCTTACTAGTCCAATGTGTCTGAGTTGCAGTCCTGTATTTTTGAAGCACTGCTGTTTTTTCCCGAGCTGATGGGGAGAGAGCTTTAAACTTTGCCAAAGACACTACTCCTTGAAAACTTTTCTCTTGTCTTTTTTTTATTGATTCATAACAGCTGACATTTTGGAGATACCACATTTTCACACTGCAGCAGCAGCCGCCGCATAAAAAAGAGACCACTGGGAGAGATGGAGGCAAAGGTTGGAGGAGACAGGAGGAAAATAAGTAAAGGGAAAATAATGTTGAGACAGCCTGCAGGGAGGGTTTAAGGTGGAAGTAGAAATAAGACCTTCACACATCTCCATCTTAAGCCACATTGTGTTTGCAGGGAGCTGCAACCGCACAGATATGCATGAATACACATTAATTCTTCTCCTATTTAGCATAAGAGTCTTGAAAGGAGAGTTAAATTATGTGTGTGTATGAGTGAGGATACTGGAAACATACAGAACCATGACTACTGGTAAGGTTTGCTGCTTTTGCTGTATTGCATACTTGTGTGTTCTAGTAAAAACGAACCATGGGAGTTTGATTGGTTGAATGAACAATTTGGTCAAAATAATTTAGAGTGCTTCTTTTTTCCTCTAGGAAGTCTCTGTGTTTGGCACTATTTTACGTTGCAGCAACTGGCTCTGTGTTCTTCCGCCTGTGCGCTGAATCTTGTTTTGTGGAATTTCTTCTTCTCTTTACTTCTGCTGTTGTTGCGTCTTCCTGAATCCATAAAGCAAAACACCAAATCAGCAGAATAAATGCACTACTGACTAAAACTGACTATAATTCTTGAAGGTAAAATAGATTAGATTAGAAATAACTTTATTAATATTTTGGGAAGACTCCTTCAAGGATATTAAAGGTGTAGTCAGTGATGTGGGAGAAAACTAGTGGAGAGGTTGTTGATAAACAAATTTAGACCCGCCTCTCCCTTCATACCTCACCCCTGGCTCCACCCCAGAAAGCTGATGGACGTGCATTGTCATGAAAATGGCTGTAGAAACTGCGTAGCTGACCAACGTAGCTAAGGTAACCCGACTCGTCAGACAACTCGACTGACATTATTAATAACATCACAACAACAGTACATTCTGGCAGATTAGACAATAAGATGAATGTCCGACGTCTGTTACTGTTATGTGAGGCACCACAAAGCTAATGTTGCTTACCTATCCAGCAGACAGACGGCGACATTCGCGTCCGTTTTCAGGTCTTTCAATTGGCGGAGTTCCCTCCACCGTTGGAAAGCAACACCAATGTTGACCCGGGTCTTCGCTCTTTCATGGTCATAGCCCTTCTTTTTCAGTTTTCACTCCTCTGACCTTTTTCTTCTGGACTGTTTTTCAGCCATTGCTACTGCACATACTGTATCTCTGTGCACGCTACGCAACCTACTAGGCTACTCCCACTCCCCCCTCTGTCTGTTCTGCGCATGAGTATGATCGCCCCCTGGATGTGGGGGGGTGTACTCTGTTTTGGTAACTCAGCCCGAGCCACAGTATTTACCTGCTGAAATTCAGAGCCAAGGCTGTGTATTGAAACCAGACTTTTTTTCAACATGTTGTCAGTGGTGACATCTTGTGGATGGAGAGGAGAAATACGGTGAATTTGACAAATAGTGCATTAGATTAGAAGATTAGAAGATCGCTGACTACACCTTTAAGATTCCAGTAGCATAGTACACAGGATAAGAAAGAACACAGGATATCAAAAACTGAGTAAAACAATTTAAAGATATAATAAAAAAAAACAAAACTAAAAAAGTGGCTACTGGCTGGCTACCTGTCCTCTGTCTTCCTGTTACTCCCCCTCCCCCTGAGTGAGGAGTTGTACAGTCTGATGTCCTGAGGGAGAGTTTCTCAGTCTGTTAGTCCTGCACTTTGGAGGAGCAATCTTTGGCTGAACTTTTCAGATAAAACTAACACAGTTTCATGAACTAACTGTACCAACAGCCGAGCACCATGCTGGTACAGTTAGTCTCTTGTTTGCCTTCAGATTGCAGCCCTGCTGGGAGCCTTTTCAGCCACTCCACTGACTTTTGTCAAGAGCTACACAGCATCCAACTTCAAACATACTGAAATATTAAAGCACCAAAATTCTCCTGTTCCCCCACACCCCTAAAAACTATCCTTCAACATCATGTTTCTAAAACATGTTGGAGCTTCTCCCTCCTTTCACCTTTGAGTTGGAGCTGCTCATGAATAAACCAGCGAATGCCCTTACACAAAATCTTTGTGGAGTGACCATGGTGTAAAATGGATAATCCACTCTGAGGTCCGCATTAGAGGATTAGTTCAAATCCTGCACCGAGGCCGCAACACATCAGGTGGTTCTTTACCTACATGTCATGTGTTGAAATCCTTTAAAACAAACAACTCCTTGTGGATTATCCCTCATTTAATCTTTAAATCAATACACAGATAAGACAAGGTCTCTTTTTATCCCGTCCGTCTCCTTTTTGTGAATCATTTAATAGCCGGGTCCGGTTTCCTTCCACTGTGCTTTCATATCTGCAGCGATCGTAAGAGAAACCTAATCAGACCATTATAATTAAAGAGGCCAGTGTTGGTGCAGAAGGTCGAGAGGAGGAGGAGGAGGAGAAGAGGATAGCAGAAGATGAGGCGAGAGGTCGAGTCTGTCCGCTGAAAGCCACTTAAATCCCTTTCTTATTAACTCTCTGTGACATATGATCCACCTCCATCCCCTCTCCGACAGCCCGCACACACACTCACTGGCACACACACCCTTGGGTCTGGTCTCTCCTCGAGAAACGGCATCTTTGCTGCATCTCTGTCCTCCCTGAATCAAGTCAGTTTCATTCAAAACAGGTACAACGTTGACATTTCCCCATGCAAATGTAGCCTCGACCTCAGGCTGAAGAAGCTGCTGTGGCTGAAGGGAACTGGCCGACCTGGAGAGGGTGACATTTCTTTGGGCTGTGATGAAAAGTTCAGGCTGTACGATGTCATGCAAATGTTTTTAAGGAATGTTAAGACAGTGTGGTAAAGGATACAGTTTTAGGTTTTAATCTGATCATGAGACGGACTTTAATCAGACTGACTCATCTTGATGACTTATAAATGTAAATGAGAGTGTCAGCTGCCAGACTTTCTATGCGTGGATATGCTAATGTGGGCTAGGTGTGAAACAAGGCTGTTAACTGTACATATTTTCACAGAAAAATCGTATAGAGTCTGCCCATCTATCGCAAGATTTTAATGAACTTAACACATAATAATAATAATTAACAAGAGCTGCAGGTCAACATGCCTTTTTGCATGTCATTATTTCATATTTTCAAGAACATCCAATCAAAAAAGACCACATGTCAATTCACATTTTGCCACAAGACAAACATAGTAAGACTTAGATTAACGCGTTTCCTTGTATTTACTCAACAAACTGGCTTTGATACTTTTTTTAAAGATAAAATTTGATTGAGCTTCTTTAGTTTCTTTGTTTAGCTTGTTGCATAAACTGAATCTCTCGCTGTAACGCACCACTCCCTTAGTTAACTTCTGAATCTTGTTATTCAAATAAAATAGTTTTGAAAAGGGAGAGCTGGGAAACATGGCCTAAACATAAAAAACAAGATTTTTCTTGCAAAGCTCATCAGAAGTGACAGTTTTGTGTTCCAAGAATAAAAAAGCAATGCTATTTTGTTATCGAGTAACATTATATGTGTACTCCTCATTAACGTTTGAAACCTTATTTCTGTTGATTATTTCCCCCCTTTTATAATTCGTACTTTTTATCACTGGAAAGCCTTCTTAGTCATATGTAAAAAAAAAGGTACAACTTGTAAGGACGTGCATTTGTGGAATGAGCAACACTACTAAATGTGGGTAGCGCCTTCACATGATTTTATTTAAGTGGAGAGAAAATGGACCAATGTAACATTTAAGCTTTTCTATGGAGAATATTTTGGAAGTAGGTGAGAGGTCCCGGGTCCGAATCCCGGACGAGCCCCCACTTCGTCACAACCTGGCTCAATGGCCATAACAAAAAGAACAAGAGGGGTGATTTATCACAATAATCAGTTAGTTTATTTACAATTTTTAAGTCAAAAATGCATGGAGCTCAGATGAATGGGTGCAGGGCACAGAGCGAGAAACCAGCGTCACTGGAAGCCAGCCTTTTAAAACGGAAGTGGAGCAGCGGGCCCAGGTGCTCCACATCTGACTAATTGACCTCGCGTTTCCAGCAACCTCGGAGAGAACAGAGTAAATATTTTAATCAAATATTCACAAAGGCCGTCACACTTGTCAACACTGATATTAAAAATAGCATTATTTACACAAAATCTTTACAGAGAATCATCTTATTAGTAATTAATTCTATATAAAAACTAATACAAGCCTAAGTTGTGCAAAAATATGGTTGGACATGCCACTCTAACGATACCAAACATTTACAGTTCTTCTATATTAGACAATGCCACAACTTGCACATTGTTATTGTTTCTTTTGGAATGAAATTTGGGAAATAATTTAACTTTGAGAGTCTAGTGGGGGCAAAAACAGTAACAGAGTGAGTAAAGGATATTCAAAATTATAATAATGAATTGAGCTCTTTCCAAGTGAGCGCACAGACATTTTAATGTGGACACTGTTTTTGTGTTTTTTTTTACTTTGATTTCTCATGCGACAGTGGTAGGGTGTAAATTGGACAAACCTTTATACTGAAGTTTTTACTTTAGTCACACCAACACTGCCTTGGGCCTCTTGTTTTGTTTTGTTATACTTGTGTTTATGTTGGGTCTTTGTGTGCCCTGCTCTTTGATAACAGTTGGAGTGGTTATTTTGTATTGTAAAAACAAAATGGAATTAAAACTTAATTCATAAAAAATTATAAATTGATTTATTGGCTGTATTGCTAAGTCTTACTTAAAAGACACTTATTAAATAGCTGTACACAAAATGTGTTAATGGCCTGTCTACAAAGCCCCTAACATGAGAGAAACCCTCTTCCATGTGTATTCATTGGAAAAGTTTCTCTTTTTTGAGCACATATCAGGCTGTAGTGGGAAGTGCATGTTCGTGCTGCCACGGTAAACATTAGAGCACAGCACTAGTAGCTGAAGCCAGAGGGGAGTAATCAGGCACAGAGTTTTAAGCAAAACAATCTGTTCTGATCAGTGCTGTAGCGGAGAACAGATGAAAATATGAAATATATGAGGGAATTTCTGATCAAGTAACTTCTAAAACTTGTTGAAATTGAGTGAAATACAGGACCTTTTAGGCACTTGGGCGAAATTGTTGGTACCCTTCTGTTAAAGAAAAAAAAACTCAGAATGGTCCCTGAAATAACTTAAAACTGACAAAAGTAATAATAAATAAAAGCTACTGAAAAGTAACAAATTAAAATCAGACATAATTTTGAATTGTGGTTCAACAGAATTATTTCAAAAAACAAACTAATGAAACTGGCCTGGATAAAAATAACGGTTCCCCTAACTTCATATTTTGTTGCACAACCTTTTGAGGCAATCACTGCAATCAGACCATCTCTGTGACTCTCAATGAGACTTCTGCACCTGTCCACAGGTATTTTGGCCCACTCCTCATGAGCAAACTGCTCCAGCTGTCTCAGGTGTGAAGGGTGTCTTCTCCAGACTGCATGTTTCAGCTCCTTCCACAAATGTTCAATACTCAACTTGAAAGTGTCATGTATTATACAGCTCAGGCAACCTTGGGGTCACTTGAGATTGATTTTCAAGTTGGGAATGATGAAATATTTCCCTCTATACTTGAATACCTTAAACTATGCTGGCTGTTTTCAGACAACACTAAATGAAAAGGGAACAGGGCAGAGACGCTTTTTAAAAAGAACATTTTATTTATTCAAGAGTACAAAGTAAACTTACCCCACAGTTCAGTTGTGCTGAACCTCAACGCAAAAAAGTCTCTAAAATCCCACATAGTTGTAGAGGAGAACTGTTTTGGCCTGCTGTATCTAAAAGAAACATTGATGGGAGATGTCAGCCCTGCACTAAGAGCCAAACTCTGTATTATTCAGGGTCTTGCTGGGTGAGCGTCTCACATACTAATGTGAAATATGATGGACAACTGGCTGCACACACAAGCTCACCTCACAACAAACACTGACACAGTAAAGATATCGACATCACACACAGTCAGTCACACCCTTTGTTAACTAAATCTCTGTCACCTTATCTCAAAAATGCAAACACAGACGCTGCTTTGAAAAGATTTTTCAAAAGCTTACTGAAAATTTAAAATTTAAAATTATTATTTTCAGTGTGCTGAAAGTGCTGTTTTTTTCAAAGTGCTGTTTATATGTTTAGTCTAAATTGTTAATGACAGCTTTGAAGGCTGAGCTCCACTACTGTTAGACCCATGTCCCTGTTTGTAGAATAGGCCTACTTTTTTTTTTTTTTTTTTTTTTTTATGTATTTTTTGGGCATTTTGTGCCTTTATTGATAGGAGAGAGGTATAGGCTTGTGAAAGGGGGTGAGAGAGTAGGGGAGGACACTCTGCAAACTGGTCACAAGCTGGATTTGAACCCGGACCGGCAGAAGCATGTACATGGGACGTGCATGGTTGCTAACCACTCCGCCAAACCAGCACCCCCAGGCCTACTTTTTTATGTTGACAACACACCTCCTGACTGCTTAAGTAGCCTACTGTAAGTGGTCTGAAGTGGTCTTGAAGGAACAATAAAGTTGAGTTGAATTTGCACAGATTTGCATCGTTATTGCATCGCGATTGCATCCTGATTGCATCGTGGTAGGAAGATAAATCGTATCATCCTGAATTGGTAGACGCTTCATGTGAATGGTTAGTGTATCGCACCGTAGCCTACATATCGAGATGCATATCGTATCGTCCTGGGGATGGAGATTTCCATCCCTACACAGCTTTGTTCAACTTATATTTATGGAAATTTACATTCTTCTTGTGATATTTCTGAACTACAACAGAGGGCGTGCTAACAACAGCTAACATAAGGGCTAACAGCAGCCTGCTAGGTCAGCAAGTTTTTATCGACTTTGTAACTGGAACGCTGATAACTCTGACATGATGTCATTTCCACTTCCCTCTTCCCATATGATGATCTGGATCACCACAAAAATCTAATAATTTTTAAGTTGGGCTGTTGCTAACATCTCCCGAAAATCTCAGCAAAATCAGTTCGGCAGTTTTTGCGTAATCTTTCTGATAAACAAACAAACAAACATGCTGACAAAAATATAACCTCCTTAACAGAGTTAATTGTGTTCACAAAGAGCTGGTGCACCATTAGACTGGCACATTATGATAGTATCAAGGGTTTTGCTTTTTCTTCTTTAATTTTTTTATATTCAGCTGATTCACTTTTTGTTACTTCATTAATTGTACTACACTTGCGAGGAGGAACAGTAGTCAGCTTGTATTTTTATTTATATTTATTGTGTGTATCTATCTTTTATTGGTCATATATATATATATGTATATATATATATATATATATATATATATATATATATATATAATTGTTTCTGTTCTACTTAACTGCTACTGGAATACTAATTTTCTAACCCCCAAATTCCACCGGCCACGAAAGCGCCGCACAGCACAGCGTCCTTGAAACGTACTGCAGAACACTTCGCTCCCATTGTAGTCTATCGGGCAAATTCCACTGCATTTGAAAGCGCCGCGCCACATTGCTGAAGCGCCGGCGCGCACCAAGGCGCGAGAGATACGCTTCAGGTCTATTTTCTGCGCGGCAGCTTCCAAACCTCGTAAATTCACTGTCGTTAAGAAAGCACCAGACAGGAAGTCACCGTGTGGAGTAACCGGAAGTTTCAAAATAAAACACAATGCACGGACTCTTGCATGTAATGTTCCTCAATTGTTTGTCATTATGTCAAAAACGGAGGCACGAGCATCAGGTCAGCAGTCGGTCAGAGGGTCCCAGAGGCAACACGACACCACGGACGAAGAAAAGTGAATCGTAGAGGTACAGAAATATATAGCATTGTATACATGAAACCAAACATCTTTTCTACAAGGATATATGTGGATAGAAGTTGAATAATTCACGAAGCTGTGTGGTTGGGACAAGCAAAGGGACCTTAGAGAAGCGAAGCAAGGTGTTGTTTATTTCTTTTCTCATTTTATAACACGTTTTATGAGCGTGTGACATCGCTATTCTCATGAGAGCCTGTGGCTCTCCGGGGCTCAGCTCTCCCCCTCCGGGTCTGCGCGCCGCAGTGCTTCTGGACGCGCCGCTTTCAGTGGGGTTTGCCTGCCGGAGCAAAACCGCGGCACTCCGCTTCGCTGCGCAGCGGGGCGCTTTCACCTGCAGTGGAATTTGGGGGTAAGGGATAAATAAAGTTCTGTCTCAAATGATCTAATCTAATCTTATTTAATTTTCATCAATTATATTTCACTAAAACGTTCCCACAACATCAGCAATAATTAAAAGACTTGGTTAGCATTTCTTTTTGTAGCACAAAAGTGTTGTAGACATCTATAATCCCTCAAAACACAAACAGTATGTACAGTTTCCCAGTCAACTAATGCACTGTGAGCTCAACATGTAAAAAGTTTGACTGCAAAAATTCATTTGCTGGCTTTCTGTGGTTATGTGGAGATTTTCTGCAGCATCAAAAAAAGAACACATGACCCTTGAACGCAGCCACAACTCATTTCCTGGACACTTAAGAGACTACAAGTGTACAAAAGTAGAAATCTCTAAAGAGGAAGACCAAAGCTTATTGCTATAATAGGACCTTTTTAGTTGTCAATGAACATATTTGAGTCGTACTGAGTGACGATTAAGGCAGAACAACCTCTCTACAGGGTTGGAGATGTCTACCATTTCCAAGGATTTCTGGGTGCTGGGTATGGTTTTTTAAAATATTTTAAGAAGCTGTGATAAAGGATGTCTGTTATTTTTATTTGGCCTTGAGTTTAAGTAAAGGTTAAGTAATGGATAGTATAGGAGAAGAGTGAAAATCAAACCCTATTCTGATATAAAAAGAATAGATAGGAATTTAAAATAACATTGAAAATGGCAATGACAGTGTGATCAGCTTATCAGGACATTCTGCTCTGACACTGATAAAAATATTAACAAGCATCAGACCAACCCAACTGTGACTCCAGCAATCTGTGCATCAATTAGTGAGAGAGCGTTAATGATTTGTGCATTTGTGTGCCTTGTGCCTACACAAATGTGTGTTTATGCTCAGTTCTACTGGGGAAAACCACCGGAGCAGCACATCCCAGCTGTTGCAGAGTTTCTGAATAGAGAAAAGTAAACGTCAGTATTGATGATGCTCTCTTAATCCTCTCCACTGAGGTCAACTAACAGCTTTCACTGAAGTACTAATTACAAATTAAAAACTCAATCATGGGCTTTGTGTTTTGCGTAACGAGGTGACTCTGCTTTTGACATTTTGTTTTAGCTGTTACAAAATAAATGAGCATATTTGGTTTCATTGCAAGCTAGTTTTCATTTTCACCAGTGAGTGAGAGTTCTTTGACGGAGGTCAACCCCTGTTTGAAATGTCTGAATCACCTATTTACACTGAAGCAGATAAACTGCTGACAACATAAAACAAAAAAGGTGTGAAATGAAATCAACAAATATTTTAAAGAGACTAGAGTTTGCCTAAATTGAGGTTCATATATTCAATTTGGTGACTAATAGAGTATGATCACAATCTTTACTGTTTAAAAGTTCCTCTCATTCTGTCACTCTGAGACTCTCCTTCAGAGCTCCTGCCCCTCTAATGCTACGGCCACACCGGACGCGAATTTGCAAAGATGTGCGTTGTTGTGTACAGTCAATGCAAAGACGCGTTTGGATGCAGATTCGCCCCGGGCAGTGCGTATGGAGTGTCCGGCGCGTTTGGGGCATCAAACGCCTCTACGCTCGAGCTGAAAATATTGAACTTCGGCGCAAATTTGTGTGACCCTGTGCCACGGCAGCCAATCAGCGATGACATTCCCCCTGGACATCATTGATTTGATGACGTGTGACGCTCCGGCCACCTGATTCGGCTCAAACCCCTCTGAAAGATGGAGGAGAGGTTGATCTGCGCTGTTTGCCATCATCCAGAGCCATACGATTCGACGTGTGTACTCTACAGAGACCGGAACAAAAAGGAGCAGGCTTGGGTGAAAGTTGCTGAGGAGACTGGTTTTGAAGATAAGTTCTGTAAATATTTGTCTCCAGCTGGATTTGCCTGCACGGGTCATCACTGAGTCCGACAAGCTCCGGCTCTCTACTCCGCATGCGCAGTGATGCGCGTCGCCCCTTAGCTTGTCAAAATGGTCCAGCATCCAGCCTCAGGCGTTACACGTGACGCGTCACAGGCACTACACACGTTTAAATACGCCAATTCGCGTCCGGTGTGGCCGTAGCATAAGGCTTCCCAGTCTGCTTTGATAGGTTGACTGGACTGCTCAGTGCTTATTGGTCGGAGCAGTGCTGCTCACTGTCATGTTTTCAGCAACTCTGCTCAACCATTGTAAACATGCTTTAGCATAGACATACATAAATGAGTTAGAAACAAAATAGCACCTGATGAAAATTACACAATTCATGTGCAAAATGTTTTTTCAACATGTCAAGATTTTAACGTCAACTATTGTAAACATGCTTTAGCATAGACATACATAAATGAGTTAGAAACAAAATAGCACCTGTATAATTACAAAAAGTCATAATCTAACTATCAAACGCTGTCAAAACTGAACAAACGCATTAGCAACATGTCAGGTTTTCTATACCCCAAAATACATTTTGTGTTTGTGAATTAATAACATTTATATTAGTTATAGTCTTTTGCAACAGAAAGAGCAAAACTAAATGATCTGTACACATATTTTGTCGGTCAAAATTGCACAAACACTGTTGCACTGCTGAGAAGTAAGGACTTCCTATCCTGCTTCTAGGGCTGGGGAATTTATCCAAAAATAATCGAAATTGACATTTAGACCCTATAAGCGAAGTAATTTTAGTCATGACGATTATTTTGATTATTTTCCCTGTGTAAGTCACATGACTGCGCCCCCTCAGAGGAAGATGCTCAGTTACGGCAGATCTTCAGTGAGTGTTTTACTGCCATCAGCAGCACCTTGTTAATGCTTTAACCAAATTAACAGTCTGCTATTGGCACACTGTTTTTCTTAAAGCTTGATGTGTGCTCTGGTGTTCACTTTCACAAAGAGCGATGGATGTGCCACCAACATGGAGCAGACAAGTGCCAATCTATCAGTGGACCTCGTAGCCAAGAAAATTACCGTCTCCATTGTTTGGGCACAGAAGTTAAGTGTAAATACTGCAGAAAGACCATGGGGACGACCATTGGTATCACCACTAATTTGTTCCAGCAGAGCATAAAATAGTTGTTCATTAATCGTAATCGAGGTAAGACCTTCAATTAATCGTGATATTGACATTAGGTAATATTGCCCAGCCCTATTTGCTTCCCAACATTTTCCTGACATTGCCATGAAATAGCCTGTAGGTGTCTGGATATTTCATGGTAGAAAACAACAACTTAGTCAGTAGTGGGTGACTAGTATCAAGAGAGAATCAATATTATTTGATTTTGATTTGATAAAATGTAACCCTAAAATCCAAAAAATCAAAAAAACTATAACTCTTATCAACATTACAGTAGATTGTCCGATAGTCAATAGGCAAGCTGTAAGTGGATTCACAGTAATGAAAATATCCAATTTGCAGAGCACTAGCATCTTATTTTAAATCAACATTAACATGTAAAAAAAAACTTGATTTTTTTTCAGCACTACTGTTGTGCGACTCATGTCATATCTTATGTTATTTTTGGGGCTTTTCGTTTACATGTCACTAGTTACATCACTTAAAATAACTACATCAAAATATCTGTCCCGTAAAAAAGTCTTACTGATCTGTTTGGTTTAAAAGCAGTGTTCATAACCCTCAGTTCTAAAATGTTTGGCCCGATTTCCATTTACTTAACTCCAGCACAAAAGCCCTCCACTGTGCTGCAGATTCCTAATGACCCCGTTTACACGAGTGGGTGGCGAGAACATAGCCGTGGTCGGTGGCTCCAGCTGGGGCCATCCAAGCTCAAAACTGAAGGAAAAAAGCCCACACTGTAAAATATACCACTGCCTTAAGTAACACGAGCTGGCTGTCATGACTGCTGGCATGTGCGCGGACGGTGTAATCAAGGAAAGAGACATCGGCCATTATTATGCAAGTGAGACCTTGTCGAGGGAGGCTTGGACTTCTTCCCAGGTTCCATTGCTATCGTAGAGTTTCAGGTCAAGTGACGACTGCCTCCAAGCACTTTCACTCGGTTTATCACACGTGAACACTCCTCATTACTGACTAGACTTAATGTGCCACCACATCTGTCCAGGGTTTGAGACAAGAGAAGATAAGAGTGTGAAGTGAATGTGACGATTACAGCTGTGGGAGGTAATGAAGGTATCATTCTCTGTGTTATTACAGAGCAACAAAGGCCAAGGCTCGCCGCCCTTTTACCCGCTAATGGAGCCCAACCATTATTAGCTGAATAAATCCTCCTCACTGGGTCCATCTCTTCTTCTTTGTCTCCCTTTAATACCCGTCCGTCCACTCCCCATTTCGACCTCGTTTTATCTTTTCTCCATAAAGCTTTTCTTCTTTCCGCCTAATTTTCACTGCTGTTCTCTCCCTCCAGCCTTCATTTTCGCTTCCTCGTTCCACCTCCACATGTCCTGGTCCTGCTTCACCTGCTCCCACCTTCACTTGTGTCCTTTTTTATCTTCTTTTCCACTAACAGTTCCAGTGAAGTGGAGAGAAATGTCGCAGAAGAAGATTTTCCTGATCTGCATTGCCATCAGTACCGTCAGTCTCCTGCTGCACCATGGGGGCCACTTAAGCTGGTGAGTGATCTGAAGCACACCTGCGCAGATTTCTTATTGTACGTCCATATGCTTCTAATCACAATGAAAAGTCTGACACTAATGTCTCACTTCTATTATTTCTGGAGACAATCATAAGTGAGACAAGCTAATTATTATAATTAATATGGAGACTGTCAATGCTGAGGCACAGTAAAGGGACCAATTACATAATAAGGGGTATTAAAAGTATGTTAGCCACGCATGTTGCTGAAATATTTTAATCTTCGAACTTTTAATGCACTGTTTGTAAAGCACGTCTTTGTGCAGCTTAGATTTTTGACTTGAAAGGCATGTCTCAGAGCTATCCCTTCGCACACAGCTGTCGACAGATCTCACTAATGATGTGATTCTTCGACAGACTGGTATATCCTGCTCCAGTATTTCTTTTTTATTTCGTTTTTGTAGCTATACTTGTGTTCTTTTCAAAACCTAAGCCCCTTCTACCATTGTCTATCCAGTTATTAGTAAAATTGGCTTAAATTGTACTTCTTTATATGATTTAGTCTTGAGCTTTTCTGTGGTATAGAGCCTAAAATCATCCAGAATGAGAATCAGCTGTAATCAATCAATCAATCAATCAATCAATCAATCAATCTTTATTTGTATAACGCCAATTCATAACAAGTGTTATCTCAAGACACTTTGCAATAGAGCATAAGGCTCTTCATTTTATGGATACATATATATACATCGATACATATATACTAGGGGTGGGCGATATGGCAAAAATATTGTATCACGATTTTTTAAAAATAAAATTGTGATCCCGATTTTATCACAATTCATTTTTACATTGATTTTTCTAGACTGATTTGCATGTTTGACCATTATTTCCCCTATGTTTAACATATAAAACATGTGAAACTCTAAAAGAAAAAAAAGGCAATTAAAGCCAAAGAAACTTTCTGAACAGTTTTAATTTCAATAGTGCAGTTTTCTTAAAAATGTGCAATAAATGTAAACATAAAAGGTAATGAACAACAATATCAACATTATCTCTTAAAGTGCAACAATTTAGAACAAATGTTATCTAACTGCAATGTCTATAACCTGAGTGAATAATACAGCTGCTTTAGAACAGATTTTTGTTCAGACATCTTCAAGCTTTTATCTCCTTTTTTCTTTCTGCCATGGCTTCACGCTACATAACCAAACAGGAGATCCCACCATGCACTGCGCGTAATGTGCTGCCATTGGTTAGTCAGGTGCGCGTCAAAGTCTCTGCACCCACACAGACGATCTGACGATCTTTCTGCTTTATGACGATATTAAATCGTTATAATCCTTAAAGATTTAATATCGTCATATCGCACACCCCTAATATATACATATATAAAGGTACACATATACTTATATATACAAATATATACACCCAACATGAATCCATATAGCCAATCATGAATCCCTCCATCATGGTGGCAAGAAAAAACCTTCTGTTAAGCAGCAGGAAATCTTGAATGTGAATCCCAGTCTCATGATGAACAGCAAATCCACACAATGCTGTGTTGGGTGTGAGGGCAAAGGAAGGGAGGGAGGTAAGAGGAGACAAGTGGACTAAAGAAAGAACGAAAGTTAGTGACAGATCCATGATCCAATCAAAGACCTGTCGTCATCAAATTTGTTTCCGCTAAAAACAAATTTATTAGAGGTTAGCCTCTTGAGATGCTACATCTCGTTTTCAGGAGGGTCCTCATGTCCAGTGATTGTGGTGATACTTTTATAAAAATATCATCAATGATAGAAAAGGTAGGGGTGAGTGCTGCACTGGGTCAAAACGTATGAAACAGAGGTAAGATCGGGTGCTCTTAAAGGATCCAAGGACGGCAGAACTTTAGAAAACAACGTACAATCCGGGGCACTGCGATGAAGTTTAAAATCCTTTATTATGTCAGGGACATGTCAACGCGTTTCGACTCATCCGAGTCTTCATTCGGACATGATTAGCAACACGAAACAGGTGTTTAAAATACCAAGGAAGTGTCATGCGATTTTGTCATGGGACGCCGTCACATGACATCAGACATTGAGACTAGGGCCCGACCAATATGGATTTTTCGAGGCCGATGCCGATATTTGTCAGAAAAAAATGCCAATTACTGATTAATTGGCCGATTAATTGAAAAAAATATATATAAATATATATATTGTCTTTTAGTATTTGTTAAACTTTACACCAGAGAGGAAATTTGGAGTACAAAAAACATGCAGAATCACCTTAAAAAACTAGTCATTCTGTGTCTTTTACTACTTGTTGATGAAAATCAGAGGAAGATTATAGTAAGATAAGATAGAACAACTTTTTAAAAAGTTGTCAACAGGAGGTGAACAAAAGCATTTAAGGTAACATTATTTTCATAGGCATCCTTTATTTTCCTTCTCTGCAGCTTTCAAGTACAATTTAAATGATTGTGTTAAACTGAGGCAAATTCCTTCAAAATAAAACAAATTACCTTTTTAAAAATGTAAATATGTAGATTATTTATGAACTCTTTGTCACATCTGCCTTTCAGTCCTCATTAGTTTATCAAAAGCAGGTTTTAGTTCAGGTAGAACCACTTTTTTATTATAAACATGAGGTAATGTGCGTGAGGAAATCAAAATATGTTTTGGGACACTGCAAATATTTCACAGGGTTATTTAAACTGGCTGATTAAACTACGATGAAGTCTTCCCTGGATGAGTCTGCTTATGACGTAACCTCCGCTAGCATAGTTAGCCCGATAGCTAGTTAGCTTAGCTGCCGTGTCAGTAACGAGCGTATAAAGATGGATTTCCATCATAAACACAATAGAACAGTCACTGATAAACTGATCCCCTGCCATCAGAAGGTCAAATTTATCAGCATTGACAATGACAGAGGTTGGGTCGGTCAGAAAACTGTTTGGCGGTGTCCGGTCTGTCTGTGAGGCTGATCCGTAGCGAGGCAGAGAGCTCAGTCGTCTCTCCAGCAGCAGCGGGACATTGTGCACCGCTGGAAGTTGCTCGTCATGTCGGACCTTTTGGCTTAAAAGAACAACTGCGTGTGAGTGTAGGCGAGTCATCCACACACAACAACATCAGCAGAGAGCTAAGTAGAGCTGCCACCGACGCGCGTCGCCATCTTCCACGTCATCATTCTACACGGCTTGGACACCGAACAGCGTTTAATGTTTTATGAGAAATTAAAAATATATCAGCTTTACATTGGCAAAACTCTGGCCGATGTTGAATACTTTGAAAAAGGTTAGAATCGGCCGATTAAATCGGCCGGCCGATGTATCGGTTGGGCCCTAATTGAGACATTATTTGAGAGACTTCTCTCAAAAATCATGGCAATTGAATTAATTCCTAGATCTTTGAGGGGAGGGGACAGACTTAAACGTCTCTTACAACGTGAAACATTTTGGATCTATACTCTAAAAGCCACCTTCTTCCCAGGTCTAAATGAAGAAATGGTCTTCATTTAGACCTTGTCTCGGCACTTGTCTCCTTTATTATAATGTATTTTGCCTATCATTGTTTGGTGCAGGTTGTTAATTATTGTGCAGTCAGGCCTCTTGTGTTTTTTCCTTACACGTTTTTTCTTGATATGTCTTTTCTTAATGTCTGATGTCATGTGATGGCATCCGTGACAAAATCACATGACACTTCCTAGGTATTTTAAACACCTGTTTCGTGTTGCTAATCATGTCCAGATGAAGACTTGGATGAGTCAAAACGCGTTGACATGTCACTGACATAATAAAGGATTTTAAACTTCATCGAGTGCCTCGGATTGTTTGTTGTTTTCTATAATCTATGATAGTCTAACTGAAAAATAAGAATTTATGGTAGTGATGAACTCATGGATGCCCAGACCACAAGTGCATTCTTACCATATTTGTCTCTGTTCAGTATAAATGTGTTGAAATTATTCCTCTTGAGATGCGACATCCCATTTTCAAGAGGGGCCTCATGCCTATGTGGTGATAAATATAGTAATTAGCATGTATGCTTGCACATGAAAGTAATATTTCATTTTTTTCTCCACTCCTCTAGGACCATGGAGGCCTTCCACCTCAGCTGTCCCGGGCTCCGTTCCCTTCCTCTCTGGGGCCTGAAACCTAAGCACACCAATGTGGCCTTCCTCAAGACCCACAAGACAGCCAGCTCCACCATGCAGAACCTGCTGTTCCGCTTCGCAGAGCGCAACAATCTCACAGTGGCACTGCCCGTCCAAGCTTGCAGCCACCAATTCTGCTACCCACGCTCCTTCACTTCTCACTTCGTTCATCCGCATACAATACCACCCAACATCATCACCAGCCACATGCGCTTCAACAAGGCGGAGCTGCAGCGCCTAATGCCCAATGATACGATATATATTACAATCTTGAGGGAGCCTGGATCCATGTTTGAATCCTTGTTTAGTTACTACAACCAGTACTGTCAGAGCTTCAGAAGGGTACCCAATGGCTCCCTGGAGGCTTTCTTGGAGGAACCCTGGCGCTACTACCGACCAGAAGAGAAGGATTCCATGTATGCGCGCAACACAGTGACTTTTGACTTAGGTGGCGACAAGGATAGACCAGCAACAGATGTGACGTATGCCAAGACCTTTCTAGCTGAAGTAGAGCGAGTTTTCTCATTGGTGATGATAGCAGAGTACTTTGATGAGTCTCTGGTTCTCCTTCGCCATCTTCTGAATTGGGATTTGGATGACATTTTGTATGTTAAGCTCAACATGCGCACATCAACCTCAAAGAGAAGCTTGACACAAAGTCTTTCTTCTAAGATCCGTGCCTGGAATTCCATAGATGCGCATCTCTTTGACCACTTCAACGCCACATTGTGGCGCAAGTTGTCAGCTCTGGGTCATGCTTGTGTGGCAAGGGAGGTGCGACTTCTTCGGCAAGCCCAGGAGCGTCTAATGAGAAGCTGCTTTGGTGGGCGGATGCCACCGCTGCGCTCTGCAGAACAGATCAAAAACAAGGACCTCCGCCCCTGGAAGCCAAGTGGAAAAGTTGACATTGTGGGTTATGATCTCCCTATGAATCTTAGCCGTGGTTTCTCAAGCCAGGCGCAGGATCTCTGCCTCAAACTTATCATGCCAGAAGTCCAGTACACAAGAGTTCTCTTAAGATCCCAATTACTGCGTTACCGGCGAAACTACCAGCTCAGGCCACCACAGCAGCCACGTCCCCCCCAGCAGCCTATACGTACTGTTATGCTGCGGCATCCTCAGGGGCAGCGCAACCAACCACCCCCAGCAGCTCCAGCAGCCCCAGGCCCTGCATCAGCTACACGGTCCACCTCCACCTCAAAGCCTGCTGAAGGGGCGCAAGACCGGATGACAAAGCCAGGGCCTAGACTCGCACAAACTGAGGCCTCATAGACTTCATAACAGAGACTCTAACACAATCTTAGTGCCCAACAGACTGCATTGTACTACCCATCCTGACCCTTGAGATTAAGATGCTTGGATGGTTGGGGGTGTTGGAAACAGGGGTGTCTTTGGAAAGTCAAGATCTTTTCTGTCTGTTCCAGACAGTCAGTGATAAAAACACATGAAAACAAAGAAGGGAACATGGGCTTGAATTTTCAGGACTTGAACTTGATCCCCTCCCCTCTCTTGACTGTGAATCAGTACCAGATGTAAGAGCTAGGTAAATTTACACTGGGACACAACTGAATTGCACTTCTCTACAAACAGACTGGAGAGAGTTTAAGGTGAAAGCGGTTCTTTGAAGCAAATCTGTTACGTGTAACAAGGACTCAATAGGGAAGTGGCGATATCGGGGCCTATTGTGAGGCACAGAGTGGGCTTTGTGTGCATCACACTGGTGAAGTATCATGTTACTTGCTTTCATTCTGCATTTCTCTAGCACTCTCGTCCTCTCCTGCTAACATATGCGATTTTAAGTTCCCGAGAGACCTAATGACAGAAAGGGATCAGCTGTCGGGCATCCCTAAGAGGCTGCACAGACATTGAGATCGCCTCAATACAACAGCACAATCAACAACTTCTCTTCTCTTATGAACTCTGCAGAGCTAAAGCAATGGAGGGAGGGTGGGAAAATGTAAGACCTCACCTAGAGGGTAAGCTACAGACTGCTGGGAACTCCATTCAGCCCACCATTATAGCTGTGGCTCAAACAGAGATTGAGTGCACTCATAAGCCTGTGTCCTCTCAGCCTTTACCCTCTCTTGCCTTCTCTCTTCATCCTCCATCCTCTGATCCCTGCTGCTGCCCTCCAGTCAGGCTCTCAGACAGGAGCTCAGACGCCGCACTTTCTCTGCAGTTCCTCATAGACGACCAGCTGAGACCACGTCATAGAAGGTTTATGTAGATGGTGAGGTCTCTGGGTGTGGGGTTTTATTGCAATACGATCCTCAGGGCCTCTACCTAAACGAGAGGCATGGATTTAATAACCTACCAGCAACCCCACACCGCACATAATGGCACAAACAAAAACGTAAAGCAGCTTGACAGGACTTGAAGCCTGTGGGTCTCGGTGTTTGAATATTTAATTCTCCATCTCATAGCCCTCCTATGGCCCATGGGTTGGGTTACATGACGGTACATTTTCATCAGGAATTCAAGAGCTAGTCTTTTCTGAGGCAGGAATTGCAGGTGAACAAAGCGGCATCATCGGCGTACGAGGATGAAACAATCACATGCCTGGTGGGCTAGCAGGAGCGTCTGTGAACTGGAATTGTCATCACTTATCTCAGCTGTGATCCATTTTTAATGCATACTCATATTTAATGTGTCATTTATGTTATTTTACTCCTCCAGTGATCAGCAGGGTACTGCTAAGAGACTGGAGAGGTGGAGGAAGGACATTTGTGTGTATTTTTGTGTGTGTGAAACAGTGAGTATGTGCGCCAGGAATGTTGTATTTTTCTCATGGCCAGCCAAGTTGGCATGGCAACAAAAGGAAGTAATGTGTCTGGGATTTATTAAGACTATGTATTATTTATTATCAGGACTTAAGGAGTCCCATTACTGTATTTGGAACTGTTCTTTTTCATGAATCACTGGATGAAAAATGTTTTCTGCCATCAAGTTAATTGAAAATTTATGTGTTCAGCAAACCACTTCAGGAAACACAGATGATCAAAGCATGTGGCGATGATATCAATTATTCATCTCTATATGTTTGCATAATATAGAACAAAAACCACTTCTGGAAAAAAAACACATTGAAACAAGTGTAGTCGCTTAGGTTCATCTTTCATTCAGCGGTGCTTAAGTGCTCGACCTCGCCATGCTTTTGTGGCTGGGAGTGTGTCACACTGTAGGTTACGATGAAGAAAAACACACTAGCTGTTGCTGCTCTGACAGGAACAAAGAGCAGGAGCAGAAACGGACACGAGCTGCAGATACCGCCTGATGTTTCTGTGGATGGTCAAACTCAAAGTGTGCTTATATGAACATGCCGAGAACAGCTTTGAAGAGACAAGATTCATGGCAGTTTTATTTATTATGATGTGTTAAGGTTTGTAATATATTTGTTTAACTCACATACACTGTAAAAAAAAAACTAAGAACTCTATTAACAGATAAGGTTTCTGCCTTGCAATGGTGACTAATCCTGCAAAAAAAGACCAAACAAAGTGTAGATCAGTATGCTAACTTTCTTGCCACATTTTATACCATATTTAAGCTCCTGAAAGGTATGAAATTAGGGCTGTGTGCATTTAAATGCAGACAGATGATCAAGTGTGCTGCTGTATATTTTTTAGTATTGATCATGCCTATTTCTTTTTTGTTTTGTTTTTTTGCTCATGCTAAATAGCAAAGCAGTTGATGCAGACTGGCTTCAGCCTCGGCTGATGCCTCCTTCTATAGCTTTACTACCCAGACGTAAACAAGCACAATAAAGGATAGTATTTTGTAGAAGGAGCTTGTTAAGCTATTGTTTTGTGGGGTTCTTTTTACACAAAAAGAAAATGTAGGATAAAAATGCATACACAGGAGACCATGCCTGGATAAAATGACTTACTGTCCTGAGCAATGCTTCTCAAACTGTGGGAGAAACTGAAGGTGGCCTGTGAGAGGTAATCTAAATTGAAAGTAAAGAAAATAAGCATAACTCAAACATAATTGTAAAAGATTATGAAATGATTCCTCAATTATACACACACACACACACATATATATATATTATATATTTATACATATATACATATACATGTGCTCTCCCTTGCTACATGCTTTTTTCAATATGCTTTCTAATCAACATTCAGTTGCCCAAAAAATTCTATTTTTAGTATAAAGTTATTATTTCTGTATTGTGATTATAGTTATTATTTGAAAGTGCTGCCAGGGGCTTGGTGTCAGACATGGGCATACACGGAAAACTAGCAATACAGTCTTTTGTAAACTTCTTTAGACAAAACGTTAAACTTAAGCTGCACAATAGGAAGCAATACATACACCATCCTCGGCAGAGATGCCAAAGTAAGCAACTCAAATATTTCCCAAAGGAGCTTCAAAGGGATTCATATTGTGGTGTTATATGTAAAAAATTAAAAAAAAAAAAAAAAGCAGAAATTACCCGAAACTGCTGAGCATTGACGTTCTCAGCGGATTTATGAGGCAGTGACTGGATACACAGTTTGTAGAAAAGGCCGCAGCACATTTGTTCATTGAATTCAAGTGTAAAGAGATACACTGATTAGGGTTTGATGTTATTTAAAGTGGTGGTCAATGGTATATGATATGTAAGACTGTGAATACAACTCCATGCACTTTTCATTTTGTTTGGTCATTTCACAGGATTTCTTGCCATTTGGAGCACAATTAGTTGCGGTCATGCAAACCCTTATCCTTTAAAAGTTCATCTTAAGGTCAAGTTGAATGGTGATGCTGCTTCAACATGTTTTAACCTGCTGAGAAATGACACTGAATTTATGTTCTCGTTTGCGTCTTTTTTCACAAAGCACTCTACTAATTTAGACTCAACTATGAAATATAGGATAAAGTGCGTAAATGCAGTCAAAGTGGTGAATCAGAAAAATCTGATTTAGCAAACTATCTGTTATATTCTGTTACTTTCATTGGATCAAAAAAAAAAAACAAGTCCTGTTTTTAATCAAAACTAATTTGGGGTAAACAGCTGCATAATTGGAAAATCAGGTTTTGAAAGTGGGCATTTTTTGTAAAATTTTTCAAATTAAGGAGTAAATGTCATGTAACAATGATAACATTAGAAGAAGCAGGATGATATAACACTTGTGTAAGAAAGTGATCAGCTTATGACACAATGTCATGAATAAATGAAATATTTTGTCTTTTTTCTTGCGTAGCGCATCATTTTCAGACCAGCTGCGGTACGGTACAAAAACTACACAGAACAATCTTAACAGATAATAGAAAAGCTTTTGACTGGAAGTCAGCGGAATATTTTTCTGTTATTTTCCATGAATTCTTCATTTTTAGTCCATTTCTTTGCTGTGAGTCTCTAAGTACTTTTTTGATTGTATGAGTCGTTCGCCCAACTGTTCTTAGCCCGAGAGTTTCACTAATGGTCATGCTGTCGTGCCTAAAGTGTCTGCAATTCTTCTTGGAAATTGCCAGAGGGGCTCTGGAGACAGCAGGCTAAAATCTCATCATCTTCACACAAGCTTCTCCTCCGTTCTCTCCAGAGTGACATTGCAAACATATTTCCTGTTCAGTTTTAGAAGAATCAAACTGGATTTTTAGTTTTAAAGGACTTTTCTGAGGTGAACTTTTTTGTTGCAGTGGCGTAAATAAAGCATTATGATCATGTGAAAGTGGCATATTTATAACTGACTGTACTCTCCTCTTAAATCTGATCACCATTTATCTCCATCCTCTGTTTATGAACTTATCGGTGAACTGAAGAATGAGATTTTTATTTTATTTGAGTGACTGGTTTGAAGAGTGTGGGTGACCGGTGACGGGGCTCTGAAGAAATGTGTGACGACAATCAGAGCTAGGGGCCCCAAAGCTTTGTAATGAAGGACTGTGAAGGTGATGAATAAAGTTTGAATGAATCTAAATCAGGTTTTCTGTCTCTGTGATTTTCCTTTTCAATGCAGATTTATTCAGATGCACAGGCTTAAATTATTCTGAGTTAAGACACAGACACATTCAATCAGCAGTGACTCGTAACACACACTCAGAACAGTTGGTCAATTAAGATTCTGGTCCTAAAATGTTCCTATCTCCCTGAAGACCTCCAACAGGAGATCAGAGTCTGCAATCAGTTGTTGAAATTACCTCCACCGAGTGCGATGACCTGAAAGGATGAACAAATGACTTGTCAGCTCGAACAAAAACAAAATTTAAAGTGGAGCGAGTGATATGACTGTGAGTGTTCAACTTTTTATGCATTATTTTAACCATTACTGCTTAATCTACAATGATTGAGTTTTATTTTTATTATTATTACATTTAAAGAACTTTGATAATCTCAAGTATTTTAATGGCTTCTTTGTATTTCAGTTGTTTATATAAATGCTACAGGGATATAACAGTTCTTGAAGCTAACAGGGTATGTAATAGCAAGAATCTAGTGATATGATGCCTTTTGTGATACAAGCATGACGATAAACTACAAGCAGGACCATACCGCACAAGTTTCTTAACAAAGTAGTTCATTTTTGAATGTCTTAATACTATAACAAATAATTCAAAACACAAAATTGTGATTTCTAATGAGTGTTCCTAATATAAACTCGGAGAGCGCAGACCTCCGCCAGCACCACAGTCCTCTCCCATATTGTGATTTTCACCATAAATATTAGTCCTACCTTTATTTCATGTAAATATTTAGATTCCTTGACCATGAAAACATACCATTAGCAACTGGTTTCATAATGATATCTATTTTAGCTCAGTAGTTATTCACGAAAATCGCCTTTTTCGTCATGGCGGATCCAGACAGTGATCCGGATCAACACCAGAATTGAATCACTTCTTCCTTTTCCCATGCTGAACATTTCCTGAAACTTTCATCAAAATCCATCCATAACTTTTTGAGTTATGGAGTTTGCAACACACACACATCCGTCATACTGTTACCTCCTTTAGGGTCACAGGGGGGCTTGAAAATTTCCCAGCAGACTTTCAAAAGGCTGAGTTCACCCTGGACTAGTTGTGAGCCAATCACAGGGCCAAATGAACAAGTGGGCAACCCTCCACACAAACACACATGACATCAGCAGCAAACGCAATTGAAAGCCAGATCTTATAAACAGTTCCTGTCAGCTGAATCTCTCAATTCCCACACATATCACACGGACATGCATTATGTAACCATGGAGATCCATCCACTGTCTACACCGCCGTCCCAGAGCAGACAGACCTGCCTGATTCTGAAATCCTGCATATCAGTTTTGCCAGCATTCATTGTCCAAAGACTTCATTTGGCTAAATGCTAAACGAACCAATCAAAGAAGAGAGGCGTGATGACAACAGGAAGTGACCGTATGTTTGAAAACAATGGCAGCTTCTGAAGCTGTCTCAATAACTGCATTTTTTTAAAATCAGTTAACGATTGTTTTTGCTCAATAACTGTCTAACTAATAATGATATCAACATTTATTTTATTTATTTTATGTATTTATTTAAATTAGGACGATGCATATTAATCAACATATCAGCAAAAGCTTCAATGTAAATATGCCGGAGTTACCACAATAGCTAGTTTACATCCGCAGTCCTAAGGCAGGTAAGGACAGTTAACATTGACTCACATAAGAGAAACAAAACATACACACAGACATTACACCAACAACATGTAGTAACAATAACACATTAAATCATTCTCACAAAGTTTGAGAGTCCCCAAAATATTTTAAAAAACTGAATAAGGACGATTTAGTGTGAGCATTTTTGGTTGGTTTTTAACCAATGTTTCAGAGCTGTTTGGCTGAGTAGGTGCCACAGTTCCTGACATGGGCTGGCAGTGTGTTCCAAGTTTGTGAGCCTCTGATTGACCCCACCAATTGGCCAAATTTAGTCCTACGCCGTTGTGTGTTACAGTCTCCTCTAGTCAATGCTCTGGTATTTACTCCATCACTAGTTTTTTTACCTATAAAATCCCTTAAGGGAGGAGGAGCAAGTCCATTTAAAACTTTAAAAATAAGGCAAGCATCCATAAATATTTGATAACTATCGAAATCCAAAATGTCATACTTACTTAAGATGTTACAGTAATGATAATGTTGAGGCTTTTTGTCCATAGTTTTCAGTGTTCTCTTGAAGAGGGACTTTAGTGATCCTGAGCGCCAGGTGTGGATTTTCAGGGTCAAAGAATCATATTATGATAGTAATTTTATCTTTGAACTATTGCTTATATATATAACAGCAATATATGAGCTACCTTGGTGGAGGTTTGTGCTCTCCGAGTGCTTTCTAGTGTTTTGTATGTTACACTGCAGCAATTGCACCCACATACTACATTATCTGATTGACTCGTAACATATGTGATTAATGGAAAGACTGTCCAATCACTTGACGGATATGCTTTTGAAAGATTCTGCCCATTACCAAACACTTTTTATGGGCTGTTGCTCAGATGAAGGATGAAGTTTGCTGACAGTCCATCCAGTGTGTCAGGTTAGTTTTGTGGGACTACCACAGAGATTCAGCTTGTTTTCTTACTTCAAACCGACTGACTGTTTTAACATCAACTTAAAGTGCAAAGCATTGTCCATCTGCATTGTATAAATAAAACACTTTGAAAGCACTAAACCCTCCCTACACACAAAGTACAAGATTGATTGAGCCTAAAGCAGGACTGGTAATAAGATGGCAACTGATTCAGTGTATTAGGCCATATGCACTCACCTCATTTATCTCTCTAATAGCACACTAACACACTCAGCTGTGCACTCTGCACACATTAAATCTCTTGTTAATGTACAAACAGCTTTTACTCAAGCACACACAAGGCTTGTAAGACCAAAACACAATGCAACACAAAATTATGACCTCAGGCACCAACAGTGCATTAAACAGGCTAAACTCTGCAGAAATTAAAGACCAAACCTTCCACCACAATACATCCCATTTCATCCATCACCTTGTATTTATATGATGTTCACATCCTGTTCTGTGTTGCAATTTATTGGACTATTCATTTGAAAGTGCACAAGTGGAACTCTGGGTAATTTGAATGCTGAGTGTCGTCAAAGGTTAGGAAAGTGCTCTGCCTTGATTGCACTGTGATTGGACCTTAAATGTCAAAGCTTTTCATCATCAAGGAGGAAGGAGCGAATTTCCATTTTACAGCGCAAAAACATGACATTCACCAAAAAAAAAGATGTTTACAAAAATAATGTTTTCACTTGAGCAACATTTCGAACAATGGCCACTCATTTTTCACTTTTCAGGACATCAAACCTTCGAGGACCAGATGTATATTCCTGCAATCTGATGACACAAGAAGAGGCAAAAATTGAAAAAAACATAACATCCTTTTTTTAATGCAACTATATCATGCAAACTGCACTTTAAATGGTTTACTATGGCTATATGTAGTCAAGGTCAGTCTACTTCCCTTAAACAGAAAATCTCTCCTCTTATTTGTTGATTACTCCACTTTTGTTTTAAAAGTTTACTCAAAGAGGTCATTTTTAAAAAAAACTTTTTCTAAAGACGCCATTAAATTACAGGTTGGGGCTGTCAATTTCCCTCATAGGTTTTTGAGCAAACAAACTCATACACCAAGAAATTCAGACTCCCTTGAACCCCCTGCCAGTCAGCTGTAACATGTACACGAGGCTAATGATCTTATTATTTGACCATTCACCTCCTCCAAGGTCACACCCTGGGGCCTGTGTCCTTGCATATGAACCAACGGCCATTTTTGTACACAAATTGCTGAAGAGGATGTGTTGGGCAGGGATGAGCACTCCTGTGCTGCTACACTTGAGTGAAAGACTGACAAATGGACCCACATTTTGTTGTGGATGAGGATTAAGCCAGCTGCTTTGCACATTATCAAAACACAGCCTCCATTTTCTTGAGCTGTACTTCACCTGTTTACTGAGTTCAAGAGCAGCATGAGTGTTTGGACATTCATGTCAAGTTGGGGGCGACCTCTGTTGTATCTTGCAGTACACTGCTCTAGACACCTTAAAGTAAGGCTGAAAGATTTTTCGTTCTTGGATTCAAATTGCAATTTCAGACATGATCACGTGATTGCCAACGCTGCTGTTTTTGCAGCGCCCCTTATTGACCGAGGAGCCATTGTGTCAACAATTTAATAGATTTGCAGAAAGTTTGCATTTAAGAACGGCTCACAACTGAACGGTTTAAAGACAACTACAAATCAGTTCTAAATGTTCACTTAAAAGAGCCGTTCAAAAGAGTTGACTCGTTCACCAACATCACATCTCAACTGTTGAAGTGCTAGTAAGCAGGTCAACAACACAAAGAGTCTGTTTAGGAGTAGAAGTTGGAGTATCCCTTAAATAATGAATACAGATTATTTATCATCAATACTAGATGATGACTAATGGGTTATGTTCTTTTGATCATTGATTTACTTACAGCTGTCTATATTTCAAACATAGTGAAGTTTGATTTGAAGACAATCGCGAATCAAATTAAAATCGCAATATCTGCCAGAAAAATTGCAATTAGATCTTTCCTAAAATCATTCAGCCCCACCTCAAAGTGCTGCAGAACTGTTGCTTTCTGGTTAAACATCGATTCAGACCTCAAGCTCAAATACAGATTTTTACCCCCACTCTTGAACATATATTTGAATATCAAGTATAAGGTGATAGTCCTACGCAACCTCTTCAGAGCCAGGCTTTTGACCCACACTGCTACAGAGGAGGAAACAAATCTAGGTATGCCCATGCAGCCACAGTAAACAGTGGAGCTTAGAGCTGATAAGCTAAAACCACATCCACTTTTTGAGAGAGGCGTTATCAGACACAGCTCATAAGGATTTTAACTGACATGGTCTGTTCTGAGCAGGACTGAAATGGAGGGGTTTATAGACGTGCCACAATCAAACAGATTGGGCTGTAACCTTAGACTCAATATTTGAATGTCTGTTTAAGCATGGGCAAAAAAACCTACTTGAACTGGAATATAACGTTGGAGTAACATTGGAATATAAATAAACAACTCCACATTACATTAGGGCACCTGTAGCAGTGAACCTCTGATCCACCCGATGGGCCCAAGCTCTTGATCTCCACAAAGACACCACAAGGAATTACAGGACAGGCAAAGCCACACAATTGAGGAGCGACATGTAGAAGCACTATGTCAGCATGTATGCTCAAAATTTGATTAGCTTGATTTTTGGGAAAAGTGACAACCCTAATGTAAATAGAGTACAACTGTCAATTACATTGATTTTAAAGGCCTTAGGTTAAGTTCAAGGTTACTGGGCCTTCCACTAGCCTGGTACCTCCTAAACCAAGCTAGTTTTAGTACCTACTCCGCTCTGGATCCAAGCGAGCAGAGTCGATACTAAAAGATGACGTTACCGGCTGCCGGCTACTGATTGGTCAGACAATGTCGTCATAGATGAGTCACGAGCGCGACAAACCTAGCATGGTAGCGGTAGCTACCATTAGCTTACCCTCATACGTCTTTTCTTTGCAGCTCGATTGCTCTCGTCCTCGGCTTCATTCTGTTGTATAGCTTCCAAAACTCTCCTGTGCTTCTCAAGGGGTATTTCTGCTTACCACCTGCAGCCTTCTTCTGCTTTCCTTTTTTACTCGGTTTGTGACAAAAAGCCACAGATTGCTGTGTCGCGCTCAAAATGACGTCACCGCAGAGCCGCTCAGCGACACTGCACCCCGTTGGGCAGGAGACTGGGGCAAATGGAAAAGCAGCTCAAGGCGAGTCGAGTAGAGCTGGGTAGAGTAGAGTAGAGTAGGGCTAATGGAAAAGGGCCATATGATTTTGTTGGCGGTTGTCTATTTGTCTGTCCATTTTAGATTTTGGCGGTGCACAGAATTCAAATGTGTATCATGGGAAATTTTTAAAGGCTTATTTTGGCAAGATAAGGCCATTTTCCACATTTTTGCTAATAACTCAATACTGTCTCAACAGACTTCAATTACATTTTCAGGAAATGTCGGTCATGGCACAAGGCAAAAGTGATTACATTTTGTTGGTGATCAGAATCGATTTGTGATTCCAGGAAGGCTTTTTTTATATTAAAAAAAAAGTATTTGTTCACACTGCACAATAGGGCTGTCTTCAACCATTTCCATAATGACTCAATTAATGATGTCAGAAATGCCTTGGCAGATTTTACCAGAGAAAAGAGTAGAAAGGGATATTTCAAGATCATTTTGAGAGAATTTCTTTAAACTCTGTACAAACATCCACTCAGAGTTGAACTGACCTGATAGGAAGTTGATACGATGTGATAAGAGGTCATTTTCATCTGTTGTTTCTGAGCACAGGATCTCAAGAATGCTTTAAGATATTCTATTACTTGTCCCACAGGGGGAAATTTAACCCTTTAAAGCCCAAGACCATAGATTATAGCCAGACAATTCTAATTTTTTGGAGCTGAAATGTTTGTTTCACTTTCTGCTAAAATCCTAAAAATATAAAAATGTCCATCAAATTCAACATGTAGATTTTTTGTCTCATTTGATACATTAGGTGTTTTTGCCAACTGATAATCCATTTGAGGACATTTTTTTATCATTCATCTGATTGTATTCAGATGGGGTTTTTTTTCTTGCAATTTGTTGATCACATTGAGTAGATAGAGGTATTATAAAAGTAAGTATCAAATATGATACAATTGGCTTTATAGGGTTAAGTTTGGAGTAGTGATAAAATGCAAAGACGAAATATAAGGAAGGAAACTTACTAATAAAAAAAGTAATATAAATTAAAGTGCCATTAACAGCTATTATGTACATTATTGATATTTTACAGCTGGAGAATTTGAGATATCATACATAAAAATTTGTTCTGAGGGAAATGCTCCATATTTTGCAAATATGTCTGCTCTTGTTTCAGGATAAACTGGTTCATTTTGAAGGAATAAGGTCCAATTCACTGTAATCTTGTCATAAAAACATGTACCTACACTGTTTAAGATATACAATTTCCCACAAATGTACAATCACAAGCTCCTCCACCGGACCCATCAGTGTACTTACACTGTCTGGACCTTGTAGACCTGAAAAAGAAAGGAAGCTTCTACCTCTAGTTTGGTACTGATTCTCTTATCAACTCAAACCATGTATCCATCTGTTCGATATGTTCTTCATTTCATGTTCCTGGACTGTTTTCCCACATTGCTTTAACGTCTCGGCTGTTACAGCAGCAGGCAGATGCACACAGCTCCCCGGCTCTTTTGTCAGGCTGTGTTGGCGACGGATGTTTGCAGGCTAAATGTAGTCCAGCTTTATGAGTCACAGGGAGCAAGGAGGCACCGCAGCGATTTTTTTTCCTCTTCTTTTGTGAGTCAGAGCATGTTGGAACAATGCAGGAGCGCAGGAGGCTGGCTGGGTGGGCTGTTAGAGCAGCTTATCCCTGATAATGTGCAGCTCATCCCCACTCTGAATAAGCGCTCTGCAGGGCTCAGAGGTGTTACTGACACCCAATTTACCTTTTGTTCTTCTTTGTACTTTCTCCTCTAAAGAGAAAGAATTTCAATTGTTACACGTGTTTCCTCCTTTAGGCACAAATTGCAAAGGTGAGTCAGATAAACCTTTACTAGAGAGAGAATCACAGCTGTTCTACTTTTTAAAGGACAAAAGTTCAGAGGAAAATGCTACAGGGGGGATACTTTTAGCTAATTTATGCAGAATTTTAAGGTGGCCTGGCTAATTAAAATCATAGCTTAATTACTCGCCCTTTGAAGATGACTTTATCCATTAAAAAAGAAAAAACAGCTCTTGAAACAACAGAATATTTTTATTTTTAGTTATTCAGATGCAATGATTTTAAATATGACTTTATAAACTCAAATACAAACTTTCCTTATAAACACTCTGAATCAGTGGAACAATTTCTCTATGTTGGTGTTGGACATAAAAACATTCATTGAAAAACTTTTTTTTTTAGTTTTTGACATTGGATAGTTGGGACAGTAAGAGTTCACCATCTGTTGACTTTCATACTTTGTACAAGGTCATCTCCTCCTTGCCAGGATTTTGCTCAAATTAAGAGAAAGGCGGGGTCTTCACTTTGCCAAATTTTGACTTCCTGCAAGGATGACAGATACTCACTCAAATTTGGCACCAGGGCCAGGCCTTTGTTTTTTAAGCCAACTTTCAAATCTGTGTAAGGATTGCTGTGTTTTGCTCATGGTTGGCGTTCAGGTTTGGATCGTGACTTTCTGGGGGCAAAATTTTGATCCCCTGCCAGGATGGAATACTTTTACATGAATTAACTGTCAAGGCAAGGGGTTATTATTTTGGGTTCATTTTTTTTTTACTTTCTGCAAGGATGGCAAACTTCACTCAAATTTGGACCAGGTCTTTCCTTTTCTGGGCCAAATTTCAAGATTCTACAAGGATTGTTTTTTTGTGAATTTATCCTCATGATGGGGGGTCATCTTTTCGTTCTCAGGAGTCTGGTTCCTGCAAGGATGAAGGATTCTTACTACAATTTGGCATCAGGGCCGGAGCATTGATTTTTTCTTTTGGGGGGCAAATCTTGACTCCATGGCTAGGGATGGGAATTGGTAAGATTTTATCAATACCAGTGCTATTAACAATCCTGCTAATCAATCCAATTCTTAAATGATTCCCTTATTGATTCCTGCAGATTTTCCATGTGGGCAAATGTTGGCCTGCAGATTTTCAGTGTCAACAATGTCAAACACATGTCACAGCATAGATAACTGCTTCTGAAAGTTGCTGGTGTCTCCACTCACTTAAGGTTGTGCAGTAGGCGCCTTTTGTAAAAAATTGAGCCACAATTCTGATGCTTCTGAACCCTGTCAGTGGAAGGAATTGATAAGGGAATTAACAGACTATTTGATTCGAGTCATAGGGACTCGGAATCGAGGCGACTTGAGCTGCTAATGAGGCGACTTGCAACTCGACTCGGACTCGCGAGGTGAAACCTCGAGACTCGACTCAGACTTGGGAGAAAATGTCTCCAGACTCGACCTGACTTGAGACATCATGATTTGGAAAATTGCACTCAGGCTTTATATGAAGAGCCAGACAGGAGATATACGCCATTCTTTCCTTTCAGGTTCACTTTATTGATGCTCCATTCACAGTACACTTGTCCGTCACCTATTATTGTCCCCCACACGACACAGTACTACACACATACGTTCCTACCACACACAGTGATGATCAGTGGGCAGGGTGAGTGGGACACGGGTTTCAAATTGGCAACTGCTATGTCTTCTGTGCCCAAAGTTATTTTCTTTGCATATAAAGAATTTCAATCAGATGGAAAACGAAGACACGCCAAGTGTACGACCTGCAAAGCTTCGATAAGCAAAAAAGAGGGCACAACATCGAACTTTATCCCCCACCTGAGGACACATGAGGCCAAGTAAATGAAGCCTGCAAACGTTAGCCAGGTAGCTAACGTTCCTGCCATTGGTCAATATGTTAGCCCAACCTGTGGTCAATATGAAGCTAGCAAAGCTAACATTGGTAAAGAGGGTGTACGTGTTGTATGTGTGGGAATATAAGGTTTCTCTCTTCGAGATAAAAATCTGAGTGCTTTTTGGGTGGACTGGGGAACAGTGGTGAGGGACTTGACCCGTCATAACCTGTGACTCGACTCGACTTGACTTTACAAACCTGTGACTCGACTTGACTTGCCCACAACAGGAAAAACTTGGGACTTGCTTGAGACTCGGATCAAATGACTCGAGACTTGCTTGGGACCCGGATCAGATGGACTTGGGCCATTGTCTGGGAATTAATGAGCAAAGAGACTCATGATATCGATTCTTTGATGGAGCTGTTAAAGATTCTCAACTGGAATTATTTTTTGATTCCCATCCCTATCCATGGCAGGATGGCAAATTTTCATTTGTATTTGGTTTGAAGGCTGAGTCATTGTTCTTTGGGCCACATTTTGAGATCCTGTTGTGATGCCTGGTTCTTGCTCTTGTATGAAAAAATGACCGGGGTCATTGTTTTTGGGGCAGTATTGTACGATCCAAGAGGCTGATCCTTGTGTGAATGGCAGGTTTTGGTCAAATTTGGTGTCAGTGCCAGAGTCTTTTTGTCAGATTTTGATTCCCTGACATGATGGCTGGTTCTCTCCTCTAAATTGACATCATATAACCTTGCAGTGCAGATAATCCTGCCTGATTCATTGTGTTAAATCACGCAGATCCATCTTGCCAAGCTCCAACCCGCTACAACTTCACTCGGCTAAACGCTGAATGGCCCAATGAGAGGAAAGAAGCAGGAACAGCAGACGTGGGGAAAGTGACTGCATGTTTGAAAACAACTTCTGATGTGATCTCCATGGATGTAATAATATTTGCTGTTTTATCAGAAATGGACTCTATTTCTTCTTTAAAAGAGAAGCAAAGAACGTCACTTGAACCTGTTCTCCCGGAAAAAGATGTTTTTGCTCTTCTCCCTAGTGGTTTCCATAAGAGTATGATTAATCAACTGGTTTCTCTGGTCGTGAAAAAGATAGGAAGGACTTCAAACTCCTCAGAAATAATCATGTCTCTGCTGATTGGCCTAATGGACAATCAAATCAGAGAAGCCAGGAAGTTGAGGATCACTGCTGGGAAACTGGGAGAGAATGTGGAAATCCTTTGCAATGCCGGTAAGTCGTGAAATATGCTCTCCCCAAAAGTTAACCAGGAGAACTTGGTGGGAATTGCTGTTGATGAGGTTCACGCCACACATATAGGTGATGAATGATACACCTGTGTGGTATAATATAATGTAAGACATAGTCTAAAGACTGAAATGTAGTTTACGCTAATGGCTAACAACAGTCTAGCTCCCACATCATGCTGCGATCTGACTGCTCACACTGTACTTCCATGTACGACACGCATGGATGTATTATAAGAACTTATAAAGTCTTATAATGCATCCATGACGATATGGAATGCATGAATTGCAACGCTAAAGTAGTAGAAGAAGAAGAAGAAGTATGAAGTGGTCGGATGCTCACAGATGCGAATGAATAACAAACAAAAACACATTGCCTGAATAGGCTCCGCTGTGCCTGCCACAGCTCAACAAGTTGACCCTCAATTGCTTCGGTCCAGGTCCGCTGTGATGCCATGCTGCTCCGTCTTGTGCATTTGTTTTCTCTTCCGTATGTTCGTTTGCGCATGTGTAGTGTGACATAGCCTCACGAGGGACGACCAGGATTTCAAACAGGTTTGATTTTCATCCGATCGATAGGGAGGTGGTCGTGAGGTGTTAATCGCTTCTCGTTACCACGTGTATACTACACGATGTGGGACGCACGATTGAGCCAAAACTCGGCCCGATCCCCAAAATAGTCGCGCGGGTGAAAAATCGTGTCAAAAAGGGCCAAAAATCGCACAGCGGATGCCCGGCTTTAGACGTCATGGTCATTGTCTTGTAGGTCAAATTTTTGTTTTCTGTGAGGATGGACAATTTCGCCCAAATTTGGTTCTGATGTTGCAAGAATACGTCAAAGAAATTTAACTTCAATCTGAGCATTGATGTTCTGTATGTCAGACTGTGTTCGCTGAGCCTTTAGTGCATTTAATGGCAGAACAAAAGCTGAGTGATCTGACCAAAATATGAACCAAACATGACCATGTGTCAGCGGCATAAGCTTTTTCTGTGACACTTCTTACATTTTGTCAGCACCTTGTCATCATATAATTCTTCCAAAGGGGTTTTCTACTTTTTACTAGAAAACATTAAAGGAGACATATCATGCTTGTTTCTCCTTTTCACTATGCCAGACTAGGATGCCTGTAAAGCATTTCTGCCCTCAGTACAAGTCATTTAGTTCCTTCATTGCCCCACAATAGCGTTCTCAAAATCCTCATTTGAAGCCACTATGAAGCTCTCGTTGAAACAGGATCTCAGGATGACCTACAATTACCTCACAATGTCACAGCCCTTTGTGCTCTGATTGGTCAGTTCTATCGGGGGTAGAGCCAGCCTGTCCTTCTTCTTCTACTGTATTTTCCGGCAGGCTCAAAGCTGCGACCGCGTATTGAGTCCCCCTACAGGCCAGAGCTGGTAATGAGTGAGTGTGAGCTAGGGATCTATATACTGCTGCTGGTGGATGTGTTCCTCTGTGACGGTTTTGTGGCTAACGGACATCACAGAGGAGGAAGTGTTTTATCAGATTACTTCAGTAAAAAGAAATGCACCTCGTGTTGTCACAATGATTGAAATCTCGCGGACATCTCGCAATGACCTATTTTCAGAGGCATCAAATCTCGTTCTAGGATATCAGAAAAAATACAATATCTCATTTTTTGAAAATTAAGGGGGTGTAAGGCCTTGTGTTCAAATTTATTATATTATATGTAAGTATTCAATCATGCATCAGCATGATATGTCTCCTTTAACAAAGGGACACACAGGGAGCTTCCTTTTCTAAGAGAAAAGCTTGTATAAGTGCAAACTTTAACCTGAATGCTTTACTTTCTCATACTGTATATTTGTTCTGGTAAATGCAGACATATTTCTATCACACACAAAAACACCCGAGGTCTTTGGACTGGACGTACAATCGAACAGAAAGATGGAGAAGTGAGAAGGTCTAGGATGAAATGCCAAACTGTCCGTGTTAAGCTGACTTCTGACGGCTCTGCTCGCCCACAGCAGAAGACCGGGACAGTGATCAATAGTTCGCCAAAGGGACGGATGAACAGACATCCATCGGCTCCATCTTTGTTGGTGTTTCTGTTTGCACAAGCCAGTGAGGAGGGCTGGAGGTTAGGTCTCATTTCTGTGAGCGACTTAATTAGTCCCCATCCCTCCTTCTCTGTGCCGGGATACAGAGGCATGCCTGAGGGAGGAAGAGGAGAGAAATTGTCTCAGCATTAACATGAATAAACAAATACTTGAGCGCGAGCAGGAAAACACAGCTTCTGGTCTACACGTGCTTCGAATCAGGAAGTGACACGCGCCGACTTGTGGATTCACAAACGCTTTAACGCTTTAATTAAACAACATCACAGGGGATGACTTCCCTCAGAACTGTCTGTGCATGCCGATGACAGACCAGGAGTGAAAAGACTGCAGGAAGATGCCTTTGGAACAAATATTGAAGATGAACATATTCACCTATCAACCACCTTATAGAGTACACCTGCTCAACTGCTCATTAAAGGATAGTCAGCCAATCACAAAACAGCAACTCAGTGCATTTAGGCACAGACATGATCAAGACAATCCACACTTCAAGCACTGGAATGGGAAAGAAAGGTGATTTTATTGACTCTGACCATGGCAGTATATTTCATAAAATGCTGGTCAACTGAAGTTTTCAGATAGTAAATTCTCCATATGGTCCAAAAAAGAGAAAATATCCAATAAGAAGCAGTTTTCTGGACAAAAATTTCTTGTATATGAGGTCAGAGGAAAATGTCTGAAGTTGTTTGAGTTAATAAAAAGTAACCAGCAACTAAAAAAAGTCTTTACAACCAAGGTATATCAGAACACATTGAATATTGTGTAACAGGCAACCACACCTGTTGCTAGTTCTGTTAGCTAAGAAAAGGAAACAGCCTGGCCTAATAAGTCATTGTTAATGTTTTACTAAATTGTCATAGTTTACAGCACTATTTATTTAGTTTTAGTCTTTTGCCTAAAGAGCTTCAGTTTCAGTCATAATTTAGTCATCTTAAATGTTTTAATTTTAGTCTAGTTTTAGTTGATGAAATTTTACAAAAAATCAGTAGACAAAATCTACAATAAATTCAGTCGAATAAATATATGAAATGCGAAGTGTAGGCATTTTTTATGCCCTTTGAATTTCTGAAGTCATGTTTTACCCTTGGATAAAATAAAAAATCTAAACCCTTTACTGGGTGCGAGTAAAGTTTGATTGTAGAAATTAACAAACAAATTGAACTTTTGTGTGAAATGCAGTAGCCTTTATCTAGGCAATCTGATAGAACATCTCAGTTACAATACCAGAATTGACAACAAACAGTGAACCTGCTCTTCATGAATATATCAATTCATAAAGAGAGCAACTCCAATTGGATCACTCCCCAACTTATCTCACCACCACCAAGCTAAGGCAGCTGTGATTGGATGTCCCTCTTAAAGGTGTAGTCAGCGATGTGGGAGAAAAAGAGTGGAGAGGTCGTTTATAAAAGAATTTAGACCCACCTCTCCTTTCATACCTCACCCCTAGCTCCACCCCCAAAAGCTGATGGATGTGCATCGTCATGGAAACGGCCATAGAAACTGCGTAGCTGACCAACGTAGCTAAGGTAACCCCAACTCATCAGACAACTAGTCTGACAATATTGATAACATCACAGCAACAGTACACTCTGGCAGATTAGACAATAAGATGAATGCCAGACGGCTGTTACTGTTATGTGAAGCTCCACAAAGCTAATGTTGCTTACCTATCCAGCAGAAAGATGGTGACATCCGAGTCCGTTTTCAGGTCTTTAAATTGGCGGAGTTCCCTCCACCGTCGAAAAGCAACACCAATGTTGACCCGGATCTTCGCTCTTTCATGGTCATAGCCCTTCTTTTTCACTTTCTGCTCCTCTGACCTTTTTCTTTTGGGCTGTTTTTCAGCCATTGCTACTGCACATATTGTATCTCTCTCTTACGCTAACTGCGCACGCTACGCAACCTACTACTCCCCCTCCCCCCTCTGTCTGATCTGTGCATGAGTATGATCGCCCCCTGGATGTGGGGGGGCTACCCTGTTTTGGCAACTCAGCCCGAGCCACAGTATTTACCTGCTGAAATTCAGAGTCAAGGCTGTGTATTGAAACCAGACTTTTTTTTCAACATGCTGTCAGTGGTGACATCTTGTGGATGGAGAGGAGAAATACAGTGAATTTGACAAATACTGCATTAGATTAGAAGATTAGAAGATCGCTGACTACACCTTTAACTCATCCAACGTTTTCCACACAACCACAGTAGCTGTGATTTGATATATTCCTAACTTGTTCCTACTTTCTACATGATGAAATAAGGTCTGAATGGAGTAAGTCTATATCAAACATTTTAGTCTAGTTTTTATTTGTTGACAGAAATGTTAGTTAATTTAGTTTTAGGTTTAACCCCTGGATATTATATATTTATTTAAATGAGCCAACCACAGTTCAGACCAAACAATATAATCTGACTTTTAAATGTCAGTAAAAATGAAAATGTCAGTTGGTTTAGTTTTATTTTCATCCATGTCCACTTGTTATTTTAGTTAGTGTCTAGTTTTCCTCTGGGGAAAAAGGTTGTTGACGAAAACTATTAAGAAAATAGCCAACAGAATTAACACTGTGTGGCCCTTAAAATTAGCTACCTAGTCCTTTAAAGTCTCACTATTTTAGTTTGCAGTAGCTTCCTTGATGATGAGTTTCCTGCTGTGTTTTCCAGATATTTAAATATTCCTCCTCAAGAGCTAAACAACCAGGAGGCAAGCAGCAAGCAAACAGCATAATAACTAAGGGGTTTGAGGCACCGGAGAGCTCTCTCAGCGGCCAACCATCTGCTATTTTGATGAGTTCAAATTTCAGAAACATGAAGGAAATGCTGAGAGCGACCTCAGCAAATCAAAGCTTTGGGAACTAAAAGAAGTTAAAAACAGACGGAAATTATGGAAAATGATGATTGTGGGTGATGAGTTTCAGTCAAAAGATCAGAAATGAGAGGAAACACATTAAGAAATCATGCAGATCAAGTCAGTTGTGTGTTGGCTGCCGGATGCCTGTGCTGATTGCCGATCACACACCCCCACAGTGCAATAATTTCACAGCACACACATCCCCTCCAATCCTGCTTCTCCTGAACACTCACCGAATCAAAGCTAAGTTATTAAAAATGGAGAGATGGAGGTACGATCCTTTGATGCATCCCACACTGGAGGACCTCACTCTAAAGACACACATGTACAAACCCACAGCTGCCATCTTTAAACGGCCTGCAGAGGCTCCACAGGATGAATCAACCGGCGGACATAAAGCCTCCACCTACGGCCCCCGATGTTTACCGAGACTCCCATGAACGCTTCGCAACGCATGCCTCACACTCCCCTCTGCAGAGTGCCGCGCTCTGACCCCCGAGCCCACACAGGAGCTTTGATCTAAAATAAAACACACACTTTGTTCTCTGCGGAGTGAGGCCCGCTCGATACCAAAAGAGAAAGGGAGAAGAGTGGAAACCTCCGAGGAGATTGTGTGTTTCTTTTCAACTGAGACAAAACCTGTAGGAGTGTGTGCTCATGTGAGTGTGTGAGTAATGTACCTTAAACTCAGCGATCCAGTGTGTGTCTATTGTCTGTGGGGGATTTTTCAGTCCATATGGAAGCATGTACATGTGTCTCGACAGTTCTCAGATTAGCTCTGTTCTGGCTGCTCACAGAAACTCATTCTTAAACATTTATTAGCTCCAAACATAAAGTGAAAAGCAAAGCCGCCGCTGGGAGCGTTGTGTGTAGGTGTGCAGAGCAACAAAGAGCATTCAAAATGCCACAGACTAAGAAGAGGAAGAAAACTTTTCTTCTTCATCTGAACCAAACGCAGTGAGATATTCTTTTTTTATTGTGTGAGCTTCAAGTGAAGCGGTACAACACTGCTTGCAAACCTTGTTGGATAACATTTATTGTTAACTTCAGGCAGTGTTTTATTAAGGTTTTTAATCAAGTTTCAATGAGCAACACTTCCGTAGGCGCACACAAAAGCAGCCCTTGGCAAATAAATTCTTTGCTCACAAACTTTCTTCAAACACTTAAAAAAATCAGCCAAATACAATCCAACTAAATATCCGACATAAAATGGTGCAGCTATGAGTAAAAATGGTCTGTGTGGTACTGACAGATGGATTTTAGTTACCAACAATGTTTAATCATAGAGGTAACTATGAACAAAAGAGGTTTCTTTGCAGCTCCAGTCAAATATAAAGTAAAACATGGACGTCATAAGGGTTAGGAATCAAAAAAACTCTATTGCACCCTTTCAGACTGGCCAAAAAACCTATTCAAGCCCAGTAACTATCGGCTCCTGTCGGTTAATCATCATTTCAACCCGGGTCAACTGACACTACAACCGACACAGGTTTTTATCGACTTGCCTCGAATCGGCTTTAGTGGGGACGTCACACCCAGAGGACGTCGGCGTAACCTTCACAAAGCATTAATATTGCGCCGGTCCCCTCCATCTGTAACTTACATGACTCTTTGCGGTCTGAGCAACTAATTTCATCCACCTTTGTATCATCAGCATAGAGTTTTTTCCTTTTTTCAAGAGGGACAAAAGTACAAAGTACAGAAATCTGTGTCCACGTCTTCTATGCTCCTTTCCATTTTTTATGACTGATGTCATCAGCGTGATGACATCAGCTTGATGCGCCGGAGGAAAAAAAACAGCCACACAGCTCGTTTGCTGCCGTATAGACCCAGGTCTGCTGGCAGTGGGAAAGAGTCACTTGCCAGTTGTTGGCGGGTTAACCTGCGTTGACAAAACCTTTGTTGATCTGCTCATTTTAGTGTGAAAGCGGTATTACAGTTGGAATCATTAACAACTCCCTCAAGAAATCAACATCACACCCCACACACCAAACAGCATAATGTGGGTGGCTGTTCACCATGGGACTGGGATCCACATTCAAAATTTCTTATGGAGGTTTTTTCTGACCGACATGATCGATATATGTTGAGTGTTGCATCTATTTGTATATGAGTATTTTTTAGATGTTTATATGTATATTTGCAAAAATATGTGTATCTGTAAAATGAAGAGTTTGTCTCCAGCTTGCTCTATTGTATAGTTTCTTGTTATGAATTGGTGCTATAAAAATAAAATTGGTTGATTGACTGAAGTGTGTTTGCTTATCAGTTCCTACCACTTTGTTGTGCATGCTATGCAAATCAAAGTTGTCAAGCTCTCATCAGAGGCACTCAGCAGTAATGACACCAAAAAAAGGCTAGTGATCGTCATATCCATGTGTAAATTTAAACACAGTGCTTAAATATATGAAAGGACTTAATAAATGGACTAAATGGTAAATGGATTTGGGCTTATATGTAGCTTTTCCGTCTTTGACTACTCAAGCAGCTTTACACTGCAGGTCAGATCTACCTATTCACACCCACTCACTCTCTGATAGTTTGAGTTCCTTCCAGTTGTCCATCAGTATCAACAAACACATTCACACCCTTTCATGCCGTTTGCTCACCACTGATGCCACAGTGGGAGCAACTTAGATTTTTGAGTGTTTTGCCCAAGGACACATCACCATGTGTCAGGCATAGCTGTGCTCGAACCTGCAAAACCTCTGATTACTGACAAAATGCACTGCAGACTGTTCCACTGACGCCACAGGTAAATTTACAGTATATCCAATTAAAGTGAAAATAAAACTAGAGCAGAGGGTAAATTAAAATTGAGTACTAATCATCGGTGAAAAAGCCTATAATGTTGATCCAGCACTGGTGTGTTAGATTGGCTTTGCAGAGCAGACAGACCTGCCTGATTCTGAAATCCTGCAGGTCCGTCTTGCCAGCCTCCGTTGTTCACTCAGCTGAATTCTTAACGGCCCAATCAGGGAAGAGAGGCGGGAGCAGCAGAGTGAGGACGTAACAACAACCGGAAGTTGAGAACTGGAAGTTGAGAACGTAAGTGCCAATTAGCCTATTGCCCTCATGGCTACCTAGTAAAACTTGGCGAAATCTTCCCTCCTCAGAAGTTTACTAGGGATTGTCTTTGACGAGGTTCATGTCATGTATAAGTGTTAAATGAATCATCTGTGTGGTATAATTCAGTGTAAGGCGATAGTTTAAGGCCGTTAGCTGTTAGCAGCTAAGTTAGCCGCTATGGCTAACATCCATGATCTGTTGTTAACTGTTGTTAGCCATTATCCGCTACATTAGCCGCTGTGTATGCTACATTATACTGTAGGAGGCAACCCTGCTTGATGTGGATTGGTCTGTGATGAATGTGACGAGCCAAACGATTGTCCAATCACAAGCTTGTGTTTTTTTTTTGAACGTTCTGCCCCTAAAAACTAATTCAAAGGGCTCCTACCCAGATGGACTAGTGAAATATTTCTGTGGCAGATATATTGAGCTGTCCATCTGGCCTGTCAGGTTAGATCAGAAAGAAATTAATATTTCACTTGGGAAGACACTTTCAGGGAAATTAAGATCCAAGTAATATTGTATTGTACAAAGGTATAAAAGTACATACGTTATCTAAAAGTTAAAAAAAAGAACAACAGATATAAAATTTCTCTGGATTTAGATGAGAAAGAACTGGAAGCTGCTACATAGTAGTGTTTGTTACTAAAACAATTAACTGTGAGCTCTGCCCAAATCGTGATATTGGATCCTTCATGAATATGTATTGGCATTGTCCAGGAGTTGTTATTTTTTGGAAAATACTATCAGCTGCATTGTCAGATCTTCTTAATGTTGAAATTCCTTATTGTCCTAGACTGTTTTTACTGAATGATGCTTCTGCTTCAACTATATCAACAAGTTTTTTTTATTCGCTGGTCTGACAGCTGCCAAAGAGATGTTAGCTCTTAACTGGCAGCCACCTCATATTCTTTCTCGGTCGCATTGGTTAAACTCTTTGTTAGACATTGCTCATATGGAACTATCAGTATTAACAATAAATACATAATGCAAGCTACTATCTCTTCTTGGTGTTCTCATATAGAGAAAATTAAGAACATCTTACTTGTGTAAAAAGGACTCTAGATTTTCTTGGAAATGTATTTCTAGTTATTTATTCATGTACTGTATCTTTTTTAGTGTGTGTGTTCCTGGTTTACTGACTTAATACTATTTGTCGTGATGATCTTGAGGTTGATCACATCTTCACATTTGTCTTAAACCTGTCTGCGCAATACATCGTAACTGCTTGAGGGGGTGGGGTGGGGTTGTCTGTTTTGTGTTTTGTTTTGTTTTCTTTGTTGCTCTATGTAATTGATTTGAGACTTCAATAAAAATTTGAAAAAAAGATATAAAATTTTTCTTTATATACATTTATCAATCTAAATAATACATCATAAAATAAAGTAAAACATAAAACAAAATACAAATAAAAAAATAAAATACAATATGGCTACCAGCTGGCTACTACTACTACTTCTTCCCGTCCTCAGTCTTCCTGTTACTCCTCCTCCACCCGAGTGAGGAGTTGTACAGTCTGATAGCCTGAGTGACAACATAGTGATTTTGATTTTTTATGTTTTGTGTGTGTGTTTTAAGGCACAATATGATGTCAGAGTATCTAATTTACTCTTAAGTCCTCTTAAACGGGGTGCTGGTTTTTGATGGGTGGAAATCTTGCATGTTTGATAAATGAAGACTCTTCTCTTGTGCGAGTGGCCCAGGTTCAGCTCTCGCCTGAAGCCCATTTGTCACCCCTCTTGTCCTGCTCTCTCTCTGCCTTCCTCAAAGTTCCACTGTCTCTCTGCTATCAATAATACAGTAAAAAAGAATGTGCTCTTAAATTCCTAAGTTAACAAATTCAATGTCTGGGTGCTAAGAAGAAAAAAATGTCTGTTTGGTCCAACAACGATGGCCTTAAACTCATTTTCCACCAAAAACCGATGTAGATGTCGAAGTTTGTTTGTTAGTTTCTGGTTTAAATTGGGTGGATTTTCTATGTATTCTCAGTTAATTAAGGGTGTTTTTTAAACTAAACTATGGCTGAATGAGCAGTGGATTCAAGCTGCTGAGCCTTTTAGTTTGTTGCTGTGAAAAACTCACTAATGAGGCAAACAACATCAGCCAAACACTTCATATTTCAGAGGAATCCTGCTGTGCGTGAATCCTTTGGCCTGCTCTGAAACTTCTCTGCTAAATTAAATCTGCTGCCCGACATGAACTGATCACAACTGTCATTTTTCAGCAGGGAACGCACCGATGGTACATGTTTTAAATCTGAAGTACCAACAAACCTACGAGCCACCTGCAGGTGTTTCCACTTCATCTGCTGAGCTGGACTTTTTCTTCTGAGTGTGAACAGACTGTGGCTAATTAACTATATCGCTGTTGGCTGTGTCGCTGCTGCTTGGTGTGAGACAAATTTTACCTTCAATCACTCTTAATTATGCAGCCAATTTAGTGAGTTCACATAATGAATTTTTACATAAGAGAGTTCATGGTTAGATAATGTTCTCTTTAGTTTAAAGGAACAGATATAAAGCACACTGACACCAGAGTCATTGGGGATGGTTTTAGCTATGCTAGTATTTAGGCTTGAGGGTGTGACACATCATATCCATTCCAGCTGCTTTAATATGAAACACAGTGCTGTGCAAAAGATTTAGACGTGTGAAAAAATGTGTTAAAACATTTCAGGGTTGCTGGTTTGGACGTGTGGTGAGCAACCAGACTGTGTTAGCTTTAACAGCATTTCTTAATTATTTTTAGTCTTTTGCCTGAAATATGTTTTAGTTTTAGACATAATTCAGTCATCCAAATTGCTTAAATTTTAGTCCAGTTTTAGTTGATGAAATTTCACAACATTTTAGTCTGTGAAATCTACTGTAAGTTTAGACGACTAAACCATGACGTGTGAAGTGTTAGGCATTTTTGTTTCCTTCAAGAGACTGTGAGGAGTTTCTAAGTAGTTGCAAAAAAGTCTCACTTTTAGATATATGCCTGATCAAAATACACACTTTATGATGAGTTTTATAGCATCAAAATAGGTTATCTATAAATGCTATTCCTTAGCCTTCTGGTCGGGTCGGACAGGACTGGACTGGCCTGGATACTCAACTCAACAAGACAATTAAAACTAGAGCAAATTTATATTATTTTATTACTTATATTACACGTCTTAGAGCACCTGGCTGTAAGCATCGATATATAGCCGGCTACAACTACGATAATAAGTTTTCCAAAAGTTGCTTGTTGTCACACATCAAAAACTACCACTACGTAATTAGAAAGAGATACATTACCTCGTCGCTTTGCAATCGTAAGTTGTTGAAAAAAGAAGTTGTAAAGCAATGCAGAGTTCTGAGGAAGGTCCGAGCTGTATTTACCACAATAAATACACGCTTGGCTTCAGTCACGTCTTTTGGTGCGTTCCAGTTGTAGTCAGAAGTACGAATTTCTGGGTTCCGAGTAGGAAACTACAACTGGAACGCCCCCCGAAGTCAGAATTTCCTGCTGGGAACTCGGTGAAACCTCGCCACCCTCGGGTTGACAGTCAAAGATGGATGCCCCCAGTGTGAACAGTTATTTAGCTCCTGTAATAATCAATTTATTTGCACTTCTGACTGGGGTGTGTTGCTCTAGATCAGCTGTACACATAGTATTGTTAGACTTATATTTACAAAAATGCTGCCATAGTGATAATCACATTCTTCATACAACAACGCAGGGCGTGCTAACAACAGCTAAAAATAGCCTGGTAGATCAGCATGTTTTTTTCCGACTTCAACTGGAACGCAGATAAGTCGGAGATGATGTCACTCCCAGTTCCGAGGTTACTGGAACGCAGCATTATGACAGTCGCTGCTCGTGCTCATGGGTAGCAGAGTCTTTATTTCACCGGTAATAGATTCTCCTCATAGCACCTTTAAATTGTGAAGTCATGTTTTACACTTGGATAAAATGAAGCATCTACTTAACCCTTGACTGAATGCTAGCAAAGTTTGAATTTCTAAATTAACAGAAACAAACTTAACCTTTATTTAGGCTACGTTGCAGAGCATCTCAGTTACAATACCAGAACTGACAACAAACATTGAACCTGCTCTCCATGGATATATCAGTTCATAAAGAGAGCAGCTCTGATTGGATCACTTCCCAACTTATCCCACCATGAAGCTGAGGCAGCTGTGATTGGATGTCCCTTTTAAGTCATCCAACCTTTCCACACAACCAAGATAGCTGTGATTGGACATGTTCCTAACCTGTCCCTAATTTCCACATGACCAAATTAGGTCTGATTGGATTAAGTCTCTGTCAAACTTTTAAGGCCACAATTACACGACAACGCTGTCGACCGAAACGGAAAGTAGTAGTGGAACAGTAGTGTTGCAACACATGAATGCTTTCCGGTGAAGACAAACTTTTCCGAACAACATTGTCAAGTGAACGTAGGAGTTTTTGTCTGGACAGGAATCTGTTAGGATAGTTGAAAAAGAAAAGTGACAAATGGTAACACTTACAGTAGATAAATGAAAACTTTATCTTGTCTGAGAATCTGTGGTACTTTTTTTAAATCAGTTCCTTCGTATTATGTGACCATTATTTGGGTTTTCTTTCATGAGTGTGTCTAATAAAAAGGATAAAAAGTAAAAATCAGGGCATGTAAAAAAAAAGCATAAAGAGCCAGTATAGTTGTGTCTTTAAATTACATAGATATAGTTTTCTTTCTTTTATCTCAGACATGCAGAGTTTTCACATATCTTGACATGTTTCAGCGGAAACTTCCACCATCCTCAGAAGCGTCACCACATGATTGGTGTGACGTATTAAATCAGCTGGTGTTAATACGTCACATCTATCATCTAAAAAACTATATCTATCTGTCAGGATAGTTTTGTCTGGATAATAAACCGAGCACGGTAAGCAGCACACATGTTGATCGGTAGGCGTCCAAAGCTGTTGTTATGCATGCCGCTTCACCTAATCCAAACCCTAACCCTAGGATACAAACTTGTTTTAAAAACTTTTCCACTCTGGATGCTGGTTTCAAAAGTTTGCAGATTTAGGCACTCCGCGTCTGTTCTTGTGGAAACGGGAGGTGAAAATGCAATGAAAACTCTCAGTTTTCAGCAGTTTTCACGTTTATGTTAACGGGGCCTTTGTCTAGTTTTATTCTGTTGATGCAGATGTCAGTTAATTTCGTTTAAGTTTTTGTCCATGTGCACATTTTTTTTAGTTTCTGTCTATTTTTCCTCAGGGAAAAAATGTTGTTGACAAAAACTATGCTAAAAATAATTAGTCAACAAAATTACCACTGCAACTAGGTACGTCCCATATAAGTGCTACTGCTGGCCCAGGTTTCCAGTTTGCAACAAAAAATTAGTTCTGATATTTGCATCAGCAGTAATGAATTAGAAATATCAACATATAAGATACTGGCAGAAATTCCAATATTGTGCTGCCCCATTTTTTCCAGTAAAGTCTCATCCAGAACAACATGATCACTGCAGAAAGTTAAAACATATCATGTTGAAAGTTAGTCTATAGATAGAATCTTTAATTGTGTAAATGTGAAGAAATGATTGACAATTGGTTGAAACACCCTCAGTTTTGCACTTGTCTGAAGGGAGATCATGGTTTTGTGAAACGTGGTCCCTTGTCCTTGTTTGTTCTGAAATGTTGGTTGCGTGACTTCACTCTAATGTCCTTTAAAAATCCATTGTCATACTTATTGTCTCAGAGTCAACATTACTTTGCTTTTTTCACAATTGGATTATTCCTGTTCGTGCGTCACGTGTAGCTGACGATGCAGTTCAGACAGCAAATCCAGTTTGGATTTGGGTATTAAAGAACATGATTGCATTTGGGAAAAAATAAAAGATGAAATTATCAAACAACTAATTTAGTTTGTCCTTACTTGCTCCATTTCCAACTCTGACTTTGTTTTTCTGCCAACATTTCTCCACATGTGTGTGGACTGGCTTATTTCAATGTTACGCTCTGTCTCTCTGCATCATACTCGGCTTTGATAGATTACACACACTACGCCTACAGCCTCACAGCAGCCCTTTTTGTTTTTGTTCCTCATTTGCTATAATAGTGTAATGAGAAAGAGACAGCATGCGGTGTCAGAGCGATGACAGAGCCCGACTCACTTTCATTAAAACCTCGCACGGACCTGTCTTCAGCCCCAGATAAAAAAGCACGAGGGCAAGGCAGAAGACAGGAGGATAATTGGAGCAGGAGTTTATGCAAATATTTGGGCGTTTAGAGGAATCAGGGAGGCTTGTGTGGGTGGCAGTGGGTGGTGGGGTTTGTGTGTTTTTGTGGGTCTTTAAATGAAAGTTTTTTTCTCTGTGTGTGTCTTCTCCCCAAGCGGCTGATGTCACTCAGTGCTCGAGCAGAGGAGCATCTCTGGTTTCCTGCACTCACAAAGAAAATAACGGGCGCTCTGTTGCAGCGCTCCATTCTTCCAGCAGTCTGCGGGGACCTTCTGGTGGGCCTTACAGAGGACCCCTTGCCCCACTCATTATCAGACCCTCTTTAGCTTTGTCCTTGAATTCCTCTTCAACACAATCACACTCTCTTAAAACCACCTTTTGTTAACAATTTATTAAGAATGCAAGATATTATCAACAAATATCGGTAACAGCAGATAATTGCCTTAGATGTTGATCACTGGCAGATATGAGCATTTATGCAGATATTTTGGCTGCACATATCGGCTTAATATGTCCATATATTAGTTTTAATGTCAGCAGAATATACAAATGTACCATAACAGTCTCTGAATGTCCTAGCCTGACACACCAGATGGACAGGCCCATTTACCCACCATGGAAATATTTCACTAATTCATAACAAGTGTTATCTCAAGACACTTTACAATAGAGCATAAAGCTCTTCATTTTATGGACACACATATATGCATAGATACATATATAAAATACATATATACATATATATACAAATATATACATCCAACACCCAACATGAATCCATAAAGCCAATCATGAATCCCTCCATCATGGCAGCAAGAAAAAACCTTCTGTTAAGCAGCCGTAGCATGGACTACAGCCCATAGGAAATGTTTTCAGAGGTTAAACCTTCAAGAACAACGGCAGCTGGTGATTGAACGATCAGTCTGACAGCCAAAGGCCATTTTCTAATATGCCTGCTATACTAGCAGTGTGTACTGATTCGCCCAAAATGTAGTATGCAATATTTTGTATTAGGCCTGGGGAAAAAAATCAATAAGATTAAAAAACCGAGTTGGCAAGTCAAATCGATTTGTTTTTCCTGAAACTCAAGTTTAAAGATTTTTTTTTTAATTCAACCCATTCATTTCACATTCGTACTTTGAGGCACTTTTCTCATTACTTTGTACACTTTTAAATTTTTTTCAACGAGAGTTGAGTTTTCTATTATGATTTTTATTTTTTTACAACAAGCGTTACCTCTGGCATTTTCTTATGTTCATAGTTCATTCGCACAAGTGTATTAAACTACAGTCGACAGGCACTTTGTGTCCATTTCTGTGTTGATTTTTTTGACCTGAAGACACTTTAAATGTATATTTTAAGTATAAATAAATATATAAAATGGGAAATTGATTTACAGTGAGTAGTTATTTCATTTTAAATCAGGTTTTTTTTTTCTAATACAAATATAAGAGCCATTACTTGTTATCTTTATTTTTTCAATGTGTACTACTGTGTAACAAGTTGTAAAAAGGTCAATGTTGTTTTCCGTTACAGTTCGTAATGACCGGATGGTGACGTCAAATCTGTCCTATGCCTGCGGCATTATTAGTCACTGACAAATATGACATTTGACCTTTATGTACTGTATTTCTCCTCTATATTTCCACCACTTCAAATTTCCCTGCTTCTCCTCATTCTTAATACTGTTTTGTGTGCAATTTTTATTGTTGATGTGTTCTTCCACACAAAAATATACAAAATAATTCCTCACTGAAATAATAACTATTCTCCACCACTGACTGTTTCATATAAAATGCTGCTTCTTTGCAGATTAATATCTGAAATGTCAACATGTACTCATGGTTTGTTTGATTGTTACATTTAAAATAGAGTTTGGAAAATAAATCACCTGTAGCCTACTTCCGCCTTCTTCAAGCTGAAAACCAATGTAGCATACTACAAAGTAAACCTAACAGAACAGTCATACCACATTCCAGTTTAGTAGGCAGTATGCAGTGCCTACTACATACTGTGTTCATATGCAGTATGTAGTAGGGGCATTTGAAAACGGCCACACTCATCACAGACCAATCCATATCAAGCCTGTCGTTAGAAGTTAGCTTAAACTACCTTAGACTATCGTCTCACATTAAATTAAACCACACAGATGTATCATTTACCACTAACACGTGACATAAACCTCGTCAAAAACAATCCCTACTAAGTTCTCCCAGTAAACTTCTGAGGAGATCATATATTTTGCCAGTTATCGCTTAGTAACCATGACTACACAAGACTAAACGGCATCATCCACGGAGGATTTTGCATCTCTCCTGGTTTCTCAGCAATGATCCCCGGTCAGGAGAAGCACAAAAACATGATTTCCTGTAAGAAAAGCTTTATGGAACATTCTTTGGTCCTCTCTTAAAGAAGAAGTTGTGTCCATCTCTGATAAAACCGCAGATATAGCCGCATCCAGGAGACCGCTTTGGAAGTCGCCATTATTTTCAGACATGCAGTCACTTCCCGCGTCGTCACATATTCAGTCTCTTCCTCTCTTCTCTGATTGGACCGTGAAGCTTGGCACGTCCATCTGCACTGTAAAGTTATGGATGTCCATCTTTATCAATCAAAGTCAATTCATCAATGAATAACATGTTTGGTTTTTTTTGCCTTAAAGCTAGGGTCTACGATCTGAAAACCACTTTGGCTACTTAGACAGATTTGAAAAACGCAGCCTGCACCCCCCTGCAAAAACTCCTAACTGTGTTGATACTGGGAATGCACAATATTGACCTTTTGCCAATATTGGATAAGTTGGCATTTCTGAACTTCTATAAAAAATCATATTTTTACTTAAACTGACCTATTCCTAATTTGGTAACAGTCTATTTGAAACAGATGTGAAGCCAAAAAAATACCATTTTATTCTTTACTAAATTAAATCTTAAAAGTATACTTTCAGTTGTGATGAAGTCAACGTGATGGATGGATGGAATCGGTGGATGGATGATAGAATAGAGAGAAGATAGATGGCAACTAGAAAGCACTCCGCCATATTGTCATTTTGACCATAAATATTAGTCCTACCTTTATTTCATCTAAATATTTAGATTCCCTGACCATGAAAACATACCATTAGTAATTGGATTCATAATGATATCTATTTTAGTTCAGTAGTTATTCGCAGAAATCACATTTCGAATCAGTTCTTCCTTTTCCCATGTTGAACATTTCCTGGAAATTTCATCCAAATCCATCCATTACTTTTTGAGTTATTTTGTTCAGGGACAGACAAACTTTCCCGAAAACATAACCTCCTTGGCAGAGGTAACTATGGATGGATAAATAGATGAATACATTGATGGATAGATGGATGGACAACAGTGGAAAGATAGGTGTATTAATGATCAAATGATTGGATGAATTAATGGACTGTTGGATTCATGGAAGGATGAGCAGAAGGATGGACAAATAGACAGAATGAATGGGTGGAAAATGGATGGGTGGATTGATGGACAGATGAATGGATGAATAAACAGACAAATTGACAGACTGATGGAAAAATGGATGAGCAAATAGATGGATGGCGAAGCCTGCTGACATTCACCTGGCCTCAGATCAATGGAATGATGAGTGGATGGATGGATCGATGGATGGTCAGACAAACAGGTGGATAAATAAAAGAATGGACGGATAGACAGCTGGACTGATGGATGAATAGATAGATGGATGACTGCATTGAAATTCTGTTAGATGATTTATTTCTCTGGTCTGGCCACAGCACTCCTCTCTATATATCAGTCCAGAATCCTTCACTTTCAGTCTCATCCCAGCTGCCTAAAACCCAAAAATCTACTGCAGGCAAAAGCAATCTCTCAGTGGATGACAAAAAAACAAACATCCAAGTGTGAATGCAGCACCTTTTTCCTCACACCATCTCTCCATCTTCCCTGACACCTCCAACTTGACAAAACACACCTGAATTATGCATCTCATCTGCCTGTTCCTGGTTTCTTTTCAGGTAAGAAATTATGATTCAGTGCCGTTCCCTGGATGTCAGAGAGAGTGCATCCTTCACAGAGGAGGGGCCTTGTTTTCTGTTGCCTTGCTTCAATAATGCAACAGTCCAAAGCATCTGTCCATACATCATTCAGAGGGCTCAACTCCACTTTCCTCTCGCCTCTCTTCCAGCAGAACCCACAACAACAGCAATGCTTTTTACTGTGTTTTCACTGGAGACTGGAGAGGCTGGGGTTGATTGATCATCGCTTAGATTTTTATACTTCCCAAAGTGTCTAAGATTCAATCTTTCCCGCTGAAAGATGAGAGCAAACCAGGCAGAAAGAATTTCCACAAAAAGACCAAAAGACAAGAGGATCATTTATCCGTCTTGTTTTTGTTTTGTTAAAAACGCAGCAACAAAATCTTCCTGAAATAAAAATATCTGCTTCATTAACAAGATCTAACTATGTAACATGAGTACAACTGCTCCTATTTAAACTGGGGTTTGTCTTGTAAAGCTTTTTAAAGACATTGAGTACAAAATGGCCTTTGTTTGCACACAAAGAAAATAAATATGCGAAATATGAAGAGAAATTCTTAAAATAGGTTTAAATACTGTGTTCACAAGCAGGAAACTCTCTAATCTTAACTTTTGACCTACTATCTCGAAAATCAAATGATTACAACCAGGTTGACATTTGTACAAAGTTTAAAGAAATCCCTGAGAAGAGTTCTTATTGGCCAAAGTATGTACTAAGAGACAGCTTTTAAAAATCCTTCCATGGGCCTTTCCTGACATTAGCATGTCCTTTTCCTTTAACCTCTAACTTTTAAAGACGCAGTGTGTAGAATTTGGCAGCATTTCGCCAAACAGAAATGGTGAAAATAGGATATGATGTTTCTATTTGTAAGTAAAGTCTGTCAAAATCGGAGTACAATCATCCCCATAAAATATTTGTTTTATTTTATTTACTTAGAAAAAGCTTTAAAAAATTTACATTACCGAGGGCCGCGTTCATGTAGGCCGACATAACAAAATCTGAACGCTAGATGTTATTTTAAAATGTTTAAAATGTTCTTGTAGTATCCTATTGGATTTACAATAGTTGGCCTTAGCTACACATGACTAATGACAGCTGTGCAACTCAAAGAAAATCCCTGACATATTTCTCATGGTAATGGGTTAACAATAATTGGCTATACTTATTAACTTAAACCAACACTATGTAGCTTTTCTAACATAATATAATCCTTCGATATTCATTGTGATGGTCCACCACTTCACAATGAATTCAATGACACCTTTGGAGTGGTCTGGAGTGGTCTGTATCTCTTTCACTGGCGCTATGTAACTTCGAGGTGGATGGTGGGAACCCTGCCACACTAAAAAACTATACGTTTGGACTGCTTTACGGCATACGTCACTTTCCCCGATTCCCGATTCGTTTAAAACATGGAAGTCTCGGAGAAAGCCAATCGCGGAGCTGTAACCATGGCGGAGGCATAAAGACCGTAAGGAAAAGTTTTGTCGGAGGATACAAAACAAAGAAAGCGAGAGAAAAACAAGCTGAATGCTCGGACCATAATAAACATCGGTTCGTCGTTCACTCGCTGGCGTGAAATAAAAGACGAGGAGGGATGTCCGACTACTATTAGGTATGTTGGGCGACTAATTTATGACAAAGTTCCTCAAAAAAACTTGACAGGAAAAAAGTACAGCACAACAAATCCAGAACGTACCAGTATGTAGTTTTGTTTAGACCTATTTCAAGTGTGTGATATCGCCAGCTCGTGGTTGTCTTTACTTTTATTCACTTTATCGCTTCAACAGGAGGGGGGCAACTTCACGGTAATAAAACCAAGTTGAACTTAGCAATTTTTAACATCGTCATGTAGTCAAAAATAAATGCATTACCTCATCGCTACCCATCCTGCAAACAGCCGCTGAGGACAGAAAAATACTTTTTAGCGAAGTCCTGGCTTCTGTGATTCGCCTACAAAACAAACACACGCTACCGGCAGATCTGTATCCTTACGACAGTATGCGAGCGCTAGAGCTCATGGGTAGTTGAGTTCTCTCTCCGGTCAAGCAGGGATCTTCCGTTGTGCTGCCTGAAGGAGAAAACATAATATATCACTCCCATGTCTTGGCTGTTTTTGTCAACAGGTTCTTCACCTTTGAGCTCTTAAACTTAAATGCATATCTGTATCTAAATGGACATTTTCCTCATTAAAAAATCCCTAAAGGTTTCTCACAGTGTCGGTTTGACAGTAATTGGCTTTAAGTACGGACACACCACAGGACTCTCTGTTAGTGGCAATGGGTCCTTGAGCTTTGACCTAGGAGCTCTGAAATTAGGTTGTTGTGTTAATATAAGTGGACATTTTCTGACAATAAATGGTCAAAAACAGCATGCCACAGGCCTGTGCTGTCGTTTACACAGAGGCACCACAGAAGGCATCATTGGGGGTTTCAGTGTTTTTTCACTGAGTGCTGCTGTTTTTCAGAGCAATAGTTTTTGTGTATCTTTTAAGGCCCCATCCACACGAAGACAAACCGAGGTCTAAACGCATACGTTTTTTGCAGAATCTGCGTATCATCTATACAAAGACAGCGTTTTGGGGGTCTGTAAAACGGGTCTGTTACGCAGCTCCGTGATTACTGGCTCTCCGTAACTTTTCAGATACGCTTACATCATAGTTTCATATCTTCATTGATACGCATGCAGCAAGTTCGCATGCCCACTGTTTTTTGTCTGTTTCCGCTTGTTTCCGTCATATCGTTACAGCGCCCCTAGAGGCCTGGCATGTGTTTTACAGCGTTTTCATGCGTATCGAGTGCATTCATGTAGACGCACACATTTTCTGAGACGCCTTCGTCTTTATGACGATCGTTTTTTGAACTGTTAAGCGTTTTGTCTTTGTGTGGTTGAGACTTAATACTTAATTTTATTAAAGATGCTATGAGGAGTTTCTAAGTAATTACAAAAAAGTATACATTTTAGATATATGCCTGATCGAAATACACACTTTAAGATGACTTTTATAGCATCAAAATAGGTTATCTATAAATGCTATTCCTTAGCTTCGTGGTTGGGTCTGACAGGGCTGGACTGATACTCAACTTCAAGACAAATTAAAACTAGAGCAAATTTATATCATACGGACACATCTTAGAGCACTGGGCTGTAAGTAGCAATATATAGCGGCTATAAAACTACGATACTAAGTTTTTCAAAAATTGCTTGTCGTCACACATCAAAAACTACCGCTACGTAATTAGAAAGAGACACGCTCATGTTCATGGGTAGCAGAGTCTTTATGTCGCCGGAAATAGATTCTCCACATAGCACCTTTAAACTTGTTTTTTTATTTGTGTTTATAGTAAAAAGTAAAAAAAACTTTAATGGAAGAACAATCCGGTGGTATAAGAAATGGTGTGGACTCAGTTGCTGTATTATGGATTAGCTGTAACTCAACAGGTTGCAGAGATTTATTTTTATTTTTTAAGCATGTACATGGAAACTGCCACTTGTCAGTGTAAATATTCCAACATTGCCTATGCAATACTCCCAAATACACAACCACACATCACAAGATAATGTTTGTTTAGAAACTTCAGTCTGTTGAAAGTTTTAATCTTCTCAGAGTTTCTTCGCCCTTTCTTCTTCACTGGCCGTCCTGTGCAGGACCCCCAAAAGCAAAAAGCATGAAACTCGAGCGGCCCATAAAAGCACTTAGTTATTGGGTAATCGAACAGAAGCCGGGGGGATGAGTGCAGGCTGGTGAGATGGGGTCTTAACTGTCTGCCCCCCCCTCCTTGCCCTCCTTCCCGGTCCCTCTAAGAAAGCGGGAGTCATGGATTTAAAAAACAAATGAGCGGTTACAACACGAGGGAGAGAGGAGTAACCGGACCCCTCCCCTGCTTTGCATTCACATTAAAGAACTACTCACACACACACACAGATTCTCCTCCTCCTCTGAAAGACAGCTCTCAGAATTGGATTACCAGCTCTGAATGGGGTCGGTTCCCCTCCGCTGGGTTTCGTCTCCATCCCCTGCCGGGACTAGTGGTCTGAACACACACACACACACTCACACACACTCCTAAGCTGGCACACACACACACCAGTCCTCCTTAATTGGTGGGCTGTGCCCTCATTACATGTCCAAATATATGCATGTGCTGCTATTGTCTCTCCCAGAAGATTCCCTCTTTGAATGCCGATTTTAGGCGTGTGTGTGCCAGTGTGTGTGGCGATCGCAGATGTGTCCTTGATGGCGGTGAACTTGAATCTCAATCTGACCCTATTCTTCTGAGGGCAGGAGGGGGGGTAAAGTGGGGTTTTGGAGACAAAGCCTTACACTGTCTATTGGGACACTTTGAGCACTCTCTCCCACACACACAGAAACACACACACGCAGGCAGGTGAGCTCAGTGGGAGCTCGGAGTGGAGATGTGGTGTCTTGTTATCCGCTGTAGGCTGTTGCGCGCTCTGCTCCGCGCTGATAAATACCTCAGAATAATTACCATAAAATATTCAAACATCGCTGAGGAAAGTGAAGCCTCCTCAGCAAAAACCACAATTATCTCACATCCAAACCGCACATGGAGGCAGCGAGGGAACCAGAAGCTTATTTTTGCTTGTCTTACATCCAGAGAAGGTGCTTGCTTCTTTTGTCGTCTGAAAAATGAGTTTTAAATATATGCTTAGGGACAAAAGGCGGAGAGAAAATGTGTTCAACAAGCTCAAAGTGCAGAATCTCACTTTGGTAAATGCTTAAGCTTTTTTTTTCTTTTCGTGTCGCCTCACTACCAAGTCCATGGCATGCAGATAGACACCATTCTTTCAACTGTTCGTCCAGTAAGGCGAGACGGACAGGGCTCACACACCACTAATTAGCTTAGCTAAAACAATGGGAGTCGATGGGAAGTGTTAGCCTGCCTCTGCCTACAGTCATCAGATCAGTAACTCTAAACAGTCCTGTGTGCTTGGTGTATCATGGTTTTATCTTCTTCTACTCATAAACAGAGGTTTTGTATCTATGGTGCCCTTACCTAAATTGCAACTAGATATAATTGCCTTTGCTGCTTTATTGGCTCAACGCCTCATTCTTTTGAGGTGGAAGTCAACACCACCCTCTTCTCACACAATGTGGGTTAAAGAGATTTTCAATCATTTAAAACTGGAAAAAAATCAGTATGCATTAAAAGGATCCCCAAGTTGATTTAAAGAAGTGTGGAGCCCTTTTCTTGTTTATACAAAAAGGAACATTTTCCCAATTGTTTCTGAATAGGATTCTGCTTTATCCCGCTGTAATCCTCTGTATGTTAATTTAGCCTCACACTACTGTAATATTGTAACAATGTCATTTTTTTTCTTTATTGTATCCTTTGTCTTCCCATCCCTACTCTGTTTTGAAGACTGATTATTATTATTATACATACTAGCACGGCCTTGATCCACTGTATGACCAGACCAACCACCCTGTTCCAATGTTACTGTTTTTTGTTTTTTTGCATATTGATGAAAAGCTCTAAACACCGCCAGTTGCAAATACTGTTAATCTCTGACCTTTTTGTGCACAAAATTTAATAAACAAAATTGTGAAAAAAACCCCAGAGGTTTTGTTTTGTTGACCTCTTCCACCGTGGTTCGCACTAGAGATGTGAACGAGTCGAGTAATAAATTAGCGATGGGTGAGCTTTGGCTTTCTTTTCCTTGTTGCTGCGCGCACAGTCAAAAGGTTTTCAGTTAGCGATGTTAGCTTAACCAGGGAGCAAAAACAGAGACAACTTTGGGTTGGAACAGCATAATTTTGAGAGCAGAAATGAACAACATGATTCGTTTAATAGTGTTCAAATAACCTGTGACTCATCCGCTTAAGTTACTGAGACTTTTTTTTATCTAAAGTTGTAAAAGTGAGCGTCTGCAGCCTGGACACAACACCATATTCCCGTCTTAACTTAGTGGCTAACAGCTAACGGCCTTAAACTATCATCTTACACTAAATTATACCACACAGATGATTCATTTAACACTTATATATGACATGAACCTCGTCAAAGACAATCCCTACAAGCAAACTTCTGAGGAGGGCAGATTTCGCCAAATTTCAGAGTAGCCATGAGGACAATAAGCTTATCGGCATGTCAGTTCTCAACTTCCGGTTCTCAACTTCCAGTTGTCGTCACGTCCGCATTCTACAGCTCCCGCTCTCTTCCCTGACCGGTCCGTTAAGAATTCAGCCGAGTGAATTCGTTGGACAACGGAGGCTGGCAAGGCAGAGCTGCAAGATTTCAGAATCAGGCAGGTCTGTCTGCTCTGCAAGGCTATTAACCAGGAACACTGGGCTAAAATCTTCAGACAGGAACATTATATGTATATATTATTTTACTGCAATGAGAGACTAAAAAATGCAAGATTTAGATAAAATGGGACACTGCAATTTGTTTTTTTTTCACTGAGAAAAGGCTGTCAAATGAAATGGAAATCAGAGTTTAAAACATTTGCAGAACTGATTTAAATCTTTTTGAAGGGTTGTGAGAAATTCATCTCTCACACAGACAGTCGTGTTCAAGTGGAGAAAATGGCTGATTTGCACAAAAATATCCATTTTTCAATTCATTTCTCAGCCTCTTGGATTCCTCTTTGGGTGCACAGGATTATAAAATGGCACTGTCAGTATGAAAATGCATAAATTTTACAGTAACTTATTAATTTTATCCTGCTGGTTTTATCCATCCATCCACCTGTCAACAATTCAAGCCTCTCAGCATTTAACAGATTTATTTCCTGATGTCGGAGGAGAGATTAGTCATCCAGAAGTCTGATCATCCTACACTTTACACACCCCCCACCTCAATAAATAAATGTTCTCCCTCACATCCTCGCCTCCACACGCACACACTAACATCCCTATCACTCCCGTCTCTGTCTAGAAGGGTTTTCTGTGAGATGACCCGACACTGCTGGCAGCAGCGCGCTTATGCAAGACATGTAAGAGCTCCTGGTGACACACAGACGGAACGGGGAAAGCTGGAGGTGGTGTTCGTGTGCACGTCTGGAGACAAACAGAGGAAATGTAACAGGAAGCTTTTTAAAATGTGAGCAGTGGTTTTTTTTATCAGATACTCTTCATCCTGTCTGATGAGAGGGTCAAAATGCATCCAACTGAAAATAAAAACTGGTCATGAAAGCAGACTGCCTCAACAACCAGGTGCGACCAGTGCAGACAGTTAGTATGTTTAAAGTAATCACTCTAAAAATTCAGCCAGGTTTTAAGCCTGAAAATCATTTAAATCAACAGGTTAGTTTGAAATTCTACCATTAGACTGCTAACACTACTATACCCCATTCACTGGTTCTGTTTTAGGCTGTAAATGTATTTAATATATAAACATATATATATATATATATATATATATATATATATATATATATATATATATATATATATATATATATATATATATATATACTTTTTTTTTTTTTTTTAATATGGAGCCCAACAGAAGCAGCCTCAGTTTGGAGTCAGCCCCAAGGTGCCACTTGAGGAACTACAGTTTTTTAGCTTTGCTGTATTGGCTCAGTTCTCAGCCTCTAATGGCCCTTTTCCACTAGCACGCCTTGGCCCTACTCGATTTGCAGCGTGTTTCAACTAGCCTGGTACCTCCTAAAACAAGCTAGTTTTAGTGCCTACTCCGCTCTGGTTCCAAGCGAGCTGAGTCGATACTAAAAGATGACGTTATCGACTGCCGGCTACTGATTGGTCAAACAATGTCGTCATCGATGAATCATGAGCGCGACAACCTAGCATGCTAGCAGTAGCTATCATTAGCTTACCCTCATACATCTTTTTTTTTTTTTTTTTTTTTTTAATGTATTTTTTGGGCATTTTATGCCTTTAATGATAGGAGAGAGACAGTGGATAGGCTTGTGAAAGGGGGAGAGAGTAGGGGAAGACACTCTGCAAACTGGTCACAGGCGGGATTCGAACCTGGACTGGCAGAAGCAAGTACATGGGGTGCCTGGTTGCTAACCACTCCGCCAAACCAGCACCCCACCCTCATACATCTTTTCTTTGCAGCTCGATTGCTCTCGCCCTCGGCTTCATTCTGTTGTATAGCTTCCAAAACTCTCCTGTGCTTCTCAAGGGGTATTTCTTCTTACCACCTGCAGCCTTCTTCTGATTTCCTTTTTTACTTAGTTTATGACAAAAAGCCACAGATTGTTGTGTCGCGCTCAAAATGACATCACCGCAGTGCCGCTCAGCAGTTTACAGCGACACTGCACCCCGTTGGGTAGGCGACTGGGGCTAATGGAAAAGCAGCACAAGGCGAGTAGAGTAGAGCCAGGTAGAGTAGAGTAGAGTAGGGCTAATGGAAAAGGGCCATAAGAGACACATTGACTGTCACATTTTACAACATGCTTTACTGAGGACAACTTAAAACAAGATTTTTTCCATGTCAGAATGTTTCTGCTGTTTCAAGAGATGACTGGAGGGAACATACTAAGGCTGCCAGTTTTCCTCAAAATCAAACCTGAACGGATTTGTAACGTACACTCAAATAACCGATGATATTTGGTTCTTTGGCCGCCCTTGTCAGTCGTAATGGACAGAGACTCTCTTATCCACGCCTTCGGTAAAGATCCTTCTGAAAAAAAAAAAACTGCAATCACTCGGGTTGAACTCTGATGAAGCGCCACTGCACTCATCTGCTTAACTTGGATGAAAAGCCAACGGTTCAGCCCGTGAATTTGATCTGGAGAACCAGTGAGAAGACTGCTTTGCACATAACCAACACACAGCCTGATCTTTGATTTTAGGTTTGTTATCAACAGTGTAGAGCCAAAAACACCACCACACAGTGCTTTTCAGATGATTCAGGGTTGTTAATGTCTACTCCAAGTAGAAAATCTTTTATTTACTGAGGTCAAGAGAGCAGTTTATGTGGCTGACAGTCAAGCTACGCTGAGAGCACCCTCTGTTGGATGAATGGTCCTCTGCTCCAGGTGCCCTGATGTGCTGCTACACTCTCATCCAAATATTTATTTACTCTTCAAGTACGGATATTTTTCCCCATGCTTGAATGGTTGTTCGAATATTGAGTATGATGTGAAAGCCCTGGAACCTACTGGCAACTGCCTGTTTATCTTGAGTGGTCCTAATTTAAGATATAAAGAAAGAATTAAATGCTTAATTTTTACAAGAAAGTTTTGTCAATGTGTGTTTTGTGAACGATGCAGTGCAGCTGGATCAGGCTGTAATCAAGCAGATTCATCTTGTCAAGCTCCAATCTACAACGACCGTGAGCGACCCAAAGCAGCACGACCCAATCAGAGAATGGATGTAAACAACAGCAGGAAGTAGCTGATCATACAGAGGTTAACATAGATGCTAACAGTTGCGATAATAGTTTTATCAGATTTTGGCCAAAATTCTTTTGTTAAATAATAATAAAAAGAACATCACAATGCTTTGGTGATTTTCATTCCACGTCTGACATGTTTTGGTGAGAGCTTGCTTTACAAAGTGGCTCACATGCTGCCCTCTACACTGCATCTGTAGCTTCCACCTGCTACATTATCTGACTGGCCCTTTATGAATGTGATTGACAGAACTATCGTCCAATCACCTGTCAAATGTGATTTTGAAAGTGCTGCCATTCTCAAACGCTTTCTCTGGGCTCTTTCCCAGACAAAGTGAAATATATTGGATGGTTCATTTGGTGTGTTCGGTTGGTGTTTTGTATCTTTAAATTACACACAAGTTGCTTTTCATCCATGACAATGTGTTTTTTTTTTCCACAAGTCCATACCCAAGTTCCCAATACCACGATTCTTTCAGACAAAAACTCATGAATTTTAGCTACAAAGAGTCTGGATTCAGTGTTTCCACCTCCATCTCAGCATGTCAGATACAATGAGGACGGAGAGGAGAGCGAGGAGCAGCAGCTGCAAGAGATCAAGATCTGTCAGCTGATGACGGGAGACGTCTCCAACAGATGTTGGTGTCAAAACATTTTCATAAAGCTTCTGTTTCAGAGGATGGCTGTGATCTGGGAGTAGTGTCTGTCACTTTGTTCTAATGTCTTTCATTATTTGACAAGCAAACGTACACGCTGGGGAAAAGAGACTCTGGTTTGTCAGTCATTTTGAGATAAGAACTTTGCTTTGAAAGCATAATGAGAGTTTTTAAGAAACTCTTCAGTGAAGTATCACATGCTGAGGTTTGTTTGTTTAAGTTGGTTTGGCCTTAAAGTCCCTTAAACTACAAACCTCATCTGTAGTTTATTCTCTTTTCTCTTCATCTTCTGAAGGCTTGCTCTTTCTTTTATGTTATGTTTTTGTGTCTTACTGGTATGATTCATACATCTTATTGATTTTTTACATATAATCAGTTATATATTCTTCCTCCTACTCCTTGAGGTCAAAAAGCCTACACATTATACTTTGAAAAGAAAACAACAGGGATACTCCACTTTTCATTTTACATAAAAAAAAATATGCTCAAACATACATTTCATACCCCCACACACACCACAAATGTCCTCAGGATCAAATCTGAGCTTGGGTAACAGTTTTGTGATCCAAATAGTGAAGTTTCTGTTTTGTTTTGAGGGCTGCTACCTTAGAAATGTGTTCGTGTTTTTGTGGTATCCAGTGAAAAGAGGCAGTCAGATGTCTTCTGTGGCAGGAGGTGTTTGACCAACCACTGTCTCTGTGGGTAAGGTTCGTCATCACAGAAATCTCCAGACTTTAACTTTGGTCAACAATAAAAAAAAATATATAAGAGATAGTAAGTCAACATATTCTTTCAGCTGTACTTCATCTGTTTTAACACAATCTCAATAATGTCTGTTCTTCATTCTTGGGCTCTTATTGTTTCTAATATTTAACAAACATTGTACTTTAACTCTACGATAATTACCATACAACTTTTTAACACAGAATTTTTTTCTTCCAGATCAATAATTAAACGATGGAATTCAGTTTTAACACATCTTTAATACCATTCTTCATGTTGCTCAGTGAATGTTATACATTCACGTTTCTATATAAACTAACAAGTTTGAAGCATAACTAATCTTCTCTGTTTTGCCATGCTGCTGCTGTCAGTGTAGTGCAGTGTAGCCTCAACACATCTGTCTTATTTGGTATAAGGAGCCTTTTCAGGTAGGGATGCACGATATTATCAGCACAATATCAGTACCAACAGAGTCTGCCTTAAAAAGTTGAATATCCATTCATCAGAAATAGATTTTTTGCAGCTGATATATCAGCCTGACATATAGGTTATATACATCACATAAATCTTAGGCCTGTGCTCAAAATATCTTCATGCACTTCTTGGCGATACGTGTATCAATACGGATTCTACAGAATCGATACGGTCTCAATGTTTGGACAGTAGACTTTGGGTAATATTAACAATGGAAAAGTTCAAAATAGATGCTTCATGATGAAACACATGTTTCAAGTTGAAACTTGGGTCTACCATCTTTGGGGACCTGAACTAAAGTTCTTAAGTTGAAGAATTATTTAAAACTCATGCTTGTTCTTTTTTGTCTTGTAGTAAAAACAACAGTTTCTGGGAATTCTGTTAAAAGCATAGTCAGTGTTCACAATTTCTGTGTATCGGGATGCGTATCGTATCGTGGCCTCAGTATCGGGATACGTATAGTATCGTGTGGTTGCTGGAAATACCCAGCCCTAATAAAACTGCAGTAGTATCCCCAAAGTATGCACATGAACCGAATTACTTCACCTCATCATCACTGCATTTACAAAGCAAGAGCCTTGCTTTTTCTAAATGTTGTTTTTCTTATTAATATTCTTCCTCACACAAATAGACTCTCACATTAAAAGAAACAAGCTAATTTTCATAATATAAATAAACACTCCCTGCTCTTGTGGAAAAATATCTGTATCTACAATGATTTGGAAAAATTTGCTGATCGCATACTGGCAATAAACATGTGGCTTGTATCCCTATATTCAAGCAATAAACTCAATAAAGTGTATTTATTAATCAGTAAACACCCATACTCAATTCTTGGATAATTTTACAATATTAAAAAGTGCTTAAAATGTGTGATTATTATTATTTATTTTTCTTCAATTCATCAATGAATTGCTGAAATGTAGTGGGGTATCATTCTCAAACACATCAGGCATTTGTATTCTGCAGTTACATGAGTTAAACACGTAACCATAGATATTCAGAATTAATGGAAAGTTGTTTAATTTTTTACTTCTCCTGAAACCACAGTGTAAGACTGCGTGCTGTGATCATAAAGTTGTTTAAGAAGTTCAGGAAAAAGAAAAATTTTAATGAAATGCAACTGTACATATAATATGACTGCTCACAAAAATATCCATATCAGGAATAAATAATCTTTTGACAGCCTAACATTTTAGAATATTAAATAATATAATAATATAATAATAAAACCATTTCTGCCCGTAGTACAAACCTGCGTGACCTCGTTTAGTCATCAATTTTTATGTTAGTGTTAGGATATCATGGCGGTGAAATTCTCCCAGATGGCACTGTTGGAACGAAATAAATCTAGGCTGACTCTCACGCTACAATCACATTAAAGATGCTATGAGGAGTTTCTAAGTAATTACAAAAAAGTCTTACTTTTAGATATATGCCTGATCGAAATCCACACTTTAAGATGAGTTTTATAGCATCAAAATAGGTTATCTATAAATGCTATTCCTTAGCTTCGTGGTCGGGTCGGACAGGGCTGGACTGGCCTGGATACTCAACTTCAGGAACAAGACAATTAAAACTAGAGCAAATTTATATTATTCGGACACGTCTCAGAGCACCGGGCTGTAAGTAGTGATACAAGCCGTCTACAAAACTACGATACTAAGTTTTTCAAAAACTGCTTGTTGTCACACATCAAAAACTACCGCTACGTAATTAGAAAGAGATACATTACCTCGTCGCTTTGCATCCTGTAAGTTGTTGAAAAAAGAAGTTGTAAAGCAATGCAGAGTTCTGAGGAAGGTCCGAGCTGCATTCATTAGCATCACAACAAACACACACTTTGGCTTGGTCACATCTTTACGACAGAGGCCGCACGTGCTCATGGGTAGCAGAGTCTTTATGTCGCCGGAAATAGATTCTCCTCATATTACCTTTAAATGAAGGATAAAATCTACTCTTTTTTTTTTTTTGGAAAGCATCTAGTATCCCCCAGTGTCCTACAGCCCCAACACTCTACACCAGTGGTTCCCAACCTTTATTGTCTTGTGTACCACCTGAGCCTTTTTGTCATACCATGAGTACCCCTTCATTCATACGTGTTCATGATTCTTCTAAAGCAGAACGTAACACAACTGATTAATAAATGAAAATGTTTTGTTTTATCTCCTTAATTTGAACATTTAGTTCCCAGAAATTTTCTCCTTTTAACTCAAATTAGAAAATAGTGATATATAAAATTTTGTCTTGAAAAAAAAAAAAAGGTAATCTAAATAAATAGAGACAAAATCTAAATAATCAACCTGCCTTTGTTGTATATAACTGTTGTAATGTTTACCACAAAAACACCAGTGCTCCTTTGAATAAAACCCCTTTAAACAGGAATTTAAACTTTAAAAATCTGGAACAAAACACTCAAAATAGTTTCTCTGCAGGCTTCTCTTAACCCTCTCCTGAATCCAGAGCAATTAGATGTTTCAGCTGCAAGTTAGCAGCTGGTTTCATTTGAGCTCGGCTCTGGTTATTGTTTTTCGGGGAAAACTAGTTGTAGGGCACACATATAATTCTGTTGACAGGCTTAACTCAGTACTTCCAAGTTGAAAATAATTTTTCCACGTACCCCCTGCAGTGTTCTCGCGTACCCCTTAGGGTACACGTACCCCTGGTTGGGAATCACTGCTCTACACTATGGTATAGTGCGATTTGACACAATATGATACATAGGGGTGGGAGAAAAAAACGATTCACATTAGTAGCTGGATTTTTTGTTTGACGATTTTTAAATTGATTATTTTTCCAAATTTAAATGCTTAATTTTCGTTTGTGTTAATAAGCCACTTTTAAATGCAATCCAGGCTTTTGAAGAGAGAGTATAAACGGCTGGTTAAATTGTATTGCAGAATAAATCCTACAAACTGACTCACATGATGTGCATTTTTCCTGATATAGTCTGTAGGCATCATCATTGTTCATCTTCTTCGCTGGTGTGAAAAAAGTCAACTAAAAATTGCAAAAATCGGCATTATCATAGATTTGCAATTTAAATGGAATCGGCACCCAAAAATTCATAAAAAATTGATTGGGAGGAAATTGTATCATCCCAACCCTAATGATACAATTCAATGCGTTCAATGATGTGATATGATAATATTTAATTTGACATTTGTTGCAATACAACAGTACGATAGGATCATATAGTTAAATGCATTGGACTGCATTTTTATTTCTTTGCCTGAATTCACCACGCTGAGTTGTTTTGACTTGTTGCATTTGGAGAAGTGTCAGCAAATAACTGTGAAAAAAATCAAAACCAGTAAGAGAATAACAGAAAAAAACAAGCACACCTGAATTCAAGACAATTTTCTTCCTCGATGGACAACAAAAATCTTGTTTCGCAGTCCAGCAATTAACCAGGTCAAACTCCCTGTGTGTCCTCTCCCCTTGGCGGACTCACTTCTGACTGAACAGCAGTTTTGAGCTGTTTTTTTTGAGGATTAACAGACTGCACCTCCGTCCAGCTCGGCCTGGTGAAACTCTTTCATCCTCATTCTTGTCCGGGCACAAACAGCTGTGCTCCGGCGTCTGCTGTTTGGCCTCTGCGGTTGTTATCCGGCCACAGACTCCTGACTCTGTGACTCTGCTGTCAGTTTCTGGGTCGGGGAGACGCAAACAAGGTGTCAGCTCGACTGTGTCTCCGAGCCATGCAGCGGAGGACTGATTTGTGGTGAAGGGAGGCGAACAGACAGACAGACAGAGGAATAATAGTGTGTAGGGGACGTGGAGAGCCGAGTCAGCTCTTCCGCCTGTTGTCATATGCTGCTCAGCCCCAGGGCATTCTGGGATATGTGCATGTGAGAGTCTTGGCACGTGTGTTTGGCAAGTCTATGAGTGGATCCAGACTTATATAGCAACATAATTGATTGAGGGCTCTTTTGTCACTCACAGTCTTGTTAAGTGTTTTAAGATATGACAGATTATTTTGCCCATGTGACAAGTTTCAAAGCTCCCTTACGTTCTTTAAAGCCATACTTGGAAACACCATGTCTCAAGAATGATATGAGTGTTTTTCTTCAACCTTTGACCAAACAGCGACCCTGGCACAATCATGAACTGTTTAGTTTGGAGTCAGAGTTTATGGTCCATGTAATTCCTGATTTTCCTATTTCACCTCCATACAAAGAGAGCACATGCATTATACAGGGTGTCCATAAAGTCTCTTTACAGTTAAAAAAAATATTACAAAGGCAGTTGATGAGATATCTTAATCACATTTGTTTTATTTTAATCAGTGTTTATTAAAGTTTTTACTCACATTAAAATGTTGTTTCAGATATTCTGTTAAAGGTGTAGTCAGCGATCTTATAATCTTCTAATCTAATGCACTATTTGTCAAAATCACCGTATTTCTTCTCTCCATCCACAAGATGTCACCACTGACAGCATGTTGAAAAAAAAGTCTCCACAATACACAGCCTTGGCTCTGAATTTCAGCAGGTAAATACTGTGGCTGGGGCTGAGTCATCAAAATAGGGTACACCCCCCCACATCCAGGGGGCGATCATACTCATGCGCAGATCAGACAGAGGGGGGAGAGGGAGTGTTAGGTTGCGTAGCATGTGCAGTTAGCAAAAGAGGGAGATACAATATGTGCAGTAGCAATGGCTGAAAAACAGCCCAAAAGAAAAAGGTCAGATGAGTGAAAACTGAAAAAGAAGGGCTATGACCATGAGAGAGTGAAGACCCGGGTCAACATTGGTGTTGCTTTCCGACGGTGGAGGGAACTCCGCCAATTGAAAGACCTGAAAACTGACGCGGATGTCACCGTCTTTCTGCTGGATAGGTAAGCAACATTAGCTTTGTGGTGCTTCAGATAACAGTAACAGCCGTCAGGCATTCATCTTATTGTCTAATCTGCCAGAATGTACTGTTGTTGTGATGTTGTCAATAACAGAAGTCGAGTTGTCTGATGAGTTGGGGTTGCCTTAGCTACGTTGTTCAGCTACGCAGTTTCTACGGCCGTTTCCATGGCGATGCACGTCCATCAGCTTTCGGGGGTGGAGCCAGGGGTGAAGTGTGAAGGGAGAGGCGGGTCTAAATTTGTTTATCAACAACCTCTCCACTCTTTTTCTCCCACATCACTGACTACACCTTTAATGGAAGGAAAACTGTTAAATGAACCCCTATAAAATGGCTAGTCCTCAAGAGAAGGCACAATGTGTATCCTGGTTTATTGAGACAAAATCAGATGTGCAGACTCAGCAAAACTACAGAACTGCATATGGAAGAGATCCACCATTGCATCCTTCAATTTGTGCATGGCACAAGAAATTTATGGAGCACAGTGTTGGATAAAGAGAGGAGTGGGTGACCAAGAACATCTGAGGAAAACATCCATATTGTAAGACAAGCCTTTCCTTCATTAATAGAATATCTGAAAAATTGGTTAAGATACAGTATCTCATCAACTGCCTTTGTACTAAATGTATTAAACTGTAAGGAGACTTTATGGACACCCACTATATTTAGTCCAAAGTCATTTTTTGAACCAGGGTGCAAGTATGTTTATCTAAGGTGTAAGAAAGGCCAGTTTCCTTCAAGTGGACACCCGAGAAACAGCAGCTCTGTGCACCTCCACATGGGCCCTCACTATCAACCCTGGATTGCCTCTTGGCATTATAACCACACTGAATATGTAAACTGAAAGATAAAGGGTTGGTTCTAGGTTTAGAAGTGGGGTTGCTATTTTTGATATAAATGGCCCTTTTCTCCACATGGGTATCCACTCTGATTGGCTGACCAGTCTAGTCTGTAATATTGGCCAGTCCAGCACTGTTCAGAGCCATGTTGTCAACAACTCGACATTCATTGTACCATGTCTGCTTATGCTGAAAAAATTTAGGAAAAGATCTAATTGCGAATTTTCTGGCAGATATTGTGATTTCAATTCAATTTACGATTTCCTTCAAATAAGGCTTCAGTGTAAGGTTCACTTTGGTTACAGTAACATTTACAAATATGACAAAAATCACATCATACTATAAAACATTAAAAGCTTAATTCGTTATATTAAAGGAAAATAGCCACTTGGGATGTCCCGATCTCATATTGATATTGGGTGTTGGTCCAATATCAGCAAAAAACAAACATCTGATTAAATTGGTCTGCATCTAAAATATCCGATATAAGTACTCTGATACAAGCAGTCCATTCTAATTTTTTTTTTTTTTAATTCAATGTGATTGTAGAATATCCTTATTTTTTATGTTGAACACAGTGGTTATTTTGCACCTTAAAAATATATGATTTTGTTATATTGAATTTATTGAGGTTACTTTTCAGGGTCTTCTAATTTATTTTTCATTTATTTTATTTAATTGTACTATATTCTTACGTTCAAGGTTAAAATTTATTGAACCCATTTGTTAATAACAAATCAGTTATTTTTTTCCCACACCTACTATTGCTGACTACTGTTCTCTGAGTAATCTCACTTGATGAAGCCTTTTTGATCAAGCTGGTGTAATATCGGATTGATATTGGTATCAGCCAATACTCAAGGCTGCAATATCCATATTGTATCAGAGGTGAAAAAGTTGTATCAGGACACCCCTAATAGCCACTAGAGCCGAATGATATGGACAAAACTTCATATCTTAATATTCATGCCAGATATCTTGATATCGATATGACTACGGGTTTGGTGAAAACCAAGCATTTTTCAGAAAAATAAAAACATCATAATAAAAGAATGTGGAAAGTGCAGTTTTATTTTTAAGAAATCTATATTGTTTATATTGTTGCTTTTTTGATATTAATATCTTGAATGTTTATATCTCGATATAGATACGATAATGATATATCGTCCAGCCCCAAGAGCCACCATGTCAACCTTTGATGATTTTAGAAATGACGATATATATATTTTTTTTGGGGGGGGGCGGGGGGCATTTTGTGCCTTTAATGATAGGAGAGAGACAGTGGATAGGCTTGTGATAGGGGGTGAGAGAGTAGGGGAAGACACTCTGCAAACTGGTCACAGGCGAAATGAACCTGGACCGGCAGAAACAAGTACATGGGGGGGCTAACCACTCCGCCAAACCAGCACCCCAGAAATGACGATATATGACAACATTGCCACAAGCAACTACTGTAATTGACACGACAGATCTTGGGCCAGTTGGGAGAACTGCAAAAAATTGCAGCTTTGACATTCACATGATCACGTTGTCTTTCGTCGTGATTATGAGAACATGATAAATCGTTTAGCCCTAATCTCCGCTCTGTTCTGCACTGGGCTTTTCAGCCTGATGGGCTTAACCTGCTTATAAAACAATGGTAGGATGTCACACTGGTGGTTCTTTTCAGTGATTGGGGAATTGAGCTGTTTCAGAAGCTCGTGGCATCAGAAAGAGGGCAAAAGGGAGAAACCTTGATACTGAAAGTTTGTTCATGGAAATACTCCATCAGACTGAGAAGGCATGTAAAGCCAAAAAAAGGAAACAGTTGATAAAAGTGTTGGTATGCAGTCATCTTCATATCGTCATCCTTAAGCACGAAATACACAAATGCCACTTCTTGCCATGCAGCAGCCAGTGTCTGGTCTGTCATCATAGCTCTCCTCTGAAGAGCTCTTGAGTTGACGTGGAGAGGTCTGAGCAGCAACACACCCTCCTGTCTCTGCGACCTCTCCACAGCATATGATATGAGCCTACACACTACATCCGTCTTGAGTGCTACACGATGACACCCTCCATACCACACACACTTTGCAGCATCCTCCATGAGCTGTGTCCACGTCTCTGCTCATTTCTCTCCCTGTGACTCAGGGATGCTTTGCACGGCGTTGAGACCACAACACATCACATCCACTTTGGTTCACACTCTGCGGGGCTGTGGGCGGCATCCATGTGTGTGTTTGTGTGCCTATGGAGAGAGTGCACAAGGGCAAAAGAGAGGAGAGGGAGTTGTGCGTGCGTGTCTGTGTGCTCCTATTAATTAGCATTAGCTTGGCGCTGTGGGTTTCCGAGTGGCTGCAGATTGCCTCGCTTGTGGTTTTTCCGCTCAGTGGACGGAGAACCTGGCCCATAGTGATCAGGCGTGTGAAAGATGCTGAAGTGAGGGAGCTGTGCAAACATGGCAAACACCCAGCTCTGACTCACACATACAGAGTCACTCGGCATCCAAGACAGGGTTCCCCCCCTGAAGGCGTTCAGCAGACCGCAGCTTAAGAAAAATGTGAAAAAGAAGACATAACACATCCTGACCCTGGCATGACACAGTTTCTCGTGCCAGCTTGGATGCACTGCTATCTTCAGGAAACTTTGCATAAAGCCAGAAAAAGCATGAAATGTATTAGCTTCTCTGAATAAATATATCCTTTCAACACAGTTCATCACACAGACACACATCTTTTGCTGTTGGATTTAGCCTAAAAGCACAGACAGAGTATTATTAGCACAGCTGGTTCTCCCATGGGGACACTGAGGTCACGGCTGTATTTTTAGGCTTGATGGTGCCGTGGCTCAAGGCGTCACAGTGTCATCTGCCAGTTCTGTTCTGGCTGAATACATGAAAAAACCAGTACATGGCTTGTTGTGAGAACCCGGGCTGACATTCAGGCCTCAGACAGGATACATTTGGTGACCTGAGTGACACCCTGATGGAATGACAAGCCAAAACTTTGTCACTCAAAACTTTTGAAAGTAGAGCTGTGTAGGTGCAACTTTGGCCCCAAGGTGGTTTGTTGGCTGGATAAATGGATGGAGGGTAAGTAGGGGTGCAACGATACACATAATTCACGGCTCGGTTCTGTCATGGTTCTATACTTTTTCGACACCAAATATGAGAAATTTCAATGCCTTTTTTACTTGTGGTTTATTAAAATAACCAACATTTGTTTAAACTCTGAGTACATTTTCATTAGATTGAATTAAATGTAACTCTTGCAGCTAAACCAGGCACATTCTTCGGTGCATACTTAGAATCATAAAAACAAAAACATCACCATCTAAAAATAAGAATAAGTAAAAAAGCAGCAGCAGAGTAAATATTACAAATAATGAGCTATAAGTGTATCAAGTGTCCGTACCATGTCCTGAAACCCGGCGTTATCCACAACAGAAAAGGGTCTCATGTTGACAGCAATAAAAGTAGCTATTGCCAGGTCGATTTCCTTTGCCCTCTTTAAGGCCCCATACACACGAAGACAAACCTAGGTCTAAATGCATACGTTTTTTGCCGAGTCTGCGTATCATCCATACGAAGACGGCGTTTTGGGGGTCTGTAAACGATCATTTTTGAAACCAGGTTTCAGAATGGAAAGATTTTAAAATGCCGTATACGCAGCTCCGTGATTACTGGCTCTCCGCAAGTTTTCAGATACGCATACGTCATAGTTTCATATCGTCATTGACACGCATGCGCCACACACGGCAACGACAATGGCGGCGTATGGTGTAGCATATGTGCTGATGAAGCTAGTAACCCTACTATCCCTGTTGCAAAAAATCTCCTTCTTCTCAATCACCAGCGAGTTGAACAAACAATTATCGAGGACACATTACGGCACTTTATGATCACTTTATCACAATCTCTGTTGACAACTTTTGCCGCAAGTGAGCATGCCCACTGTTTTTTTGTCTGTTTCTATGTCCCGATGCTACCCAGTTAAGAACAATATATTTGATTAATGTGAGGCCTGTTGATGGTCAAAAAGTGGGGTGTGAGTACCAAGCCTTGAGGTGCACCATAGTTTTTTGGTGTAACAGACTGGATGCACTTTTGCAGTATTTTTTCACACTATATGGTTAAAATAAATCTCACAAATATTTCTAAATGAAATTTGATCTGTTACTGACTAAAAATTTACAGTTTTATTTCAAAAAGTCAAACTCAATCATTTACAAACAGGTGGAGCTAAGACCTGCTGAACATTTTGTGATTTTTGATGGCATTAGAGCAGCTACATTTAGCTTCCATATTACATGTGAGTTATTTTGAGTTAATGATACAATCAAGACAAGCCCCACTCCTGAGTGTTTTTCAGAAACCAGTGGTGAATGTCTCTTAGACTTGATTTATATGTTAAGTTCAACAAAACCACTAATCTAGTTTAGGGATGGAAATTGATAAGATTTTATTGATACCAATGCTGTTGGCGATTCTGTTTACTGATCCAATTCACTAATGATTCCCCTTATCAATTCCTGCTGATTTTCTTGGTGGAAAAAAATTGGACTATACAGGTTTTCAGATGGAAACAGTTTAATGGATGTCAAAAACATGACACTCCTGATATTCATTGCCAAGGGTCTGATAAATGGTCTTAAAGGTTGCTGGTATTTCCACCTAATTAAAGGGACGGTGAGGAGAATCTGTTTCTGCCAACATGAAGACTCTGCTACCCATGAGCATGCGCGGCGACTGTCATAATGCTGCGTTCCAATAACCCCGGAACTGGGAGTGACATCATCTCCGACTTATCGGCGTTCCAGTTGAAGTCTGAAAAAAACATGCCGATCTACCAGGCTATTGTTAGCTGTTGTTAGCACACCCTGTGTTGTTGTATGAAGAATGTGATTATCACTATGGCAGCATTTTTGTGAATATAAGTCTAACAATACTATGTGTACAGCTGATCTAGAGCAACACACCCCAGTCAGAAATGCAAATAAATTGATTATTACAGGAGCTAAATAACTGTTCACACTGGGGGCATCCATCTTCGATTGTAAACTCGGGGGTGGCGAGGTTTCACCGAGTTCCCAGTAGGAAATTCTGACTAGGGGGACGTTCCAGTTTTAGTTTCCTACTCAGAACCTAGAAATTCCTACTTCAGACTACAACTTAAACACACCACAAGCCAAAGCGTGCGTTTGTTGTGATGCTGATGAATGCAGCTCAGACCTTCCTGTGAACTCTACATTGCTTTAAAACTTCTTTTTTCAACAACTTACAGGATGCAAAGCGACGAGGTAATGTATCTCTTTCTAGTTATGTAGCGGTAGTTGTTGATGAGTGACAACAAGCAATTTTTGGAAAACTTATTATCGTAGTTGTAGACGACTATATATCTCTACTTACAGCCCGGTGCTCTAAGACGTGTAATATAAATAATAAAATAATATGAATTTGCTCTCTGTTTAATTGTCTTGTTCCTGAAGTTGAGTATCCAGGCCAGTCCAGTCCTGTCCAACCCGACCGGAAGGCTAAGGAATAGCATTTATAGATAACCTATTTTGATGCTATAAAACTCATCTTAAAGTGTGTATTTCGATCAGGCATATATCTAAAATTGAGACTTTTTTGTAATTACTTAGAAACTCCTCACAGTCCCTTTAAAAGACAGACAGTAAGTGTTTTATTGTCAAAAATAAGACACAATTTTGACCACTTCTGCCCGCTGTCTGCAATGATTTTTGACCTTTTTGTAGTGATTTCTTCTGAGCAATTCCTTCAGGGTGTTGTTACTGATTCTCAGCTGGAATTGCTTTTTCAATTCCCATCCCTAATCCAGTTTTCTTAGTTACAGCCATAGATTATGCTACAGGTTGCTGGTAAGTCATGTAATGTGCCTAAATCATGCCCTGTCAAACAGAGGTCCTATGATTTAAAAAAAAAGAGCCTGGCAACAAGTATGACAGCCCACTGCAGCTTCACACATTTTTGGTCTCTAATTGGTCAAAGTGTCCCATGGCACTATGATCTGTGGCCTTGATAACACGCTTTGAGAATGCAAAGCGAAAGGTTCAAAGCTTATATGGATACAAGCGTGAGCTTAGAAAATCCAGGTCACTAAATATCCTGGAAAATTCCTGGAAGCAGCTGCTCGCTTTAGAAAATGAAATGCACAGTTGAATGAACAAAGGAAAAATGTTTAAATAAAAAAAAAGAGAACTCTGGCCTGTGACTCATCAGAGTGCAAAAGCGCTAAACCAGATTCACAGGAAGCATTTATCTAAGATCTCGACTACAAAGACTCGAACAGAAACATCATAAGTGTTAACTCAGTCATCAGTCGTAAGCGTCACTGTCCTTTTCATAATGACAGGATTTCACAACTACACACATCATCAGTCTGAGTCCAGAGAGGCTTGAAAATGACAAGAAAACAAATCAACTGGTAATATGCAACCAATCCTGATTGGATGAGAAACATTAAAAACAATGATGATAGTAAAGTGGAGACAGTGAGAATAATGACTGGACACTAATCTGCAGCAGGCAGAAAACAACCAACGCTGCAATAAAATGAACAAACAATACGGAGCTAGAGAGCACTCGCAGAGCACAAACCTACCAGGAGGTAACTCACATATTGTTGCATCTATAAGCAATAGTTTCGTGATAAAGTTACTATCATAATATGATTCCTTGACCCTGAAAACCTACACCGAGCACTTAGAATCATGTGGATCATTATTAGTTGGACAATTATTGAGCAAAGCCAATTATTCACTAATGGCGGTTATCTGGACCAGCACCAAAATCTAATTATTTTTAAGTTGGGCCATTACCAACATCTCCTGAAAATTTTTGCAAAATCCATCCAGTAGTTTTGTGTGATATTGCTAAAAAACAGACAAACAATCATACACTGGCAAAAACATAACCTCCTTGGCAGAGGTAATAAGTGTCAGAGGGGATTTTAACATGGATCTAATCGGAAATAAGGTTGTTACTGTGTCATGTGACATGGATAAGAAATAAATAAGAATCAAGTTCAATGCTGTCATGTAAATTAAAATTCCAGTGTGTGTTGTGTTCAAGTGAGTTTCACCTTTATTTGACAATTGTGATGTAAAAATCAATTATGAAGTTAACTCTTTAATTAACTAGAAAAGCACTCAGAGAGCACAGACCTCTGCCAGCACCACAGTCCTCACCCATATTGTGATTTTCACCATAAATATTAGTCTTACCTTATCTAAATATTAAGATTTCTTGACCATGAAAAACATACCATTAGCAATTGGATTCATAATGATATCTCTTCTAGTTCAGTAGTTATTCAGAAAAATAAAAAATGTTGTCATGGTGGATCCAGACAGTGATCGTAATCATTCCCAAAATCTAATCATTTGTTCCTTGTCCCAATCCGGACATTTCCTGAAAATTTCATCAAAATCTGTCCATAATTTTTTGAGTTATGTTGCTTGCAGAGGACCAAACAAACTAACAAAAAAAAAAACAGACACCGGCTGATAACATAACCACCTGGCAGAGGTAATGGTGGTCACACAAACTGTGCATTCGTGAAAAATGTAAATTTTGATCGCTCTACTTTTGTTTTTTTACTTTCTGTAATAAAGCCAATTCTTAATCATTAACAGATCTAATTTTATTTGAAAGGATTTGTGAAAATTATTTTAGCCATATTGTGTGGGAAAAAAACACCCAGAACAATGCTTTTCTTTGGTATTATTTAGCTGCTGATAAATGCTGTACATACTTCTAAAGAGCATCCAGGTCTGTTACACCAACTAACTATGGTGCACCTCAAGGCTTGGTACTCACACACTTTTTTGTCCACCATTGCACCATTGATCAAATGTATCGTTCTTAATTGGGTAGTCCTGGGGCCATCTTAGACCACTGAATGAGAAAAAGGGATCCAGCTTCACACTGAAATAGAAGCCTTAACAAATTAAGCATGTTTAAGTATCCCATCACAGGATTATTGACAGGTACTTTTTCCAAAGCATACTGTGGATCGAGTAACCTGCATGCTTTTACAGATAAAATTCCACTCTTATCCTTTGCGGTTCTTCTTTGCAGGGTAATAATTTAGGGTATTTTGAGCCATTGTAGTTACCTAAATGCTTCCCTGGTCTACACAGTGTAATAGGATATTTAACTCTTAACTTTAACTGAAAAGACAAATCACCTGGCTTTTACTGCTATGCTGATGACACCCTGCTTAATATTTGCATCATCTGAACTTGAATGTGTCTTTGCTTTTAGTAAAGATATGTTTTTCTCTTTTATCTGGAGACTTTTGATCATGGTAAATTAATTGTTTAATGCAACATTCTGGAGCCTTGCAAATGCCTCTATTGCTATGCTGATGACACATTGGTTCATATCCAAAAGAAGCTTATAAACTACCTAAAAACAAATAAAAGAATACTTAATCATTTAAACTCAAAAGTAGTATAGTAAAGGTCATTTTTATAACTTTTCAACTGTTGTAGGAAGGTATGTGTAATGCTTAATTGGGATACTAGCTGATTAATTGTACAACCCTGAGTACTGTTATGATTTCTAGATTCATCAGGATTGCTGAAATGACACGTAACTACTAACTATATATAACTTTTCCTCCAACAAATAGGTAGTGTTTTTGCTGAGTTTGTTTGTCAGTTTGTAGATATCATGCCAGGTCCCTCTTGAAAAACAGATTTCAAATCGCAATGAGGCTTTTATCTGATTAAATTAAGGATATAATAATTAAACAGATTTAAAGACATTCAAGGAAGGCCAGTCATGGCACAAGGATGAATTGAACTGATTTTTGATTAATTATTTGATCAAGATTATTTTTCAGCCTGAGATAGGGCAGCCTACCATATTTGGAAAAGTCGAAACTTGATGGTGCAGCTCCTGTCACCACTTGGAGTAAAAACTGTCAAATTTTGGAAGGTCAAATTTTACTCAAAACTTATTGATGCTGGTCCTGATGCTATCTCGAGTGAAAATCATTGATTTTTGAAAAAAAGTCAAGATTGTAGTTGAAAATTCCTTGGAGGAGGTTTCTGCTCTTGAAGCACTTCTAGTTGGCTAATAACATGAGTTTAGCATCTTTATAAATGCTGTTGTATAAATGCTGCCTCAGTATAAACACATTTTTTAATGTATTTTTGGGGTATTTTGTAATAATGATGAGTAGGACTGTACATGGGACGTGCGTGGTTGCTGACCACTCCGCCAAACCAGCACCCCTAAACACAGTTTTAACCAAAGGTGTTTCTCAAAGCTCAGTGCACAGACTTCTCCACTGCATAATCCTCCTCTCATTAAACAAATCTCCAGGCTTGCATCGCCATGCTGGACTCAAACTGGCCCAGCTATGCAGTACAGACAGTTATCTGTTACTTGAAAAAAGAAGAACCTGACTGTATTCTAATCTTTATGCACAAACATAACAGTACAAAGAATCTTTACAGACTCCCAAGCTGATCTAAATAGCTAATGCACATAACTTTTTGAGTGAGTTACTCAGGTGAGTACCAGTAGGGTGGTCTTTAATAAGTGCAGTCCTCCTCACTGTTCTCTGCTTCACCTTCTGCATGGCAGATGATGATGCTGCAGATGCACCTCCCTGTCCTTCGTTGAGCTTCAGATTACTTGTCTCCATCCACAGGTCATCAGCTTGCTTTGGGTCAAATGTCTCTGGTCTGCTTTGACAGGTGAATGTGCATCAGGGCAGAGAGACGAGCATGTGACAGATGAGATCTGTATTTGGTTTTTATTATGTTGAGGTGTGACTACAGCACATAGAGGCAGTGTAAGAGACAGCTTAATCACCTTTGTGGTGTTGGAGTAAGTGTCTGGGTTAGTTGTATTTACTAACAGAGGAGGCTTCCAGGAGTTTTCCTGCCTGCTTTAAGTGCATCTTTCTGTCACAGTGGGGTCTTTGTCAAGTTGCGAGGTGGCATCATATTTCTTAATAATGATGAAAGCTGTTGTGTTTTCAATCCGTGGAGGTCTTGCATTTCCTGAGGATCAGATGCTAAGAAATTATCACGACTTAAGAGAGTCATACCTGATTTCAGATTCTTATGTTAAAGCTGGGGTTGACAATTCAGTATTCTCCCGTAGATCTCCCGTGTGACGATATAATAATAAAAAACATTCCTCTGCCTCTCCAAACTGAACTCTATATCTAGCCTGAATGGGGCGGTAATGCTCCAAAATGATGGATGCCAACCGCTGTAAAACTGAAGAAGAAGAAAAAGCCTCGCGAGAACGTCCACCTGCAGTAGCCTGGGTGGCAGCTGTCGCGAGATTAGAGCAGCAGAACAAACCAAGAAAACAAAGTGTTTATTTTAGATTTCTTGTACATCTGTCTTAAAATGTGAGGGATACTGGAGCTTGGTTGGGGTTGTGGGACGGCTCATAGCGGACTTCCCTTATTTTCAAAGACAAAACTTCAAAGGTAAGCATTCTCCCGTGGAGTCTGATCCCTTGCTCGGCTACACGCACCGAATCTGTGCACGCCGGGAAAATGCGCGCAGTAGGCGGGCAGAATGGTGACGGGATTTGATTGGTGTAAAACCAGGTGTCCCTGCATGATTATTGGTTGGTGTTTTCCCTTTTTTACTCCTGCTGTAGATAGCAGATTTTTTCGCTCTGTTTTAAGAACACATTATGAATTGATTACCATCATAAAGACCATTTTAACCAGTATTTCAAAAAGTGTATCTAAATCAGATTACCAACCCCAGCTCTAACCCTCTGAGTAAGTTTGTCTTGTTTGGTCAGCATCAACATCAGAAACAGTGTCTGTGGCCTTTACCATCAAGCAGAAGTGTGAACATGAGTTAATCTTACATTCTCCTAATGGTAATGGTCTTCAAAATGTTGCCAGCATCAAGCATGTGTGACAGAAAAGCACTGAAAACGCTCAGATATGCTGCAGGTCACTGTTATCATTTGTAGGTAGTTGCAATAGTCCTGATATTTTTAAGTGTTTCATGCCTCCATGCAGACCATCTGACATGACGAGACTCACCCAGTTTCACAAAGGAGACCTCATTCTGTTCACAGAGCATCTTCAGTGCATCAGTGTCTTTTTGTAAATAAAACTGCAGCAGCTTCACCACAGAGCGATTAAATGTCTCATAGTAAGGAACGTTGTGGTTCCTTACTATGAGAGTCTGCTGATTTGGCACAATACTCCGGTGTGTGTGTGGTGCACAGTCTATGCACAAGGGAGTCTCCAACAGCAGCATGTTGCCAGAGCTTTGTTACAACGCTGTTGTACATACCAACGTTTACAGCAGCCCACTTGCATACCAGTTATGCGCACCCCTGATAATGTAACATTTGCTTATGTCAACAGAAAGTAAGATCTTCATAACCTTCAGTTCTGCTGTCAAGGTTTTAGAAATCATGTTTTGAATGGGTTATTTACATGACTCATGATGAAATAATATATATGTCTTATAGATTTAGAAAATTGTTGACCAGAAAGCAAACCCATATTGAGAGAAAGAAACTGTGATGAGATTTAGTACAAATGTGTTTTATAGCTCCTGTGAGAATATGTTATATGAAGCTTTGCCTATATCTGAAACGTTTTTCAAGAGTTCAATTTCCAAAACTGCTGATGGCTCAGGAATGAAAAACAGCTGCGGCAGCAACACATCTTTTCTATAGTTTGGTCTAGAGTCCCATAAATTTCCCCCCAGTGTCTGACTGGGATTTGTCCTCATACTTTCAATCATATCTTAAGCTGGCGTGTGGCGCCATCCTGTGGACAAAAGTCAAACTGCAGGCCCACACCTGCCATGAAAAAAAATGATGGATGCAGCAGTCCAGAAATAGCTCATACACCAGAAAAAAAGCACACTGTGCGTCAAAGTCCAGTTCCGGTTATGTGACGTTCGGCTTTACCATGGACACGGTGTTAGAGGGCTGGGATGTGTCTATTTTCTGCTCCTCACTTGAGAGATGCAAATAGGTTCAAATCAGCATCTTAAATAATTTGTCTATATTCTCCCTCCTTAGGTCAGTTTAGTATTCAAAAGAATTACAGTTATTGGATATAAGTGGAAAGAAAAGGTGAGCTTGGCTGCTTTTAGGATCACTTTGAGGTGGTCTGTTGCATCTTTATAATATAAATCTTTAATGCACGATCCTGACAAGTTGCACCTTGTTGTAAAGGTGACTAATCAGGCTGTCCAAGTATATGAAATACAATACTTGAAAAGGAGAAATAAGCCACCGAAATAATGTTTCAGTATGGTTTCTGAGGAGCATATTCAGGAGCATCTGTGGTCAAAATCCTGGAGTTAACAACTGTATTGTTTGACAGCTGATTTTTTTTTTGCTCAGCTGGGCAAATTTCCATGTGAACCATGGCTCTGCTGCAAAACTGTAACTGCAGAACAAACACGACTGCACTGAGTGGTGTTTAAGGTTCGCAGAAACATCTCAACTCTTGTTTGTATCTATGAAGAATCTAAAAGCTTCAGAGGACCTGCTAATTAAATGTACCCTAACATTTCAGGAAGTTGTTGATGCAAATAGAGGTGCTGTGTGAAATATGGCCCACACACAGTCATGATGTCACACTAACTTGTAATCTTACATGGTTAAAAAGTGTACAAACATGGCCGACAATAATCAGGGTGAAATGATGCTAAATGTGTCCAGAAGACCTTAGCAATAGCTTGACCTCTCTCCTTGTCAGATGGTTGTAGGTTGTTTGTGATGTTTTCTCTTTTTGACCCCCATCAAACTTTATGCTATGTTTGCTCTGCTTTCTGCTTTAACCCGCTTGCTTCCTGATTGGCTGTAGAAAAAACCTGTGAAAACACAGAGTGTACTCGGCTGTCACACACTGCCTGATCATTATTATTGAACATGATAAATATTTACATTGTTAACTGCCTTCAACCATCTTGTGCGATAATTGAGGAGGACAAAATTACTCAGAACATGTCTCTTTTAGAACATAACCATGACTTTTTCATTGACTGCTGAGAGAATAGGATGAAGTTTGTGAGTTAAGGTGTTCCTGTAACAAAAGGGCTTTTGGAAAGCTTTGGATGCCAAACCATAGACACAGCCACTCTTAACCCAACATCATATCAGTCAAGACTGGTGCTGGGATGGCATAGTTTTTGTTGGCCAACCCAGAGTTAAACATCAAACAGAAACATAAACATGTGTTGTTCCATGTTATAATCTTCTCGAACAACCTGATCTGTAGCAACTCTTTAAGCTCAAACATAATTGGCAAGAATAAAAAGCTATCAAGCGATTATCTAACTAGAAAATGGTGGTTGGACTTATAAGCAACGACCACACATTAAGCATAAAACATAATGTTGTATCCCCTTGATTTTCTCAAGTGACCTGATCAAGTTTGAGCCCATGGCTGTGGCTATAATGTAACAATGCTTCTAAAAAAGTGATGAGTAATGATTGCATTGGAGCCAGTTTTGTAGCCTTTATTTAGCAAATTCCTTTTAAAATCACAGCTTTAAAGTTCAAAATTGTGGTCATGCCAGATTCTTTTTATGTTGCGAAGTGAAATATGCAAGTCCAAATGCATGTGTTCATTAAGAACTGTATTTCAGGCAGTTGTCGCAAGGTTATTGTAAAGTCTTATGCTAAAGGGCTAAAATGCTAACTGCACCACTTTAATGAGGTAGACAAAAGTGAGGCTTGTAGCTAAGTCAGGCATATCCTCAGCTATCCCCAAAAAACAATTTAACATCATAAGACCAAATTTCTTGTACCAGACTGTAAAATATTTATTTCAGCTGTAAAAAAAAAAAAAGTCTGCTCCCACACATGATCATATAACTTCTGTTTTTCTGCAGCGAGCCAAAGTGAATACTAAAGAAGAGACTGCAGTTTGTAAAACTGAGACACACTGAAATCTTCTTTGACTGGTTCCATATCATCTCATTTATACTCTACTAATCAGTGCATTTTGCCATGTCTGTGTTACATTAATCATATCAGTATGGCTCAGAATATTATAAAGTATGGAAAGTATGTTTGGTGGTTATGAAACTCCTAATTTGCAAATATCTAAAAAAAAAAAAAAAAAGTGATGCACCGGGAAACTTTATACGTATCCATTTTCTTCATTTCAAGTTATATCTGGGTGTACCCTTGCAGTGTAGCTGGATCAGCCTGACTCAATATCTGTGATAGGACAGATCCATTCTGCCAAGCTCCAAACTTCAACGACTGTGAGTGGCCCAAAGCGGGACGGTCCAATCAGAGTCTTTTGGAACAGGAAGAGGGGGAACTACAAGGGAGACGACATCAGGACGTGTCGACTCATGGAGATTAGCATTAGCGTGGATGCTCACAGCTTCAGCTGCAGTTTATCAGACCTGGACCCCGTTCCTTTATTGAATGAAAAACAAGTAACACTACACTTGTCGCCATATAAAGTTTATTTTCACTCCACCTCCAACATGATTTGCTGTGATTTTTTTCTGAAGTGTTTGTATTACAGCTGTAGTGTCTGCCTGATATGTTATCTGGTTGGCCTGTAATGAATGTGATTGACAGGATGATTGTCCAATCAGCTGCCAGAAAGATTACTTATGGTCATGCTTTTGAAAGTTTACTGCCCCAAATATTTTCTATGGGCTGTTGCCCACATAGACTAGTGAAATACATATAATTATACATCTGGTGTGTCAGGTTAAATAGGTATAACTTTTTTTTCCTTTTTAAAGTACACTTAAAAAAGGCAAACACAAGACATGGCCAAGATACTTCCACCCCTTAATTTTGATGCAGTGAAGGCAATTTATTTATTAAAATTGGAGTCTTATTCCTGAGTCAGGCTTAAAAGTGTCATAATGTAGCTTTATGTTGTCTTGATAGGTAATCAAATTGACTTTCACCTCTTTAATTTAAACATTGCATTATTATTATTTTTTATTTGACAAAATATGGAGTTGCTGGGGTTTTTATAGCTGATGTTTTGGTTCAAATTGATATTTAATGCTGATGCACAAAACTCAGATTTTATTATTTTTTTTAAGATAGTAAAACTCTAAGAGATAACAGATTTTGTAATATAAAATTTGATTTTATATGATAGATTTTTTTTTTAATCTGAGGTTTTGCAAGGATTTTATAGTTAGTAAAACTATGAATATTATATTTTTTTGCACTGTGATTTTAGATTAATTTTATAAGCACATAAAAACTGAGGTTTTATGGGGTTTTTTATCTTGAGTTTATTTGGATTTTATTAATCCCTGAGATTTTACATGACTTTTTAAAGATACTACAACTCTGATTTTTATAAGACTTTTTTCAGTTAATGAAACTGACATTTTTGGTTGATTTGCAGTGCATAAAATCTGAGTTTATGGAAAGATTTTTTTTAAACTCTGAGATTTTACATGACTTTTTCGTGGTACTACAACTTTGAGTTTTAACAAGGATCTTTTGAGTTAATAAAACACTGAAATTTAAGAGATTCTTTTTAAAGATTCAGAAAACTCTAAAATCAGGTTCAGGTTACTTTATTTGTACCCGGAGGTGATTTGTTTTGCAGTCCGTGAGATTAACACCACACAAACATAAAACGCCAAAGACAAGATAAGAATAAATTAAAAAATTAAACATTGAATATATTATAATTTTTAAAATCTGAAACTTCATATAGCCTTTTTCTCATAGTTTTTTTTATTTACCAAATTTTTCGTTTTTTAAGACATTAAAGCTTCAAACAGACTTATAGTGTATTCAAAAAAACTAAAACATCTGCTGCTGGTAAGTATCAATAGCAGATGGTAGTCCAAGTCCCCAGTGCACACCTGGGCATGTCTCGATCATAGACTGTAAAAAACATGGACGTCATGTCGCTGGGCTCGAATTGAAGCCTCCACGAAAAGTGCTCCCCCTGGTGACTGGCTGCAGTATAGGTCAACTCTCCGTCTTCCCCATTCATCTGAACGGGCCGTAGTGAAACTTCAAAAAATTATTACACCTCGTACAAATATTTCTCCCATCAGTATGCTGTGGTGATATGAAAGTATTATTGGGCTGCGTTTTTTCCAAGTCCTCTTTTTTTCTGAAAAGTTTCTTTTTCATCAGTTATTAGAGTTTAAAAATGACTGCGGTTTATGGCAGCTTCACAATGATTGTGTACGCTGTATGCTGCGGAGTTTTGCGACCGTTTCTGACAGCTGCGTCCATATGTGGTCCAGATTCTCTACTGGCTGCACAATGGCGGCGCCCTGATGGGGGATATTATGGCTCCAAAACCATTACATGGTGGAAGGCGGAGCCACACTATCCAGTTCTTATAATACATCCATGGTCTCCATGCACACCAGTGGTCCTGGTGCACAATTTGAGAACGTCTGATGTTCATCATAGGAAACAGACCTAAAACACCTCTGTGTCCCACACTGGGTCCCAATCCACCGGTTGAGAACCACTGCTTTAAAGGACTTCAGGTTCGGACTCTTCTGCAGGAAACGCCCTATTTTACTGTTTCCTAGTCAACAAATAAAAAGTGCTCTTGTCAAAAATTCCTCCCTCTCTGTGGCATAATGTGGCGTGGTTTGGTGTGTGAGAGTGTGTCAGAGTCAGGGAGGCGTTCTGCTGAGGGTGGGGGGGCACCCACGGTGTCTCTGCTGTGACTGTGTATCACTTCAGATGCTCAGACAGAATTAAAAATGCGCTCCTCCGCCTTGTCACCACTGTTGTTGTGCGCATTCCTCCTGACGAGCCCGCGTTAAACACAGCATGGTGCTCGGACTCAGAGGCTCGCGCGCTGCTGTCCTCCTCGTCACTCACCGTTAGTTAAAAAAAAAAGTCGCGCGGACGCCTAATTAACCATCAGAGCACGCGCTGCACCTGGCCCCCCACCTTCACAGATAAGGTAAGTTCATTTTTTTGCTATTTTCGTGTGAAAAAGTGTGTGTGCTCCTGTTCCCCGCAGCCTGTGGAGTTTTCACATGCCTTCTGGCTCCAAGCTGCTGATTCTGTATTTATATTTTCTCCTCCCTTTGAAGGTTTCTTTTCTATTCTCAAGTTCAAAGCGCGTTGGCGTTTGTTGTTTAACGTCGTTTCCGGTCAGCAGGGGACGTCTTGGTAAACAATGCTGCTCTTTGGTGATTCATGCATATGTGACATTCAAAACTGTGCCAATTAATCAATTACTGATCAGGGAGAGTGGAGAAAGGAAATCAGGATGTCAGTCAGACTATCCCACAGCCTGGCTGCAGCCCAAGCTGTGTCATCATTCAATTAAAGAGGAATTTCATCGTCTCTGTGGAGCAAAAAATGAGTTTTTCAGGCTGGAATGAGGTGTAGGTGTTCAGAGAAAACTAATTATTGGTAGACTAGTTGGTGCTCATGCAGCCAGAGGAGCGTTTGTTCACACTGTGTGAGCTGACAGCTGGCTTTCTCCCAAGTTTTTTTTTCATGTGATGACTTTCTAGAGCGTATTTCTCTTCAAGTCCAGAGGAAAACAAGAGCGTTAAAAGTTTAACATCTCACCATGCAGTGGAGGTGGGTGGCAGAGGCGTGCTCAGAGGGGTGGCCACGGGTGGTGTGGGCCCGCTTTGAAATTATGTCGGCCATGTTCTGCGCAAACCGAGGGTCTTTGCAGTGCTCATTTTGGTGGTATTTTTGCTCTGCCATGATCTTAAAATCAAAAGTTTTATATCTCTGTATCATCCGTTGTATACAAAAATCCAGTGTCTTTGCAGTGTTAACTTTTGGCTTTTTTTGAGTCTTAAAAGTTTCATCTCACTCCATGCAGTGGAGGTGGGTGGGTGGGTGGCAGGGGCGTGAACAGAAGGGGGGCCAAAGGTGGAATGGGTCAACCGTCAGCCATTTTATGCACAATTCTGCACTGCAAAAACTCAGATCTAGGCAAGTGTGGTTGTCTATTGTGAAGTCAGAAATATTCAAACACTTATTATGATCCACTTTCTATGAACCAGTCGAGATAAATGTCTTTCTTTAATTTAAAAAAATGCAAATTAAGGCATCGAATTGCTTGTAGTGATGAGAAAAAATCTGCCAGTGAAAGAAGTTACATTAGTTCAGTTTGTCCTGTCTTATTGGTGGGTTATTTTTCTTGTTGTTATAAGCAACTGATGCCTTACTTTTACATTTTATACCTTCAAATAAGATCTAAATGCAGACATATAAGGGAAAGTGGTGGATTAGATTAAGTCTAGTTAGATTTTTTTGTCTTGAAATTGGACAAATATTCTCACAAAGATCTGCGTTTGTTCAGTGTGGAGTCTTTGCAGTGGTAAATTTGGTGCTATTTTTGCTTAGTCATAAACTTACAATCAAAAGTTTTATATCTCTCGATACAGAGGAGGTGTGTGGGTGGGTGGCAGAGGTGTGATCAGAAGGGGGGACCAAGGGTGTTCTGGGCCCACCTCGAAATGTTAGCGGCCATTTTGCAGTGTTAATATTGAGTGCTACTTTTGCTTTGTCATAGTCTTAGAAGTTTTTAGATCACGACATACAGTGGAGGCAGGGGCATCAGTGTTCTGGACCCACTTGAAATTTTGTCAGCCATTTTATGTGTGAAATCAGAATCATGCCAGTGTTAATATTGGGTGCTACATTTGCTTTGTCATAGTCTTTAAGGTCTGGTGTCCTGGTGAATTTGACTACTTACATGATCGATGACATCATTGAAAGAAATGTGAATTTAGTCTCTGTAAACGATCAGATGCAGCTTTTCCCCCCTCTCCTTTGGCAATGCTTGAATCCGAGGGGGTGGGGAGGCTACAGGAGGCTATGATAATAAGGTCTGCACTGATTGGCTCACAAAAGATGTCTGATAGGAGGGGGGAGAAGGGAATACAGACCGTGGAGTCGACTATGTAGGAGGAGGCTGTATGGCTGTTGCATAATAAACGTCAGGAAGTAAAAGGCAGTGTTTCAGGGGGCATTTTTTTTTAAAGAGACAGCGCATTTCTTCTTGAACAAAGAGTTTAGTAAAAGGTGTCTCCACAAGCCTCATCTAGCAGCTTTCAAAGCAAAAAAAGTTAATATTATAGGACTTTTGGAAGTGTTTTATCTCACCGTACAGTGGATGTTGGTAGCAGAGGTGTGATATAGGGTGGCCAAGGGTGGTTTGGGCCCATCTTGAAATTTTGTTTGACATTTTATGCCAGAATCCTCACAATTTGGATTTTTGCTGCTATTTTGGATTCCTAATAGTATTTGTCCTCTAATAGAAACACATGTTTCAGCCATTTTTGCGGTCAATACTCTGATTTCAAATCAAGAACAACTCAAGAACATTTAAGTGTAGTTTTGGTCAATAAAAAGTCCTTACGTTTTAGTTACAATTTTAGCATTTTATATTTTCTCTCTTAAGGCTCGCAGCGACTTCATGACAGCATTTTCTACCTATGTTATTAAATTTGAAATACTTAAATTAATTCACCATACAATGATAGAAATATTAATAAACTTAGGGTGAAAAAATACGGAACTTGTTGTATGGCATATTCATGGTTGGTTAGTTTTATTTTTTTTAATTGACATCAATAACCTTTATATTTATTTGATATCTACTGCTAGCAGCTCTACGTGTATGTTAAAGTGGCATGTGCTCTCATTTGACCAGTGCAGAGTAGAGGATGCAGATGTTTTGCACTTGTTTTCAATACGAAAACAGTTTAGTGCAGAATTTCCAGTGCTCACTGCAGCCTCAGCATCGGCTGTTTTTTGTCACCACACTTTCTTTGCTTCAGTTTGAAACAGTTCAACTTTTGGGAAAGTGATGGGGATTTCTCATGCTTGTGAACAACAGTGGCGGAGGTGAAAATGGTCTGACTTGCATTCGTTAGGAAACTGTTTTCTTGTTTTTATCATTTGCAGTGATCGGGCACGTTTTTTTGAGTTTGATTTCAAATTTTCTGGCTAATTTTTCCCTGATTCAGGCAAATACAACCAGAGGCTCTTCTAATAAAGCTTTATGAAGAGTACAGGAGGCAGCAGAGGTCAACTCTCATGACCTTGCAACATTTAGCATGGCGGTATGGTGAGCTGGGGCATAACTCCATGGCAAGTGCCCCAATTTATCCTGTTACCTCTGCCAAGAAGATGATGTTTTTGTCAGTGTTTGCTTGTTTATCTTTCAGCAAGAAAACTTTAAAAGTTTTGAATGGATTTAGATTTAAAAAATCCATATAATTCTGGTCGTGTCACAAGGAGGAGTTTTTGGGGGATGATCAGAGTACGGATGTGATCAAGGATCTTTAAAGGATTTATTACCATTGCAAGATAGGGCAACTTTCCACATTTTCACAAATACTTACCTCCGCCAAGGAGGTTATGTTATTGCCAGCGTCTGTTTATTTGTTTGTTTCCCTGTTAACAACATAACTCAAAAAGTTATGGAAGGATTTCAATGAAATTTTCAGGAAATGTCTGGATTGGGACAAGGAACAAACGATTAGATTTTGGGAGTGACCTGGATCCCCGTCCGGATCTGCTTTTGTGCACATTACTCCACCAAAAACAGTCTGGGTATTTGGAAAAAAAAGTACAGGACCAGTTTCCAACAGGTTCTACTGCATATCAAAGCCTGATCTGGATCCCAGCAAAATCCTGTATTCTCTTATCCAGAACAAAAAATATGTAGATATCCTTGGAATTTTTGTCATAGCAAGGGGACAAATAAAGGCATAGACAATATATATAGAAAATATAGCCAAGATACTGTGGAATCTGGAGTTTTTGATTGGATTTGTAGCTTCAAAAACTTTGGAGCTAGATCCAGAGGAAAACCGCCATGATGAAAAATGTGATTTTCATGAATAACTACTGAACTAAAGTAGATATCAATAAGAGTCCAATTGCTATTGGTATGTTTTCATGGTCAAGAAATCTAAATATTTCGATGAAATAAAATTTGGACTAATATTTATGGTGAAAATCACTATATGAATGAGGACTGTGGCGCTGGAGAGGTCTGCGCTCTCCGTGTGCTTTTCCAGTTCTTGATTGATTTTGATGACGTTTTCAGGAAGTGACGGTCACAGCAAGAGAAAGAAGTTATTAGATATTTTGAGTGATCCAAGTCAGGATGTGAATCCAAGATGTTTTTCAGGGATTTGTTAACAGTCTGAGATAAACCAGCTTTCCACATTTCCACAATGTTAGTGGACATTTGTGCTTCTGTTGTCCAATTTGATGTAACTTTTTTTTTTCTGACGTTATTCAGTATTTTCACTCTGGTAGCACTCTTTCCTTTGTTTACTACAGGCTCTGATTGTAGTGTGTGTTGTGTTGACGATTGTATCCCTACTTTTTTGTAGCAGTGTTTGCACAGTGTCAAAAAAGACTGATCACCAAAAATCTTCGCAGAAGTACAAGAGCAGAATTCAGCTTGCATATGTCTATGACTGATTATTATCATTATCCTCACATCTCCCATAAAAGAAAAATCTCCCTCTGAATGCACACATGCGTTTCTGCTCCTCTCCACCAGTCAGAAACATGCTCAATTAGCCACTCAGACTTTTATTTTTGATCCTTGTCTCCCCTCTGAGGGCAAAGTGAATGTAATCTCACACCATTGGACTGTTACATAACTTTAAAACTGAAGTGCCATCCTGGCTGCGTAGGAGTGGATGTGATGTTCCCACTTCCTTGCTGTTGTTTTGCTCGTTAATTTCTGAGAGCCACATTACTGTAAGTGGCGTTTTTGTGACTTTGCTGATTTTTGGGGAGATGCAGATGAGGCCCGGAGCAGATTCTGATTGCTTTGAAAGTCCTCGATGTGATTACACAGCCGACCCACCTGGAGTCTGTGATTGTTGGGGTCGCACTGACATGTTGATTTTGATGTGTGTAGTTATGCGAGTGCGAGTGTGTGCTGCTTTCTAGCCTGTGCTGTGTAGGAGGAGTGTGATCGCTGTGTGCCGGAGCATGACGCTCAGAGATGTTGGACACATTTCAGTCCTTTGCTGAGCAGTCTGTCCTTAGCGCCGCATACACAGACATGTTACAGTGACCTGACTCATGGGTACATGGCAGGCTTCCCCAGCACCATGATGCATGTCATTATTAACATGAAACACAGCTCTGACACATGAGTGCAGCCTGAAGTGGGGAACTTTGAATCTAAAATAACTGAAGTAGTCATAAATAATCATGGATGGAGTAACAGAAAACTGAATTCTTTTACACAAACAACTGAAAGCTCTCATTTCTAGTAGGGCTGGGTGATATCACCTAATCTCAATATCACGATTATTTGAAGCTCTTACCTCGATTACAATTAATGAACGATTATTTTATGCTATGCTGGAATAAATTAGTGGTTATACCAATGGTCATCAACATGGTCTTTATGCAGTATTTACACTTAACTTCTTTCTGCTTGATGTTCTCTGCACAGAATCCAAAATATGCCCAAACAGTTGAGACAGTATTTTTCTTGGCTACAAGGTCCTCTGATAGATTGCCGCTTGTCTGCTCCATGTTGGCAGCACGTCCTTCACTCTTGGTGAAAGTGAATGTGGACTATATGGAGGGAGTGCAGTCATGTGACTAAGGCCCCATCCACACGAAGACAAAAGGCTTAACAGTTTCAAAAATGATCATCATAAAGACGAGGGCGTCTCAGAAAATGTGTGCGTCTACAAGAATGCACTCTGTATGCATGAAAATGCTGTAAAATACATGCCAGACCTCTAGGGGCGCTGTAATGATATGACAGAAACAAGCAGAAACAGACAAAAAACAGTGAGCATGCGCACCTGCGGCAGAAGTTGTAAACAGAGACTGTAAATAGGGATCACCGTAATGTGTCCTCGATAATTGTTTGTTCAACTCGGTGGTGATTGAGGCCCCATCCACATGAGGACGAAAGGCTTAACAGTTTCCAAAACGATCGTCATAAAGACGAAGGCGTCTCAGAAAATGTGTGCGTCTATATGAATGCACTCGATACGCATCAAAACGCTGTAAAACACATGCCAGACCTCTAGGGCCGCTGTAACGATATGACAGAAACAAGCGGAAATGGACGAAAAAACAATGGGCATGCGTACTGGCGGCAAAAGTTGGAAACAGAGATTGTGATAAAGTGATCATAAAGTGCTGTAATGTGTCCTCGATAATTGTTTGTTCAACTCGGTGGTGATTGAGAAGAAGGAGATTTTGCTGCAGCAGGGATAGTAGGGTTACTAGCTTCATCAGCACATATGCTTCATGTACACCACCATTGTTGTTGTCGTTGCCGCGTGTGGCGCATGCATGTCAATGAATATATAAAACTATGACGTATGCGTATCTGAGAAGTGGCGGAAAATCAGTAATCATGGAGCTGCGTATACAGCATTTCAAAATCTTTCCTCTCTGGAGCCTGGGGCCTGTTGCACGAAAGTAGGATAAGGGATTAAGCCGGGATATCTTGGTTATCCTGGATCAATTAATCCATGATCTGGTTGTACAAAAGTCGGATAGGGGGAAGTGGGATATGTTTTGATATATGTTACCATGGAGATTTATTCTTTAGCTCTAGCCTGCTCCAGACCAGGCTAAGTTCCAGGATGATTTAATCTCGTCCCTTTTCTCAGTCAGCAGTCCCCACAAACGGAAATCAATTTTTATTCCATCGCTCACCAGACATCGTTGTCACATTAAACAAGACCCACTGTCATTATTTGGACATTTGTCATCATTTATTGCAGTGATTTCAGAGGTCACCATACAGAGCACAGAATCAAAACATATCAACAAATTTGAATAATTATATCAGTGAAAAAAACACTCTCAGTATAATTAAATTAAAAGTGATTACTATTAACTTTTAAAATAGAAAAGCTCACAATCATTTAAATGTTAATGTTCAGTTATTGCAGAGTGTAAATGTTTATGTACTGAGTTATTTTTTATGCTAACTACATGGTCATTTAAAGTATATGATGTTTATTTCTGTAGTTACAATTTATTACAATGTTTATTATTTGTTCACCTATTTAAAGGGTTTTTATTTGTGGTAATGGTATTTCTTATTTCAGAATTTTTTGTATTAAGGCTATTTATTTGTTGAGCATGTAAATTTGTCGAGTCATTTTCTTATAAATTAAAGACAATGGCAAAAACAATGCTATTAGATTTCTTCTGTAACACATGAAGAGCTCTTTTCAAAAATGCCATAAATCCATTTAATTTAGAAAGTGTTTACATTATTTACCCAGACCCACCATTTGGGTGGCTGTTGAACTGAACTTTGAAATACAGTTTGAACAGAGATATATAGCTTTCTGGCATTAAATACTGATAGGGCAGATGGTACCATCGATATTAAAAAGAATAGGAATAATATCACTCTAAAAAGTAATTCAAATATCTGTTGACACCACTTGATTTAATACATAAATGCAATTTAAAAAATGTAATTAAATGATTTAGATGAACTTTCTTGGTTGCCAACTCTATTTTTTTAAGTTGCGATCAATAATAGTGTTGGTAATTACATAAACTTAATTTAACATGTCACATACACTCAAATTTCATTGTTGGTTAGCTGAACACAAAATTCAAGTTGCCATAACTTCATAAACTTAGCTTAATAACTTAGTTTTTCTCAACACTTTTCCATTTTACATTACATCTGTTACCTAAACAACTGAATAAGACAGTGCAGGAGGCTGAAGTAACATTTCATGGTGAGTAAAATGTATTTCTAATTGCTCTACTGAAATAATGGGTTTAAATTTGTTACATGTGACTTTCATTGAGATAACTAGAATTAGCTTGTTTAACCGTGTGACTGCTAGCTAGACCCTGGGTTAAAATTACACTAGATTTTCCCTTTAAGTATTATGTAAGTGTTGATAGCAATGTAAAGGAAAATATGAACAAATGGTTTAAATTAAAAAGAAAAATTAAGAAAAAGTATATATATGTATATATTTAAATTACTGCTACTTAAAATTTGGGTGCATTGTTATTATAATTAACTAGACAACAAATTAACCTACTTTAAATATCATGGTAAAGTCAGTTTACTTAACATATTTGTTTGAGTAACCTACTTAAAAACTTGTCTTACATGATGAAAGATATTCAGTAAGCAGTACTCATAATAAGCTTTGACTGAAGAGAAAAAATAATTTGTCCAATGTAATATTGTTTGCTGGTCAACGCAATTTCAAATTAAGTTGTCATAACTAAGAAAAACTAATGGAAACTGTTGCGTTGATTTTTTTTTTTTTTTTTTTTGTTGAGGTTAAACATTTCTTTGAAGTGTTTTTAATTTTGGCTTTCATAGCATTTTGGAAAATAACTCTTCACATTTAAATCACAGATGGAGGGAGGCATCATGTAAAATCTCGTTTAGAGCCCAAGAGAGAGAGAGGGTCTGCATGCACGCGCAAACTCGTGCACACTTTAACATATAATCCAACAGCAGCATGCAGCATAAGGAGTAAATGTGGATGTTTCAATTTCAGTTTCATGTGCAATTCAACAAATTCATAATAAGAGCACAACTTTGATTTCAGAGACGTTAGTGTAACGTAACTGTTTGAATCGATATTATGATGTTTCAGCGGAGTATGAAGTGTGTATCAGTGCACTATTAAACATTCAGGCGGTCCACAGAGCTTCCTGTCGTTCTTGTGTTGCTGTGGCGGTGTTTTCTCTTCTTTTAATTCAGTCTTTTACCTCCTAATACGCCTCCATGAGGACTTCCTGCTTCGACAGAGACAGGCACGCCGCTCTTGTTGTCATGGTGAATCCGTGATTCTGTGATCGATCGCGGGGTCTGCTGAAGTAATCGCGTGCGTGCACTGATCCAGGATGGGTTAAGCCTGGCTTGAAGAATCCGTGTGCTCTCATCCTCGCTTGGTCTTTTGTGCAACCAAATAAGCCTGAACCCCCTTGTTTTGGATTCGATGAGCCAGGCTTAATCATTGAGCCCGGATGTCTGAATCCTACTTTCGTGCAACAGGCCCCCGGTTTCAAAAATGATTGTTTACAGACCCCCAACACGCCGTCTTCATATGTATGATACGCAGATTCGGCAGAAAACGTATGTATTTAGACCTCGATTTGTCTTTGTGTGGATGGGGCCTTACACAGGGAAAATAATCAAAATAATCGTCATGAGTAAAATTACTTTGATTAGAGAGTCTAAATTTGGATTTTTATTATTTTCTGATTAATTGCCCACCCTAATTTCTAGTCAATTCAAATACTAAGTAGTGTTGGTGATTTCAGTGTCTGCTTAGGTTCAGGTTAATATTAGTTACATAAACTGATTAATGAAATCAAATAAAAAATGTGGAAACATGGGCAGGAGCTCTCATGTCACAGGGTATGTGACATTTTGTAAAATAAAGAACACTAAAGAAATAACTGTTATGTTCTCTGTAGTAGAACATTTTGTAGGCCTTCACATGTAGGAACAGATATGGGGTTCTGTCCAAGGTTGAGCAATGTAAAAGTAACGAATAACGAGAAAAGTTACTTTTCATTGAGGGTAACTAAGTAAAGTAACAATTTACTTTTTTCAGAAGTAACGAGCAAACACTACTTTTTAAAAGTAACTTCCCCAACTCTGTTACCGAGTTCATAATCCAGTTCATAATGAAGGGATTGCCATGTTGCCTTTGACTCTTGACCTTTAAAATAGAAGTAGTTTATCCCTGGATCATGGGAGATGTTTCTTTAAAGTTTAAAAACTATTCTTGCAACATCAAATTAACACACAAAGGATGGCCATGACATTACAATAACTCCAAAAAATGCAATCAGTCCATCCCTGAATCAGAGGAGATACACGTCTCAAGTTTTAAGAATTCATATCATGTAAACATTTTCACAAAGTTTTCAGCAAAACCTCAAAGCGATTTTTGGTGACCTTGACCTTATGACTTCCAAATCCAACAGAATTATTCTGCAGTAGGAGTTCACATTTTTGCCAAGAGTGAAAAAAAATCCTTTGGGCGAGAGCCACAAAGATTGGATTGCTCCTGCTAATCGCGCTGTCATTTGAGCAGAATCTGCCCCGTTTTAGCGCCTTATCCTCAAAAGAATTTCCTCTGTATTTAGACTGTATTTGGAAAAATTGTTCATGTTTACGTAAAAATGGTGAAATGGTTGCATAGGCAAACACAGTAAGCTATATTACTGTCATCCTTGATGCCATCTGTAGTGCACGGATAATGCAGCCTGGCAACCGCTATCTGCAAAATGATTTCAACTGCTGCGTTTACATGATTTGATTTTAAAAAATGAATATCAGGATGTTTAGTAAATGCTGGTTTAATAGTCAATACCCAGCTGATCAGTTTATATTTTTGAGCTAACAGGTTATTGAAAACATTGAGTGTATAAAATACATAGACAGTTAGGCACAATCAACATTGTATTAATCTGTGTGGATAGTGAAGCTAGATTATTTTTTTCCTTTAACATTAAAAATTCATTTAGACAAATGAGGTTTGCTCCTGTTAAACCTTGACTCACACAGTGTACAAAATTAAATTTCACTTGCACATTGAACCAATTAAGTATATATCAGAGCAAATTGCTTCCCAGTGGTTGTATTCTGTTGTATTTTCGGGGCAGATGTTGTTATATAAACCTACTATACTTTTATTTACCCAAACAAACAGTGGTTGACTCATCCCACTTCAGCTGATGTCCTTTTTGCTCTGCACACAAAATCATATTTAGAATACCCAGTGCTCTGAGCGTGTTTTTAAAAAAGTCGCTTTTGTGTTTTCTGCAGTAAACAGTTATTTTCACAGGGCTGGAGTGAAACATTAACTGAGTAACTTTTGAAGAAGACATTTCTAAATTTTGTGAATTTTAAATTCACGATTGAGTTTTGCTTTTTTAATTTTTGATTATAGATGTGGCACATGCAAACAAACGGAAGTGTTTTTCCTGTTAAAGGGAGCATCTTCAGTCGTAAACACAAAATAAATGTCCTGTTAAATCAAAGTAACTCTCCAGAAGACAAAAAATCACAACCATGTAAAAAAAGTCTTACTGTTGTGAGTTTCTGCACCTCCTCCATGATTCCTCACCACCACTCAGCACACACCTCCATCCTTCAACCTACAACCCAACAGAGGGTCAATGCAGAAATACCAACGAGGCTGCAGCATGAAGAACGCACGACATCAACCATATGGTGCTGCAGATCTTCAACACAAGTCCGATCACAGCATATCGTCAGTGCAGAGTCCCTCTGGTCGTGTCATGAAGTGGCATAATGAGGAATAAACCATCTGTTTCATAGTTTAATGATAAAGTCATGCTTCAGTTTGGTGTCCAGTAACAACTACATTTTCAAATTTTCTTAAAACATAACTTGAATGTTTGTATGACAGGATTTAGTTTTTTCCTTTCTTCTTTTTTACATCAGAATTCATAAAAAGATCTATAGAAGAGTATAAGGGCCATGTTAGATGAAGAAAATGATTTTGGGAAAGTCAAGATTTTGGATGAAATGTGAAGATTAAAGTTGAAATTATGAGAGTAAAGTCAAAATACAATTTTGTGATGAAAGTCGTATTGTCGAAAAAAGTCAAATGTCAACGAAAAAAAGCAGAAATGTCAAAAATAAAGTCATCATACATTGTATGTCGACTTTATTCTCGGCTTTCAACTTATTTTCTCAACATTTTCACCTTCATGTCATCATTTTGACTTTTATCACAAAACTATATTTCAATGTTATTGTCGACATTTCAACTTTTATCTCATTTTGGCCTTTTATCACAAAATTTCGACTTTATTCTTGTCATTTCGACTTTAATCTCAACCTGCCGAAAATTATTTTTTCCATCTAAATTTGCCCTAATACTCTTCCAGAAAGATCTGTTAGTTTGTCTTGAAATTCAAATTGAACATCATAAAAAATAATTCTGTGTGAAATAAAATCTTTCCAAAGTCTGAAAATAAAGTTTAAAATTATGAAATATTCTAAATGTTTATATGGTTTCTGACTTAAATTTCAGAATTTAAACGTTTTTGTTTGAAAGTTTTGGGAAAAATGGTTTCAAAGTTATTCTTTTTTTTATGTGTGTTTGTAGGGGAGTGGTTATCGGTGAATGTGTAGCACAACAAAAAATTAAAACTGAAAAATAATTATAGTAAAATTATTGATGCCCATTCATCTACCTTGATTCCCAATATTGGACAGTTTTTCATTTTAAATTACTGGACTTTTCAAACGATCTTTTACACACTGCATAATTTCTACAAAGCATTTTCAACATTTCTGTATGATGAGATTGTCAAACTTTTCCATAATATTTTATACTGTATACTTTGAAAGTATGTTATAGCCATTATTCTAAAAATCAGTGTCAAAAACTGCAAAAATGTAATGACCTTTAGTCATGTTTTTATGCAACTAATTTAAATAAGGTAGTGACTCAAATTGGGTGTTTCGGACTTCTACATGTTTTGTCTTGATATCAAACAGGAATTAATATAAATGTGGTCTCGAGTTATTCTAACAAAACATGTTACTGTTTATGCTTTTCACTGTGAAAACCATTTTATTGAGCATTTAGCGTGCCATCTACTTGTTTTGTTAAATCATCTTCAACATTTAATATATTGAAGGCCCCATGCAGTCTCAGTCTAATTTTTTAATTGTTTTTATACAAAAATATCTGCTCATGACCTGTCTACAGCATTATAAAAATCCTCCTGACCTTCTGTTGTTTATGTGTGCGTAACAGTTTAAAAATCCCCTCCCTCTGCCTCCCCCACGTCATTAGATTAGAGCAGATTGGATAGAACTTTATTCACCCCTTTGGGAGACTCCCTCAGGGAAATTAAGAAAGATTTAGCGGATATGCTGCCTCTAAATCACTTGAGCCGGATGTTTGCTCAAGCACACAGCTGACTATAGTGTAAGGGACATGTTAAGACATGTCTGTGCAGCCACAGTAAACATTAGAGCTCAGAGCCAGGAAGCTGAAGCCACATCATCTTCCTAATGCTGTGTTCGCACCGAAAGCGACTCGGCGGTCAAAATCGCATTGCCCACTGACTTATCATTGCACGTCCATAAATATCTTATTTCAGTCACCGTTGCCTCATTTTGGTCCGTCGCTCGGTGACGTCCACTCGAATTTCAATACGATCATATCATATATCATATAATAGGATGCATAAGCTAACGTTATTCCAGCTGTATCCTTTTCATCCACTTATCAAACACAAAACACTGCAGCTGATGCCCTGCAGCAGCAATATCTTTAATTTTCACCGCGATCCGTCTATGCAGAACTAATGTCCTCACTGACTAATGTTTCCCACATGGACATAAATTGTTCCTCTGTAGTCTGGATGAAAAACTGTGGGTCTAGGGTACCGTCACACATACACACACCGCTGATTGGCTGTTGCCACACAGCCACACATGACATTGTCTGAAAAGATCAACTTTTTATAAATTTTGATAGCGCGCGACGAGTGAAGTGATCGTCTTGTATGCAGAAAACGCATCGCGGGACGGTTAGCCCCACCCCATCGCGGCTGTACATTGACTTTGCATGGAGAGTGATCGCCGAGGTAGTCCAAGTAGCGTCCGATGTGTAAGCACCTGAAGAGGAGCATAGAAAGAAACAGCTCATGAGGATTTACTCCAAAACAGCCTGTTCTTAGCAGGGCTGAATCAGAGGGGTTTATAGGCATGCCAAAATCCAAAACATGAGTGAACTTTATAGCAAGAAACTTGAAAAATGTGTTCTGAGGACATTTTGGTTTAGTGTTAACTTGTTGAGAAAGGACAAAATATATGATTGTACCCTTTCATTATCACGGAGCCATTAAAGGGACATCGGAAGAGAGAAAATAAGTTAAAACTCTGTGGTACGAGAGACTAATTGGTGCGCATGAGATAGTTTCTCTCCATATGTCATAGGAACCCAGACAATACAGGAACACTGCTACATAAAATGAGACCGTGAGGACCAAAGTAAGCTAAAAATAAATAAATAAAATTAATAAAATGCATTAATAAATGAATAAAAATAAGTGACAGCAATAAAACAGAATATAGAGAAAAGAGACAGAACAGTAACACAATTAGCTTAAAAGTCTCCAATAAAAGATTAAAAAAAATGACCAAAGATGAAGCAAAGATAAACAATCTGAATAAAAGTAAATAAAGACACCAGTCTGTTAAGATAACAAGAAGTCACTAAAAGATGAATAAACTAAAATTATTGGAGCAATTCCTACAAGTATATGGATAAAAAAGACTAAAACACAAATGAAAGAAAATGAGACTAAAACACAGAGAAGGAAGGAAAATCAAAGACTAAAAAAGATGACATCATCCTTTAGAGCGGGGTGGGCAACTATCAATGCCGACAGGGCCACATTACTTTTTTTTCTGTGCCCGAGGGCCGCACTGTTACATATAGCTGACACTCTCAATAAGAAAAAAATGTAAATAAACAGAACATAGCTTAACTAAGGATTATACCAACACTTATGTGTTCTAACTAAAACTAATTTTAAGCTTCTTTTTAATGTTCACCAGTTTCAAAGCTCAAAATTATTACCATTACCATAGTTTCCAAATGTGTTTTTTTTACCAATACTATAAATTATATTTTAATATCTCATAAAATATTTTTAGAGATACAATCATAGCAAAGTAAGAACTTTAATTACTTCTAAAAACACAAAGCACGTACCAACAATTTAAGGTTAGCAAAAATATTTTATCACATATCCTAATTTATGAATTACGTAGTACTGGTTACCCATGCTGAATCATCTTCAGCAACTGTTGTTTTGTTTCTTCATATTTCAACATTGTTCGGATTTTTTTTTGGCAAATGACTGGTGGGCCACATTGAGTGACGTGAAGGGCCACATATGGCCCCTGAGCCGCCAGTTGCCCACCCCTGCTTTAGAGGCTTCATACATTATGGCTCAAGGACATTGTGTTTCTGTCAAATTACAATAATTGCTTTCTTATAGATGCACAAAAGCAAAATAGAAATTCAAGCATTTTTGGGCCAAATACAACAAGTAATAGACAAAAAAACTATTTTGGGGTGGTTTTGTATTTTTAATGTTTTCATATGTAAAAGTTTAAACTGCATCAATATAAATTGTATTTTCTTACACTTAAAAAGTAAATAAACTTTGAAATAAAAACAATTGACCTCAATAGGACTTTTCCTTACTTGTGAGAATGTTGCATGATTTAGAATTACTGGCTGAAGATTCACGAAGGTCTAAAAAATATAATTCACTTAAATTTTGACTTTTGTTCAAGAGTATTACGTTCTCAGTGATTTACAGTTGACATCTCACTACAGAGCCAGTGACTTCATCCAGACTAGTAAAACGCTAGGAAAATAAATTATTATAAGAAACTAGAGGAACTTAGTTGAACCAACTTTTCAGGAAGGGTTGACAGAGCAGGTAAAGGTGGCATATTATGAAAAAATGACAGCAATTACAGGACTGAGATATACTTTATAAAGTGGGGAAATTATATGAAATACATCAACATTAAGGACGCAATGGTGAGTTAACCATGAATAAAAAAAGTATTGTGGTGCATGTAGATGGAGGTACATATATTCCTTTTTTTAATATATATTATATGTATTTCTTATTTTGTTTTTTGTTTAATATTCTTTGGGGAGATATAAAGATTTGTTTTTAACACGTGCTTGGGTGAATATATGTTTATAAATGTTTATTACCTCTTATACTTTTTAATTTTCATTATGATTATTACTATTATCACTGTTATCATTGCTTTTATATTTCTTTGTTAGTAGTGTTATACATATTTAAGGTCATTTAAAATGTGGTTTGTAGACTGAGATGTGAGAAAGGCTGTTTAAAGTTCAATAAAGTATTTGTTATATTTCAAAATTATCTTCATAACGGGCTGTAATGCCCTGATATACTTCATGAATCACACCTGATTTTTCAAACACCAAATTTAAATAAGGGGCACATTTCTCTTCCTGAAAATCAATTTGCATGGTTCAAACATTCACTTGAGTAAATAGTGGAACAGAACTCAAAAAATGGAAGAGGTCTGTGTTGACTTCCTCCCTCCCATGCTGCTTCAGAGAGAACAGTGTTATTAATAACACAGTATTGCAGGCTTTTGTCCTCTTGTGGTCACTCTAACACAAGTGAAAATGAAGGATGAAAGGGATAACTCATTGTCATTGTCAGAGCTACTTTAATAGATTTAAACAAGGGAGAAGAAAGCCTGGAAATGTCTGAAAATGAGCAATAAAGAGATTTTTAGCATTAGACAGATGCACAAACACATAAAGGGCTTGATGGTGATCATTTTAATTCAGAAATGTTGTGTGCTTTTTAAGTTTGTCCATTTTAGATGTGATCAGACGGCATATCCATTTGACAGTAAATGGTCAAATGAATGGTTAAATACTAAAAAGCTTTAAAGAGGGTCTAAATTGGGATTAATGCAAAGTCTTGAGCTTGTTTCTGCCTCTAATTTAGTGAAAAATCTAATTTTTAAAATCCAAAGCAAAACTTTAAAAGCACTCAGCTTTGAAAGAGGCATTATTCACTCTCTCTTATGGAAAACCTCTGACATTACCTAACAGCGCTTTGCAAAAATAACGTTTTGTATGGAGGGCTCCTCATGCCGATCTGTCATTAGTCACTCTGTGAATCACACAGTCTCTCTGGGGTCAGAGCAGAGAAGAAAATGCTGAATATGTGATGTTAAAAACCTTTCAAAGGGAAATTAATCCTGTTATAATTGGGCTTTGTTTGATTGCAGACAAAAAGCTTTTTGAAAGATTTCCCTTCTTACAGATTCTCTCTGATTTTCTCCTCATTTATGTGAATGTTTTCAATCAGTGGAGGCCTCACTTCAGCTCCAGCCTTGTTTTTAAATGAAAGTGTCAAAGCTGAGACAGCATGACAGCATTATTCTTGTTTTGTGTTTTTGTAAGTGTCAGAAACAAGTGACAGTGTCTCTGAGGGAAAAAAAAGTTGGAAATGGTTGAAAAGACTGGAGATGGATTGTTAATCTGGCAATTTTTCACAGTTTCTTATGTGGAAAAAAAATTGGCTTTTAATTCTCAAATTGCTCAATTGGATGACCTGTTGGATTGGATGAATGTGGCGCCTGCAGCCAAGTGCTGTCTTCACAAAAACAGAGAATATGATGAGAAAAACAAGACCTAGTGAAAATCATTCAGCAGAATTAATTATAATAATTAAAAAATACTCTCACCACACACTTTATTAGGTACATCTTGCCACTGCTGTATAGGGATGGGAATTGATATGAGTTTTCAATACCAGTGCCATTAACGATCCAGCTAATAGATCAAATTCTTTAACAATTCCCTTATTGATTCCTGTAGATTTTCAGTGTCAGCAATGTCAAACACACGTCACGGCATAGAAAACTGCTTCTGCAAATTATCTGGTGTTTCCACCCACTTAGGGTTGTGCAGTAGATGTCTGAAGTAAAAAATTAAGCCACAATTCTGACAGTTCTGAACCCTGTTAGTGGAAGGAATTGATAAGGGAATTGATTAGCAAAAAGACTCCTGATATTAGCTCTTTAATGGAGCTGCTTATGATTCTGAACTGGAATTGGTTTTCGATTCCCATCCCTACTGTTGTATCAGCTAGGACCCCTTTTTGCCTTCAGAACTGCCTTCACTCTTTGTGGCATAATTTCAATAAAAGATAAATACTTCTCAGTAATCTTGTTGACATGAGAGCATCAGTTGCTGCAGATTTGTCACCGGCACATCCATGACTGAAATCTCTAAGTGTGGAAGCTTCTGGAAAATAGTGGACTCGGGTCACTTTCACGGTGGACGCTGTTGTTTCACTTTTTTCTTGTTTTGGTTTCTCTCGCACTGTATTTTGTCAAGCAAACCAACGCATGGGAAAGGTTGGATAATACACCCACCTCTCTAGTTGGGTCTGTGGCCTTTGCTCATGCCATCAGCTTGTTGTTGAACTATGAGTTGGAAGTACACAACTGGCTTTAAGTCATGACCTTAAAGTTAAGGCAGCTTAAAAAAAAGGTTAAGTTGTGGTTGTTTATTTACTGGAGTGATTTTAAACCTAGTTCTTTGTGGGCTTTTAGATTTTAAGCTGTTGACAGAAACCAGAGGTTGGTGATGCTAGCAATGCTAATGTTAGCCACTCTGTATGTAATATTGTCACTGAGTGCTGTGTTACTTGGCTTACTGTTGCTACATTAAGCCAAATTCAAGTCACAATGCCCTGGCTTTCAAACCCATCGAGCACTGAACTCTATTTTGTTTAAAAGTAAAACGGAAATCCAGTTTTTAAGACCAGAGTTTGATTCGTTGGCCCGCACCACAGTTCGTGTGGGCAGTTGCATCATCATAAATCTACTAAACTTTCCAAAAAAGAGTTTGTTTGGTTAGATTTGAAAGCACCATTATTGTCAAGCTCAAGAAGCTTTTAAAAATTTGTGTGATGGCAGTAGTCGTCAGAGGTTGGAGTTGATTTTGATTGAAAAATATATAAGATATTGGTAGTATGAATCTGGACATGGACTAAGGGATGTCTTTAAAGATGTTAGCACTTTTACGGGACAGTTTTCCATATTTTCAATATTTACTAAGCTAACAATTTCAGAAATGCCTTGGCTGAGGTGTGTAGTTGCCTTTATGTGGTGCCAAATTTAGGAATGTTTATCATCAACACAAAGATGTCTTCCTTTTAGTTTCATGTTTTAAATATTGTTTATTTTTCTGAATACTGAAAGGGAGTAGGATTCTGGGAAAACGTAACATACAAGAAGGTTGTTTTTGCTGGCATTTGTAAGTTGGTTTGTAAGTTTGTGAGCAGGATGACTCGAAATCACATTGATTTTCGGGGAATGTAGGTCAAGGCACAAGGACGAAGTGGTTAGATTATGGTGGTGATGCGAACACAGATGTGGATCCAGGAGTTCTTCAAAGATTTGTTTACAGTGCAAGACAGGACAATGTTCATTTTTGTCAATTACTCTCTTACCAATGTAGGATTGCCTTGGTGGTCTTTACTCTCGGCACAAAGTATTTGCGAAGTCATACAGTATTATCAAATATTTGTTTCTTTACTTATCTTTTTTTGGGGAAGTTGTTTATCCATTTTTTTAATATTTTGATTTTTTGAAGACAAGCATTGTAATGTGCTGTTGGTTGGTCCCCATAACCACATCTCACATCAAGCACAAACAAAACACACGTCTGCCAGGGAATTCATACACATGTATTTTGACCCACATAAGCGTTGAGGTTCAGTGGGACACTATTGAAAGTCACGACACTTTCAACATGTCGACCCTCTCCTTCTCTTAAAGCACACACACTTTTTTAATAGACTGTGAACAAAGGGACACAATCCGCCCTAAAATCACACACACCCTGGTCTGACAGAACTATTTGTGATAATGCCCCTCATGAATCACTGCTCCATTTAACCATTTTGCTTCTAAATTTATGAATATTCACAGTTATGCTAACAGTCCGTCTTCTCTCCTCCAGCCTCAGTGTTACTTCTGACTCATGCTAATGTCTTTGTACAACTTTGTCACACACACATACTCACAAACATGCAGCTCTCACTTCCTAGTCACTGGCCCTGAGTGCCATCGCTACATTGCTTTTTTGCAGCAGGCATCAGAACGGACACCTGTCATCAGTTGGCAGGCCCCCCGTGCCCACTGTTGCCCCCTGCGAATACTTATAGCCCGCTGCAATTATGTTGTTCCATTAGTCATCCCACGCTCGCAGTGATGGGCTGTTGGCTATACTTAGCCCCTGTCATGGTCACTGTTGGACAAATAAAAGATTTTATAGACTGATGCGTCAAACATGATGAGCAGAGATGATTAATAGCTGCAAAGACTTGCTCTATTTATTAATAGACTCAAACAAATCGAACACAAGTTATTGGTGGATTGACAGATTTATTTATTTTTGTTAGTAAAAGACACTCCCTTCTTGAGTTTTAAACTTGTATCTTTTATTGTATAACATAGTCCTTCACCCACTTTCTAGGCTGACTGTGTTCCTGTTGGAGTTTTGAAAAGTCAAATCATTCAAATTCTCTCTAAATTACATGAAGAATATTAGCTAAAGCCTTTCAAAATCCTATAACACTCATAATGTGGGACGTTTTTAAGCAGCAGTTACTGATGTTGTAGAAAGGAGCCATAAATCTGCAGTTCCTCAAGTGACCACCAGAGGCTGTCTCTAAAAGTAATGGATTACCATAAGGCCCCATTGAAGTGCCAGTATTTAAAAGCTCAAATTATCCTTTTTACAGTCTTTTTTAAAATTTTGATTTGATATAATTGCTTCATATCTGTACTAGCTCAGACTGTACATGGAGTGAATTATAAAGAGCTCATCTGCATTTCCTTTTTTTTACATTATTAACCTTTTCTGATTAAACAGCATGTGGCTTGTGGGTGTGTTGTAGCTTTCAATGGGGTTCTGAGGCCTTAGCAATGCCTCATTTCAATGGACTGACTGAAATTTAAATTGATTTAAAATTGTCAAAATGTCAATACGGCAAAATATTGTCACGCACTCCTCGGGGATACATGTATAGATACAGATAATACAGAATTGATTCAATGTCTTTGCCTCAATTTTTTGACAGTTTCTGTCAATACACTTTGGTTAATGTTAACAATGGCACAGTTCATAGCAGAAGCGGGGCTACATGATGAAACAAGTTTCAAATTTGAACTTCGTTCTACCATCTTTCAGGCCCTGAATTAAAGTTTCTTAAGTTGTAGAATCATCTAAAACTCATTCTTGTTTGTTGTTTTCCTATAAAGAAAAGCAAAACTTGTCTGGAATTCTGTCAAAAGTGTAGTCAATGTTCATAATTTAGGTGTATCGGGATACATTTCGTATCGTGGCCTCAGTATCAGGGTACGTATTGTAACTTGAGGTTGCTAAAAAAAAAACCCAGCTCTAATGAGGACCGTCATCAACCTGACACAGCAGATGTTAAAGCTGGGGTTGGCGATTTTGGAAAACTAGCATGAATTTGAAAGTAGCATCTCCTCAGGGCTCCGCCTAGCCCCACCCCCCCGCTCACATGCACGCGCACAGCCGCTATATCCAGAAGCAGTCTTCTGGACTCCAAACCCTCAGCACAACGTGTTTGTTTCACACTACACCAAGTCATGTCTCAGTCAGCACGAAGAAAACACCAAACAAACATGTAAAGTCAGTTTGTACTCACAGCCGATGTTGATCGGGGTATAGGTAGTTCCTCTGACATTCTCCACATAGCTGTCAAATCTCCCGTTTTGACCATAAAACTACCGTATTTTCTGTATTTTCTCCTCTTTTCTCCCGTCCTCCTGTATCAGTATTCTCCTGTAAATCTCCCGTGTGACGATATAATAATAAAAGCACTCCTCTGCCTCTCCAAACTGAGCTCCGTCTCTAGCCTGAATGGGGCGGTAATGCTCCAAAATGATGGATGCGGACCACCGAAGAAGAAGAAGTCTCGCGAGAACTGCCACCTGCAGTACCATGGATGGCAGAGCTCGCGAGATTAGAGCCAACAGCGGAACAAACTTAGAAAAATAAAGAGTTTGTTTTAGATTTCTTGTACATCTGTCTTAAATGTGAGGGATACTGGAGCTTGGTTGGTGTTGTGGGACTGCTCACAGCGGACTTCCCTTATTTTCAAAGACAAAACTTGAAAGGTAAGCATTCTCCAGCGGAGTCTGTTCCCTACACGCTACATGCTACACGCACTGTCTGTGCACGCCGGCAAAATACACGCGCAGCAGGCACGCAGAATGGCGACGGGATTTGATTGGTGTAAAAAAAGGTACCCCGGCAAGATTATTGGTTGATGTTTTCCCTGTTTTACTCCTGCTGTAGATAGCGGATATTTTTCGCTCTGTTTTAAGAACACATTATGAGTTGATTACCATCGGGTCATAAAGACCATTTTAACCAGTATTTCAAAAAGTGTATCTAAATCAGATCGCCAACCCCAGCTTTAAGTTCAATATGTTTCACAAATCCAACTGGGCAACAGCCCATAGAAAGTGTTTAAGGAGGGCAGAGCCATTTAAAAGCATATGTGGCAGGTGATTGGAGAATCTTTCTGTCAATCACTTTCATTTTGGACCATCAAACTATGTAGTTGCGAGGCGCTACTTCTGAGGTGCAAAGTACAGAACATAAGCCACTTCATAAAACAAATCTCCCCAAAGCATAGCTGTCCACTCATTTCCTCACTCACTATTCTCTATGTAGTGTAAATGAAATAGTGGACTACAAAGGGAATGACCAAACAACATTTCGGACACTACACTGAAATTTTCTAAACGCTAAAGCGTCAGTAGATGAGCCGGATATTCCTGTGACGGAAGTGGGCGTGCCAAAAATCACGTAAACAAACCGGGCACTAAGGAGGATAAGTAGCAAATTTTGAAGCTGCTAAAAGACTTAAAAGAGCTACGCTATGAACGTGTTAAAGATACTTTTGGTTTTTCTTACATTTATGAATGAAAGCAGCACCTAACAGCCTTCCCCCTCTTCTTCTTCTATGGAAAAACACGACCGCATTGCATTGTGGTATACGGGAGTACAATAAAGGGGAACATCGTATGTACACTCATTTTTGCTGTGAATTGTGGGTATTTCTTAGTGCACTAGTGAATGAAATTAGCTGCTGAGAATTCGAACAACACTACAAAATGGTGAACACGTGAAAAAGTGCACTATATCCATGATAGTGAACGATTTAGAACGCAGCTCATGTCAGAGGAGAAACATGTTCAGTGTTGTTTGTTTTTATTTAATAATTGTTACTTCCTGACAACATAAGGAAACTGTTCACAAAAAGAGAAGGAGGCTATAGTTTAAGAGGGGAACTGAACTTTAAAATATTTCATATCAGAAAAACATTAAAAAGTATGTGTGTGTCAATGTCAGGGGTTACATTATGGAACAGTTTAACAGATGAATTACAGAAAAGTAAAACTATAAACCATAATTAAAACACAAAATTTAAATAAATATGAGGAAGAGCAGCAGTTTAACCCAGGGTCTAAGAAAATAGATATATATTAAATTGATTATGTAATGTCTTTTACTGTGTTTGACTAGGGGTGGATTATATGTATAGAAAGAAGTAAGTATAAAGGTGAAATATTAAGTTTGTTATTGTGTATATAACATTTTATAGTCTTTATATTATAAGAAACATTGGCTCTTAAATAGGTGGTTGAATCTTGTAAATATTATGTAATATATACAAAAGAAAAACATCATGGTAGGATGTGTTAATACAACTATAAAATTAAGTAAGTTTAGACTTCCTCCTACTCCTTTTTGAGCATGTGGACTTACTGCACATGCAGGATGTGGACAGCAGTTTACCTTGATTGTTTTCTTTTGTTTTTGGTATGTGCATGTGTTTGTTTTTGCCTGTTCGATATGAAGCATTCATTCATTAATTCATTCAAATGGACTCCAGATATGATAAAGCTGCTACTGAAGCTGTTAGCATCTATGCTAATCTCCATACCAGCAGTCACCTCCTGCTGTCATCTTGCTCATAGCTTCCTCCTCCAACTGCTTTCTATAATCAGCCACGTTGCTTTGGGTTTGTAAGAGTTGGAAAAATGGATCTGGCTGATCACAGGCAAATCAGGCAGATCCAGCCACACTGCAAGACTAGGTAATTATTGCTCGTTTTCATGTTGCCCGTCTAGAAACCATTGGATTTCTGAGACCACAGCCATCTTTAATGCTTTCTACTGTTGCAGCTCATTTCTAGGGCTGTAAAGTCCAAGTCAACTGGTCGACTAATCGGTCGATGTGTGCTCAGTCGAGCAAAATTCTGACTGGTCGACCAAATATGTCAATTCATCTTTTTCCCCTGCAGTTCATTTCATCAGGAGAAACGTATCAAGTGAAATGGGGGTATTTTCTGAGCACCCCATCATGTCTCAGAACACCATTTTAATGTATTTATCGTTCATTTCAATATTTTTTATTTAAGAGCATTTCAGTATTCTAGTCTAATAATCGCGTATTCGTTTTATAACTGCATGCGCTCTGCCCGCGCTGCAGCGGCGGGATCCCTCACCCTCACGCTGGATTTTATGCCTCATATAAACACCCAAATGCAAAAACTACATCACAGAAGGAATTGACTATTTTATTTCTGAGGGTATGAGGCCCATTGGTGTCGTGGAAGGCCAAGAAAAACATTGGATATTCAGTGCCAGCGCGCCAGACAATTACGCACGCCCTCACGGCAAAATACGAGGGAGTAAAAAGAGAAAGTTTCCAAGTTAATAGATAAAGATAACAGATGTGTACGTCTCTTTGAATGGACCCCTATATGAGAGTGACTGCCCATTTCATTGATAAAGACTGGAAAGGAAAGAGTCTTGTGTTGAGAGAAAAAAAGGAGGTGCGCACACAGGAAGAACCATCGCTGTGCGACTATGAAGTTGGCGATGCCTTTAAAGTTCCAGCAGGAAAAGTGTCTGTTGTAGTGAACAACGTGGTTAATATGAAACTCTGTGTGGGAACACTAAAAGAGTCCCATGAATTTCCAGGTTCCAATGTTTTAGTGCCAGCGCCCCTCACAATTGCACTAACGGCAAAATACGAGGGAGAAAAAAAGAAAAAACTGCCAAGTTAATAGATAAAGATAACAGATGTGTGCACCTCCTCGAATGTAGTCCGAGATGACAGTGACTGCCCATATTATGGATAAAGACGAAAGCAAAGAGTCTTGGGTTGAGAGAAAGAAAGGAGGGAAAGAGGCGCACACAGGGGAGAAAAACAGAGCGGGGGGGGGGGGATGTGTCCCCCCCCCCCCAATTGGTCAATTTTGGTTGACAAATTGCTGTGTTTTAGTCGATCAACAATTTCTTTGGTCGATTACAGCCGTACTCATTTCCCTTTAGCCAAATCAGGACCGTTACTTTCTGTTGCCATGTTGTTGTGCATTGTCACCATCAGTTTGACAATGCTAGCCCAAAGATATCTGTTTTTTGTGTCTTAAGTTCACCTCGTTTTCTGCGTCTTGATTACTCAGGAGTTAGTTAGACCCCTAGTTGGTTTCTGGTTGCTACACTGATAATCTTATCAACCATCCATCCATTATCTATTGTGGTCGCAGAAAAGGTCAGTAAAGTTGCCTAGCGTCGTGTTTGTCTATGTTCATTTTTTCTGATCGGGACAGACCCACACTATACCCATCATCCCTTCCAGAGTCACGGGTGTTGAAACTTATCCCAGTTGACATTTGGAGAGATGGGGCACTCGCCCTAAACCAGCCACCAGCAGTTCCCAAGGCCAAATGGAGAGAAAGAACCATTCACGCTCACACTTATACCCAAGGACAATTTTGAGTCAACAGTCAACTTAATGAGCATGTTTTTTGATCTGTGGGAGGAAATCGGAGTGCCTGGAGAGAACCCACGCATGTGCAGGGAGAATATGCAAACTCCACACAGAAAGGCCCTGACCGACATGGTGGTCAAACCAGCAACCTTCTTGCTGTCAGAATTTAGTCGTCTAAATTGTTTTATTTTTTAAAATTAAAAGTTGTTGTACTAAGATTAGTGATAGGTGGACATTACAAATCATGAAAGACTTCATGTGGTTAAAACTTAGTCGTCATTCTATGGAAGTGAAGTATTGATAATTTTGGAGTAGTGTTAATTTTGACAGCACTGTTAAATTTAGTTTTAGTTGTAGTCTTTTGCCTAAAATATCTTTTGGTTACAGTCATAATTTAGTCATGTAAATTGTTTACATTTTAGTCTAGTTTCAGTTGATGAAATTTCACATCATATTGGTCGGTGAACTCTACTATGAGTTTAGTTGATTAAATTTTGTCGTATTGTAAGTATAAGGCACGTTTTACAGTTGGATAAAATGAAACATCTAATAACCTTTAATTGAATGTTCATAAAATTTGAATGTATAAATGAAAAAAATCAAATTCAACTTTTGTGTGAAATGTAGTCACCTTTATTTAGTCTACCTGGCAGAGCATCTCAGTTACAACACCAGAACTGACAACAAACAGTGAACCTGCTGTACATGAATAAATCAATTCATAAAGCGAGCAGCTCTGATTGGATCACCCCTTAACTTATCCCACCATCAAGCTAAGGCAGCTGTGATTCGTTGTCCATCTTAGCTCATCCAACATTTCCACACAACCAAAGTAGCTGTGACTAAGCCAATAGAATAATAAATGTATGATTTTTTGTTAAATGTCATCACTCGCCTGCTTTTCAAAATCTCCAGATGGAAACGGCGTATGGAGGATGTGACAGTGAGCAAAGTGCACAGCATCGCTGTCTGTTTTCAGTTTCACCATCAGGACATGCTTGTTGGCTGGAGGTTACGTTGCTGCTGAAAAAATGCTGTGAAGACTCTGTGTTGCATCTTGGATGATGAAGCAGAGGATGGAGATGGTGTCGAAGTTGGTGTGGAGGGGGTGGGAGAGGACTGTGGAGGATTTGGTTTCCTCCTCTTCCTCCCTCTGATGATCTCTGGAGTCTCTGGAACTGATTCTGGTCTCGTTTTCTGTGTTATTTCCTGGCAGTGACAGAGAAGATGTTATGTACTGTGCAGGTGATTTATCACCCAGGTATTCCAAAAACAGAGGATGAATTTTCTGTAAACACAGGCAGCTGTAAGATTTAATATTTTAAACCAAACATCACAGACAAACTAAGAAAAGCAGATCGTTTCCCCTCTTTCTGTGTCCTCAAGAGACCAGTGTTTTATTCAGTAATAAGATGTCTTCAGTGTAAAGGGCATTTCTCTTCACTGTGCTCTTTTGCTCTCACTAGCTCATCATTATGGCTACATCCACCCACACTGAATACTTAGCTGGATACAAGTTCTTCTGCATGTGGAGGCTGCTATAGGGGATTCTGGGAAATGTAGGAAACTAATGTTGAAGTAGCTCTGAAGAAGTTAAAGGAAAACCTCAGTCAAATTTCTAAGAATTCTTTGTAGAATCGCTGATTATATGCAGCAGGATCGGGCATTTGTAGACAACACTTTGACCGTGTATGTAGCTTATATATTTAAGAATATGTTTTATAAAAAGGCAACAATGCTTCCGTCTACTTGCAGTGAAAGAAGCTGTGATCCAAGTGATCAATGGGATGCAGGAACTAGACAAAAAATACTGTGTCTAATGTACAATAAGGAAAAACATAAAATAATTCTTCCTGTTTCAGTCAAAAAACTCACATTTTTAATTATTGAAAGCATTTATTAAAGATAAGATGCAATATGCTTTTATTTGTCCCACAGGGGGGGAAATTCAAGTTTACAGAAGCTTTAGAATACAAAGAAGTATAAAGAGGAAACTTGTTTGATATGTTACACTTGCAAATTTGAAATGTTATGAGATTAACATGGTTTATTGCACACTAGAGGGTTTTTGTGTAGATTAAATATGTATTTATGTGTTAAAGAAGTTGTGCTTATTTTTGTTAAGTGTCTTAGCTCCAACTTCATCACTCTTCGAAGACTTATTTTATGTTAAAATTTAATGAGTAATGAGGTGGAATCTTAAAATCTTTTTGCGGGGCGGACATTAGCTCAGTTGGTAGAGCGTCCGCCCCATGTACGGGGGCTGCCAACCCCCAGCAGCGGCTGTAGGTTCGAATCCCGGCCTCAGCCCTGTGCTGCATGTCATTCCCCCTCTCTTCACCCGCTTTCCTGTCACAACTTCAGCTGTCCTATCAAATAAAAGCAATAAAAAGCCCAAAAAAAAAAAATCTTTTTGCAAACCATACAGGGGGATCCTAGAGTTATGGAGAGTTGAAAGTAAGAGTTCAGTACTGATACAAGGCAGAGCTGGCGTTTTGGCTCCAACCTCATCACTCCTTGCACGTGTGTTTTACGTGCAGAATTTAAGGGATGGTGATAGTTATCAAACCTCCTATTGGAGCCTGTAGGTGGATGCTAGGCTGGTGGAGGGTTAAAAGCAAGAGTGCGGTGGTGATGCAGGGCAAGGCTGGCATAAATAAACACTGGTCAGAATGTTGTTTTTGAGACTACTGAATAATAACAAATGTTAAATGCTGAATCAGTGAAGCATGAGTAATCAACACCCCATTTCTGGCAGCTTTTTCTTATCTGAATACATTACTGTCTTTAAATTCAAGGCATTTATCTCAAAAACAGCTCTGGGGTTTTTAAAAAGATGCCTTTAAATGTTGGCAGTAGCAAAGCAAAAGCATTATCATCAAGAATTTGAAACCAGGCTTATGCATATATGTTAACAGACTTTTTAAACCCGAGTCTAAGTCCAATAATTACAGTCTGGACCACCTGCATTAGAAACCCCCAATTTGCTCCGTTTTACATCTGCGTGTTTCTAAAGCAGAGTCCACACATAAGGATTTTCTAAATCTGAAGAGACTTTTTATCTGTTAGAGACCCCACACAAAGATAAGAAAATCAGGCATTGAACTGTTTTGATCCCACTGTGTGTGGTGTGCTCGGTGGAGTCTTGGTCATGGCGTTATGGAACAGTGATTTTTATTTTGGTGGTTCTTGTCTTTTTCTGTTTATCTGTTTTTCCCTGAGCTAGAAAACTCAAGATGTTTTCAGCTGGTTTTTATTAAATTTTCAGGGGATGTTTAATTTATTTTTTTATTCATAGATTCATTTCCTCCCCCCCCCCCCCTTTTTCTTCTGCTCTTGCTTACTTGACAACCAAAATGAAAATCTACCTCCCCAGTTGTGCATTTCATCAACCACAAACTATTGAAGCCTTTACTGTTTGCATATATCAACATTTTGTCTGTCTGTAACTAATAATTACACTTTCTTCTACTTTTCTTTCTCAGTTTGTCTCTCATATCTCTGTTAATGTTACTATTAAAGAAAAAAAATCAGGGATGTTGTGATGTTGCAGCTTTGTGATCCAAATCTGAATGATGATCCAGGTCTTTTAAAAATTTTAAGCTGTGAGACATTTTCAGTTTTAACTTGGCTAAGAAAGTCAGAAATGCCTCGGTGCAGATTTGTGCCTTAAAAGCGCTTCAAGTTTTATAATTTTCCTGCTAACTGGGAATGTTGGTGATGCTGCGTGTGCCAAAGCAAAGCTGTTTTTCTCTTTGAGTGTCAAATTCAGGCACTTAGTATCCATTTGTGGGAAGTCTTTAATAAAACTTAATTTACGTTTGTCAATATTCCAACCCAGTGTTGCTTGTACAGAGTGAGCATGTTGAGTCTGGCTGTTGGATTGTACAGTTTGAGCACAAAGATCATCATCATTAGCTGCGTGTTATGATTACAATTGTAATTTGATCCCACGGAGAAGTGTTGATTCTTATGGTTCGCGTTCAAATGATCACTTGTTGCTTTCACTTCCATTTGCTTGCACTGAACTGGGATAAAAGGGCATTTGTATACTCTGCTCCTTCTGCATGGAACATGCAGAAAAGACTGGAAATTAACTGAGCTTATTTCTTTAAATGCATTTAAATCCAGACTGAGAGCACTTGGGACAGCCTCCTCAAGTTGTAACTGTTTTTTGTAATTTTAATTGTTGGTTGTAAATTTCCATAATTTTACTGTGTAACTAGACACCTTACGTTCATCAATTAATCAATAAACCGCACGATAAATTAAAACGTCCTCCATAAGTTTGCTGGCCTCAATAAGATGACACGTGCATGCGTGTTTGTTTTCCTCCTCTTTTTCTACCAAACAGGCTGGATGAGAAGATGGTTCACTCTGTGCAACTTTCTCAACACTGGGGTGCGTTGGTTTTAAAGCAGATTTATAGCGGAGTGGGCATCTGTCAGTGATTCAATCTTGTTTTTGGGGGGGGAGCTGGGAAGCGGGGCCGTTCGCGTGTACACTCACCGAGAGCTGAAATGAACAAGGAAACAAACACAAATATAAATAATGGCACGAAAGATACGGTTCCCAAGCCAGCTGCCACAGCCCCAGTGTGGGAATATTTTGGGTTTTTTTTGGGGGGGGCATTTTTTTTTTTTTTGGGGGGGGGGGGCATTTTTGTGCCTTTATTGATAGGAGAGAGACAGTGGATAGGCTTGTGAAAGGGGGTGAGAGAGTAGGGGAAGACTCTCTGCAAACTGGTCACAGGTGGGATTCGAACCTGGACCGGCAGAAGCAAGTACATGGGGTGCCTGGTTGCTAACCACTCCGCCAAACCAGCACCCCGGGAATATTTTGGTTTTAATCAGAACAAACAAGGTGTGAGCTCATGAACACTGACAAGCTGATATGTCGCATTTGTTTGAAAGTAGTGGCGACGAAGAAGGGGAGGTGCAGCGAGCCTTTGTCCTGACAGTCAGTGCTAACTGAGGCATTTGGTTGGGAAAGTAAAGATTGTAAAGATACATTGCAAAAGAAATGCAGCCCTTGAATACCGTTGAAAAGCCAGCATTTCGGGAAATGTTAGAAACATTTGACAGACGGTACGAATTGACTGGGAGAACGTATATGTCACAAACAATTCCTGAACTGTACAAACTCCATCTTATTTATTGTTTTTATTGTTGTGTGTGTTTTTATTGGAGTTTTGGTTTGTTTTTTCTTTACAGGGACACAGACTATTTTTTATTGTTTTTGATTAGTATAGAGATTTTTAGTTTCATGCAGTTTTTCCCAAAAGAGAGTCTGCTTCCTTTCCGTTGGTTTTTTTTCTCTTCGTTTGATAAATTTGTGATATTGTTTATGTTTATATTTTATTTTATTTAAAAGCTCTTGACCTTCAAATTACAGTTAAATACTTTTAAGAAATGAAAGTTTATTGTTTTTGATATGGCGTCCTCACTTTATTATGAGATGTATTAGGAAAAAGATGTTTCAAAATAATATTGACAATGATATCGTTTATCTGCAATAATTTTTTGACAATTATAGTCCAGCAGAATTTGTTATCGTGACAGGCCTATGTGTAACTTTGCTGCCTCTTGGCCAGGACTCCCTTGCAGAGAGGTTCTTAATCTCTATGGGACCTTCCTGGTTGAATAAAGGTTAGATAAATAAAAAAAAATGAAATTAAAATGACGTGAGCTGAAATAACACCACAACTGACATGCCACTGGCTTAAACGTGAAGCATGAATGCTTGGCTGTAATCTTACTCCAGAATCTCCAACAATCCTCTTCTTTTTACAAATCCTGATCTGAAGGTGTTGTTTCTCACAAACACCTGACAAATTCCTCTCCAGACTCTTATCTGCTCCTCTGATGATGAAGCAGTCAGCAGGGAGCATCTGGTAGTGGCACCAAGTGTGGCTATTGTTCAAAGAGAGGTTGACTCCCATCGGGGGGCGCCACCGAGCCTCAGTGCTTCCTGACGGGCCTCTGTTCTGGAGGGGGACAAATCTGGACTCCATGATGTTGTCCCTCTGAATCAGGATGAGCTCCTCGCCGAGCAGCTGCTCAGTGTCACTGATCTCTCGTCCTACACCGTTCCTCTAAAATCTTTGTTTTCATCCTCCTCTTCAGCTAAACTTCCGCTCACCTCCGGCCTTCGGAGATTTCCTTCTTGTCTCCCGTGTTCTGAGGATTTGTCTCCTGAAGGCTTGTGTGTACACCTGCTTAACAGATACATGACACTGTGGTCGGCTGAGTGACAGCTGGAGATGTGTTCTGCGTAAATCGTCCTATTCTTAGCCTGACAGATTAATTTTTACACCTTTAAATCTAAAGGATTCAACGCTAAACCTACAGCTCCTGCTATGTTTTCTCTCATCTGCTAAAAAAAATCCTCCTGTGAATGTTTGAGTCTCTGCATCTCTTCGTCATCGCTTGCTCAGCCTTCATGTTGGCCAGTCCTTATGTGTCAACATCTCATTCTCTCAAAAGCTTTGCTGAAAAAACGCTCTCTTGAATTCTCTCCAGACAAGCAGGACACACAGACACTGATGGGTTTTAGCCTTGTCCTCCTCGGGAGCCACAGTACTGGAAATATTTTTGATTTTGATGGAATATAAACCTTCTCTTTCATTCCTGAAAACATCATTGGAACAGAAGTGACAGTTTATTTACCTTGCATAAGTGCAGACATAGTGGTGCAGAAGTTTAGTGCTCCTACCTCATAGCAAGAAGGTTGCTGGTTTGACTCCCTGTGCCGGTAAGGGCCTTTCATGTGCTTCCCATGCATGCGTGGGCTTTCTCCTGGTACTCTGACTTCCTCCCACTGACCAAAACATGATCATGTGGTGATTCGTTGGCTCTAAGTTAATGTGAGGATGTGTGTGTTAGGGCTTTAACTTTACCAAATATTAAACTTAATTGAGCATGCAGGGTAATATGCAAAGATTACTGTAATTTCTCAAATATAATACGCACTCAATTTTAACACACACCCCATTTTCATGTTTTTTTTCCAGGAAAAACGCTGTGCTCAAATATAACACGCACCCAAATGTTGCCCAAACCTTACTCTATCAGACAAACACCCAAAAGCTTTTGAAGTTGGTCTGTCCTTCATTATCTCTGCTTTCTTTTTCTTCCAACCGCAAAATGTTAGCTTCCCTCACGCCAAATTTCCTACCAGCCTCCCTATTGTCCACCACCTCAGACACTCCAGTAACCTTTCTTTAAATGCTGCTGGATAGTTTTCTCTTTTTACCTACATTTTCGATGGTATTTTACATTTATACAATTATTCTCTCCTGGAAAACACTTGCCGATGATCTTGCGTTACTTGAAGCAGTGACATCACGTCGTATCATGTTTCACACATCCCAGCATGCTCAGTCGTAGTTTGCTGAGGATTCAGAGCGCAGCTATCAACATGCCAATGTCTTCGACCAATCAGAGCGCAGCTATTTTGGTCCCCTCACTTACAAGATGGCAGCGCCTGCTGTGTTTACATGAGTGGTACCGTAACTTGGAGAAATACATGATCATTAGACAAAAGTAAACTAATTGAGACCCAAAATATTAGGTTAGAACAGTTTAACAGTTTTATTAGAATTACAAAAGTTTGGCGGTAATGTTTCGCAGAGAAAGAGAATATTTTGCGTTTTGTATCAGCTGTATTATAACCAGGATGTTGGCGAGACAAATTATTTTACATATTTTGCTTACGCTCGTGTACAATATGCACCCAAAAATTAAGCCTTATATAAGAGCAAAAAAAGTGTGTTATATATGAGAAATTACTGTAAGTTTATTAGACTGTAGACACATTAACTTGTGATGGCTGCTTCTTCTGTTTGTTTCCAGCAGACTTGATGCAGCTGTTGTTGAGGTCATGTGAGCATTGGCTGATGGGGTTGCACTGTTAGCGCCCTCCGCTGAACCACATGGTTCACTGCTCCAGGAGCCCTTATGTACTGTTGAGCTGTTTATTTTATATTTGTATGTTTATTTACAGTTTGGGAACAGGTTTTACCCCCATGCTCAAACTGATATTTAAATATCAAGTGTCTGGCGACAGCTCTAGCATGTGAACGGTTTTGTCACTCTGTGTTGGCTTTGTAATTACCTATTGTCACTAGTGTCAGCTGGGATAGCTTCCAGCCCCTAGGACCCCAAAAGATTTAGATTATTGATTGATGGATGAAATAATGCACAGTTAAAATGTACTTTGTGATCAGGGACGGGCATTTTTTTATATTTGACGCCTTCATTAATTCATTCACTTGACCAGATCATTGAATGGCGAACCTAATTTGCAGTGACATCAGATAATAGTAAAGTGTATTTAAGGACAGAAAAAAGAGTGCTGTAGATAAAACAGATGAATATAAAATAAAAAGAGAAAAACTGTTACAGGTTTAAAAATAGATTAGTATGTATGCAAATATCAGAAACATAGCTCTGTGCTTTGAGAAAGTCTTTAATCTTGTGTGTTTTTCTTATTGCTTGGAGTATCACACGCACTGGAACGCACAGGTATTGTTCACAGATAAATGTTGCAAAAGAACCAGGCTGGCTCTCATTTCCCTGTCCAGTCAAAGTTTTCAACAAATGCTCTGATATTTAACTTTAGAGGAGTGCTGATTTACATCCTTTGTGAGTGAAACAAGCTCATCAAAGTGTTATTAATTTTTATTATATGACCTTTGCAGATGTGTGCCAGTCTCTCTAATGCGTTGTCAAAATAACAGAATCACTCACAGACTTACAAACTTAAGGCTTTTGACCAGGTTTTAGGATGATTTATGTGCAGTCAGTTTCTGCATCCTTAAGCTAGAAACGCACCAGCTCATTTTCAAGCCCACCCACTGGTCCACAGGCTCATAGGTTTTGTAAGTAAGGAATTAATATGAGATGCCATGACTTTGACTTTTTACCTTTTTATGTGCAAAACCACAAATTTGCATCCTTCAGTCAGCATGGAGCTTCCTTGAGATGTTGTGTTCTCAAGCAAAGGATGAATGTGGTGCTTTTGACCTATGACAGGGCCATTCAATTAGAAAGTCGGGCCACATTTTCAGACTTAGGACATGAGCTAGGCCGGATATTTTTGGCAGACAGTGAGCAAAGTTAACCACTTAAAAGATACACAAATAGATGCACTGGATGTTTATTAATTTATTGCCACATCCAAAAGGGCAGAACTCAATAAAGAGCAGCACTTAAACTAAACTTCTGCTGAAATACTGTTTCTTTAAATTTTACACTTCAAACAGATTACTTAAATTTGTTTTGACCGGTAAATACAAGCACAGATTGAGGTGTGTATGAACATAAAAAAGCGTCGATTAAAAACACCATCTTTTGGTCACATTTAAAAGGGCTCTAAAAGTAACTCGCTTAACAGCAACTTTTCAGAAGGTGTTGCATTCTATGTCTGTAATAATGTTGGATTTTTTGTAATGTTTGTTAAAGTTTTTTCTATTTTTCTTGCCGGACCTAAGCCCCAATCATATTGACTTTGGGCCACTTGAGGGTTGCTTTCAGGCCGCATGTGGCCCACAAGCCCCTATTTGAATAGGGCTGACCAATGACTTTGAATGAAGTTACTCCCATGAACCTTTCTGAGACAACCATAAATGTTGTGGCATTGATGCAGAAAAATCTTGTAAATCTGAAGTACTCATTAGCAGCTTCTTCATGAAAAACTATATAGAAGACATTAATAAAGACTCTTGGGCTTAAAGGGAAGCCAATGTGAACAGATCTTAAACTAGAAAAGCACCCAGAGAGCGCAGACCTCCGCCAGCACCACAGTCCTCACCCATATTGTGATCTTCACCATAAATATTAGTCCTACCTTTATTTCATGTATATATTTAGATTCCTTGACCATGAAAACATACCATTAGTAACTGGTTACCTCCGCCAAGGAGGTTATGTTTTCAAGAGAGTCCGTCTGTGAACAAAATAAATCAAAGATATGGATGGATTTCAATGAAATTTTCAGAAAATGTTCAGCATGGGAAAAGGAAGAACTGATTCAATTTTGGTGTTGATCCGAATCACTGTCGGGATCTGCCATGATGAAAATTAATAACTGTAAAATGTGAATAACTACTGAACTAAAATAGATATTATGAAACCAATTGCTAATGGTATGTTGTCATGGTCAATGAATCTAAATATTTACATGAAATAAAGGTAGGACTAATAGTTATGGTAAAAATCACAATATGGGAGAGGACTGTGGTGCTGGCGGAGGTCTGCGCTCTCCAAGTTCTTTTCTAGTTTCATAATGATATCTATTTTAGTTCAGTAGTTATTCTCGAAAAATCACATTTTTTTGTCATGGCGGATCCAGACAGTGATTCGGATCAACACCAAAATTGAATCAGTTCTTCCTATTCCCATGCTTAACATTTCCTGAAAATTTCATCTAAATCCATCCATAACTTTTTGAGTTATTTTGTTCACAGACCGACAAACAAACTGTCCCAAAAACATAACCTCCTGGCGGAGGTAACCAGTATTCTTTGTTACTGGAACTTGTATTGAAATAGTGTGAAAAAAAACCCTACTCCTTTATGGATTTTGAGCATAAATAACAGAATAAAGTCTCAGTCTTTGTTTTGAATGCCTCGGTCTCACTCCAGTACCATCAGATTCCCACTCTCAATCTCTCCATCTTAAGAGGAAGTATAATTTAGGGTTTTTAGAAACTTCACTTTCCATGAAAACTCCCCACAGGTTCCTTCCTTCCTCTTCCTCTTTCATTCATACCTATTTTGCATCAGCTGTCTCTTCATCTGCTCGCTGTGATCAGAATCTCAGGTCCCGTCCTGCTGGGTTTCCTGCTGCTGCCCTCAGGTGCAGACACACCTTGTTAGTAAGCCTCCACAGCGTACGTCTCATTCTGCTCATCACATTTTCTGTCTGCCGCCTTGAACCGCAGCGCTGCAGGCCCACTGAAGTTTTGGATTTCCTAACTCAGGTTTAATTTTTAGTCTCTGCCCCTCTCATCTCATTTTATCTTTTTTTTTATCTTCTGTCTTTTCTGCTTCTCCCTCTCTGTGAGTCTCACTTTCTCAGAGGGAATTACATAAGTCTATCGTGTGTGTGTGTGTGGGCAGCGCTGCATTTTATGTAAGGCAGACCTGGAAATGGCTAGCAAAACACCGGGGTCCTGCTCTCAGTGATTTTTTTATTCCTTTTTCTCTCTCTGCGTTTCTTACAGCTGTGTGTGGTTGGGTCATCGGACTGCAGATCTGCGTGGTGTGTGGCTCCTGATATGCAATGGGGTGACTCTTCAGGCCCACTCAGTGTCAGGCTCATAGATAAACATTTTTTAACATACCTTAAAATGTTTAAAGAATATTTAAAGAAGGTAGCACTTGTTGACGTGTACCTTTCATGAGAGGGAAGTCTGTTTTGAAGTGAGAAGGGAATGTTTTAGTTTCAAATTGTCCCATGTTGTTGTTCATAATCAAACCTGCAACATGGCTTGAGGAAAAGTTAAACCATGTAAAGAATCTTACAGTAGTGTACTGTTGAGCCAGCAATGTTTTTTGAGTTGCTTTAACCTGTAAGTGGGTTAATTTTGAGGCTTTCAGTCGCACCAAGTACTGATATTTACCAGCTACCATCCTCTGGCTCAGGGTTTCATTATTGGCAATCACATGTATCAGTGCCATACAGTGGTGGCTCTAGGGTCAGGGGCCCAATCTGAAATCTAATGGACCTTTTCCACTAGCATGCCTTGGCCCTACTCTACTCGGCCCTACTCGATTTGCAGCGTGTTTCCACTAGCCTGGTTTCTCCTAAAACAAGCTAGTTTTAGTACCTACTCCTCTCTGGTTCCAAGCGAGCTGAGTCAATACTAAAAGATGACATCACAGACTGCCGGCTACTGATTGGTCAGACAATGTCGTCATCGATGAGTCATGAACACGACGACCTAGCATGCTAGCGGTAGCTACCATTAGCTTCCCTCATACGTCTTTTCTTTTCAGCTTGATTGCTCTCGTCCTCGGCCTCATTCTGTTGTATAGCTTCCAAAACTCTCCTGTGCTTCTCAAGGAGTATTTATTCTTGCCACCTGCAGCCTTCTTCTGCTTTCCTTTTTTACTCGGTTTGTGACAAAAAGCCACAGATTGTTGTGTCATGCTCAAAATGACGGACTTGGATCCCTCTCAGCTCGGCTTCACTTACTGAATCAGAGTCTGTGCACGCCGGTGAAATGTACACGCAGGAGGCGGGTAGAACGGCAACAGGATTTGATTGGTTTAAAATGTGGGCGACGAAGATGTGATTGGTTTTTCCAGGTTTATTCCTGCTGTAGATGGCGCATATTTTTTGCTCTATTTTAAGAACACATTATGATTTGATTCCCATTTGGGTCATAAAGATCATTTTAACCAGTATTACAAAAAGTGGATCTAAATCAGATTACCAACCCTAGCTTTAAAGGTCCCACGTCCTTCGTTGTTTGACTGTTGATTTGTCTTCAGTGTCTGTTCGTCCTTGTAAAGGATCAAATGGAGCTGTTTTCCTCCCCTTTGGAAACATTCACATCTAAGGGGGCAGGAGGCTGTAGGAGGCTATGATCATAAGGTCTGTACTGATTGGCTGTCCAAACTAAGTCTAATGGGAGGGGGAGGAGGAGGTACAAGTTGCAGAGTGGACTTTCAAAACAGTCATAGCATCTGCCTATGACAAGCAGAAAACACTCATGTAGGTTTAGGCTGTAAGTCTTTAACATTATAAACCCCAGGAAGTAAAAACTGAGCAGAGTATTTCTCCATGAATATTGAGTTTGCTGAAAGGTTTCCTGTTCCTCTGCTCCACAAATCCCTTCTAACTGCATTTAAAGAATAGAAAAGTGATTTTGTAGAACATGAGACCATTAACATATTAGAGATAGTGCAGCATTCATTTATGGCCCTTTTCTACTGGCACGCCTTAGCCCTACTCTACTTGGCCCTACTCCATTTGCAGTGTGTTTCCACTAGCCTGGTACCTCCTAAAACAAGCTAGTTTTAGTACCTATTCCGCTCTGGTTCCAAGCAAGCTAAGTCAATACTAAAAGATGACGTCACGGACTGCCGGCTACTGATTGGTCAGACAATGTTGTCATCAATCAGTCAAGAGCGCAACGACCTAGCATGCTAGCTGTAGCTACCATTAGCTTACCCTAATACGTCTTTCCTTTGCAGCTCTATTGCTCTCGTCCTTGGCTTCATTCTGTTGTATAGCTTCCAAAACTCTCCTGTGCTTCTCAAGGGGTATTTCTTCTTTCCACCTGCAGCCTTCTTCTGCTTTCCTTTTTTACTCAGTTTGTGACAAAAAGCCACAGATTGTTGTGTTGGGCTCAAAATGACGTCACCACAGTGCCGCTCAGCTGTTTACAGCGACACTGCACCCCATTGGGCAGGCGACTGGGGCTAATGGAAAAGCAGCACAAGAGGAGTAGAGTAGAGCTGGGTGGAGTAGAGTAGAGTAGGGCTAATGGAAAAGGGCCATTATTTACATGAGTGAAATGTATTTTTTCCTCTCACAACACAAAGAAAGAAACTGTATTTGACTCACAGAAAGCTGTGTTTGGGTGATCAGGATAGTGTTGAAGAGCTTGTTCGTAAATTTTTGTGCTTCTCAATTTTTGTCAGCCCAGCATGGATTTAATTAACTGTCTTCTACTTGAATAAGTTACAAACAAAACTGTAGTCAGAGACTTTCTCCTTTTTTATTAAGCTAACATCTCTCTATCTGCTCAGGAGGCATGGAGAAGTTATGTACAGCTCTCTAGACAGACCTGTGTTGATTATATAACGCTGACGTCTTCTTTTGATTGATAACTGCTGTACTTGATTCCTGACCTCTCAAACATTATTTCTCATTAACCGTAAATTGTCCAACAGTGTGCAGATTGTAGTTTTTCCAAGAGGGGAGGGGAGTGGAGGGGAGAGTTATGTAATACGCGGCAGGAGGTGATAAGATGTGAATATTCAAATGTGTTATTGAATGAAAACAATATTCTTATTTCCTCTAATACCACTGAAACAGGCGTCCGCAACTGATGTCAGAGCAGCAGAGTCACTGCTCAGAAATAAACTTTGACGCTCTGAAGTGACGAATAAGGGAACAAAAATAAAACTGATAATAACTGCATCATTTTTTCATTTTTCTATTTCGTAGGTTTTTAATTATTTCCTCCAGAAAAGGACACGAAATCTCACACCTCTGCATCACAGCGAGCCATTAAGTGTCAGCGTTTAAATCAAAGTGTGTTAATGCAGTATGAATGTGTGTTTGTTCACGTGTTTGTGTGTGCACGAGCAACTCCAACTTGTCAGAGGGAGAGGGTGTTTCACTGAGTGGGAAAGCCTGGTAGGATGTGTAGGCCCAGGTTACCATGGCAGCCATCTGCTGCTACACTCACAAGCTTTCGCCAGCAGCCCACACAGTGTGACATCCAGCAGCAAGCCGATCTGAGAGAGAGAGAGTGATCTGTGATCGATTGCTCACATTTAGGGGGCAAAAAACAATGAAAACAAAGAATTCACACTTGAATGATTGCTCCTTTGGCTCACATACAGACGCTGTTTTTAATATAAAGTTCTGAGGCATCACCCTGGAGCTGTTTGGTTAAGACAGAAAAAGAGGAGGTGTGCAAAAATTGAAGATGCAATTTCCTGAAAAATGAAAACTAAAACATCTCTGCAATCATAACCAGAACGAGCACCTTGTGGTTTGGTGCCTCTGCAAGTTATTAAAGTGACAAACACCGGCAGTGCAGTGATGAGGCAAAAAGGAAGGTCAATTTGGTTTTGTGGTTCTGTAAGTTTTAGACATCTTATATTTAAAGATGTTATGAGGAGTTTCTAAGTAATTACTAAAAAGTCTCACTTTTAGATATATGCCTGATCGAAATACACACTTTAAGATGAGTTTTATAACATCAAAATAGGTTATCTATAAATGCTATTCCTTAGCTTCGCAGCCGGGTTGGACAGGGCTGGACTGGCCTGGATATTCACCTTCGGGAACAAGACAATTAAAACTACAGAAAATTTATATTATACGGACTAGTCTTAGAGCACCGGGCTGTTAGTGGCAATATATAGCCAGCTACAAAACTACGATACTAAGTTTTCCAGAAGACTGCTTGTTGTCACACATCAAAAACTACCACTACGTAACTAGAAAGAGATACATTACCTCGTGGCTTTGCATCCTGTAATTTGTTGAAAAAAGAAGTTGTAAAGCAATGCAGAGTTCTGAGGAAGGTCCGAGCTGCATTCATTAGCATCACAACAAACACACGCTTTGGCTAGGGTCACGTCTTTACGACAGTCGCCGCACATGCTCATGGGTAGCAGAGTCTTTGGCCGCATTTACATGGCGCCGAAAACGGTCAAATCTGATAAGTTTTCATTGCATTTTGGCCTTGCGTCTACATGGAAACTCGTTGAAAACGGAAACTTTTGAAAACAGGCTCCAGAGTGAAAAGATTTGAATCCGCTCTCCATTCAGCTCCCTGTAAACCCGTATCAGAGCGTTTCAGGGTGAAATGCTGATGTCACCGCATGCGCGGTACTCTTTCAGATGAAGGCTGTGTGCGCATACCAGGAACAACAACAGCTTCAGCTGTCCGCCGAGTAGGGCTGAACGATTTTAGGAAAAGATTGAATTGCGATTTTTCTGGCAGATATTGCGATTTCAATTCAATTCACGATTTTCTTCAAATCAAACTTTGGGATATTCACAGTAGGGCTGAACAATTTTAGGAAAAGATCTAATTTCGATTTTTCTGGCAGATAGAGATCGCAATTTTTTTTTTTCAAACCAAACTTCAGTGCAAAATTCACTTTGTTTACAGTACAGACAACAGTAAGGAAATAAATGATGAAAAACACTTAACACATTATTCACCTTCAGTAGTGATGATAAATAATCTGTTTTCATTAACTTCTACTCCTAAACAGAGGCTTTGTGTTGTTGACCTGCTTACCAGCACTTTTAACATATAGATTGTCTACAAATTTGTAAAACAGTATGTGTATAATACTTGACACAACAGATCCTGAGTCAGTCAGGAGCGCTGCAAAAAAATTGCAGCTTTGGCGATCACAAAATTGCATTGTCTAAAACTGCGATTTTGATCTGAAAACGATAAATTGTTCAGCCCTACCGCCGAGTAACGTGAGCATCTTACCGTGCTCGGTTTGTTATCCAGTCAGATTTGTTGTCCGACCTGATTTGTTGTCCAGAAAAGAAACTCCTGAGTCTCTGTGCGTCTATTCACCATTGTTGTTTGTGAAAGTTTTTCTTCTTCGTTCGTGTGTTGTAGCAGCCCTGCCTCTCTGCAGACCTACACCGCCATCTACTGAACCGGCATGCACACTACAGCGGATTAACTCGTCTCCGAGCGTCGTCGTCTGAACGCAGAAGAATTCTAAAACGCAAAGGACAAATCTTTGCGTCTTTAAGTCAAGAGTTTCCATGTAACCGTAGCCTTAGTGTCGCCGGAAATAGATTCTCCTCATAGCACCTTTAAAGAGGTTAAAGTTTAACCAAATGACCTTGGCCTTTGACATTGTAATGTGAAAAACAGCAAGTCAGAGTAGAAATCTGCGCTAAGTTTGACAGAAATCCCTCATGAGGGCCATGTTTACAATGTACACTTTTTTGTTAACTCTTACTGGGTCATCCTTGAGTCAAAGTGGATGTATTTTCAATTTTTATGAAAATCTATGAAAGCATTTTGGGATTTAAAAGAAGACTGGGACAAAATGCTGTGGGACTTTTGACAAATAACCTCAAAAATCTAACCAGATCAGTCGGAGGAGGCAAATATGCAAAGTTTGACAAGAATTGTTTAAAATTTTCTTGATACATCACATTCATAAGCAAGTGATAACAATGACCTTGAATTTGGACCAATAACTTTAAAATCAAATCAGTTCCTCCTTGTGTCATGATGGGTGTTTGTGCCAAGTTACATGAAAATCGAAATCAGCTTTCTTTTAATATTGTATTCACAAAGAGTGTGAGACACTACCACCTTTACCTTTGACTTAATTCCTGCCTAATTATGGATCCATCTTGCCAAGCTCAAATCTACAGCAACTGTGAGTGACCCAAAGCATAACAGCCAATCAGAGTCCTTTAGAGAAGGAAGAGGTGGGAGAAAAAATCTATTCACAAAAATATCGGGATTTTTTGTTTGTCGATTTTTAAATATATTTTTCTGTTCAAAAATCGATTTGTTTCATAATTTAAATGCTTCATTTTATTCTGTGTTAACAAGCCACTTTTAAATGCAATCCAGGCTTTTGAAGAGAGAGTATAAACAGCTGGTTGAAATATATTACTGAATAAATCCTAAAAACAGACTCACATGTGATGTGTATTTTTCCTGATATAGTCTGTAGGCATCATCACTGTTCACCTTTTTTGCTGGTGTTAAAAAAGCTAACTAAAGATTGCAAAAATCGGCAATATTGTAGAATCGCAATTTGAATCGAATCAGCGCATAAAAAACTTGTAAAAAAATCGATTTGGGAGAAAAGCGTATCATCCCAGTCCTAGTGGGAATACATGCAAGACCACGGCCGGAAGTGACTGCTCGCACAGATATTACCATAGATGCTAACAGCTTCAGTAGCAGTTTTATCAGATCTGGACCACATTTCCTCATTAAATATATATCAAATGACAACACTGAAAATATGTCTTATTAGAAATGACATTTTCTCTCCACTTCCATGTTTTGGTAAGAGTATGTTCTATGAAATGGCTCACATTTTGTATTTTACCCTGCTGCAATTGTGCTCGCTTACATCATTTACTGGCTTGTAATTGATGTTCATTGACAGAACAATCATCCAGTCACCTGCTTTATGCTTTGTGAAGGTTCTACCCTCACCAAACTCTTTCTATGGGCTTTTGGCCAAGTGGACTAGTGAGATATTAAATGGTCCGTCTGGTGTGTCAGGTTAATTTGAGATTAGCATTTGTATAGGTTAACCATATCCTGAAAACCCTCAGCAGCATGTGTTGCGTCATGACACATGCAGCATGCACACTCAACATCTTGACAATAGGTACTTTGGAATAGTGCCAGCAGTCGAGTGCAGCGCTTTATTAGAAATATTAACATTTTGGGATGTTACCATGACTTTATAGAGAGGTGCTGACTAAAGAGATCGGGTCCCATCGGGTTGACATTAAGAAACACAACTCTGAGTTCTGTGGCCATGTAATGCTCTGACTAACATTAATCTACCAGTACACGATTACTTGTTTTCACATGTCTTTTTTTTGTTAGTTTGTTTATCATCTTTTTTTTATGTATTTATTTTTTTAAGAGTTTTGTTTATGCTGTTTTGTTACCTTAATCATCTATATGTATCAAAATGTACACACAGAAATAATATTTCTTTTCACTTATCTTGCAGAGCCATGTTTAATTTTGTATTCATCATTTATCTAAATTGTTAAGTTGTTGGTCAATGTCCTTCTTATTTTTCTGTGTGAATATTTGTCACTATTGAACAGAAAAAAACTCTAGTAAAATGTAAATCATAAAAAAAAATAACATTTTTACTGCTGTAAATATGAATGGCTGCCTGGTCTTTTTTGCCAATAAATGTATCAGTAAATGCTCTTTGCTTACATTATTTCGCACCTTTTTCAGCTATGAATAAACATTCTAGCAAGTATTTTTCATTAAGTTGTAAATGCTTAAAACAGTGTGTAATTACAAGAGTTTTCAACTGGTTCCTCTTTATAAACAATTCTAAATGAGCATGTACAACACTTAAAAAAACAAACCTTAACCTATTTTATATTATTTATTATGTTGAAATGCTGAGTCAGCATTGCAACATATTGTTCTTCCTAAAATTTATTCTTCTTTTTCTTTTTCTTCTTCTTCTTCTTATTCCTTAAGATTTTGGCACCTTTCACAGGCTTCAAATTTGCACAGATTTTCACAGAAAAAATTGACATATGCAGCATGTTCAGGAGAAGTGCGCTTGTGTTTTTCACAGGTTTAACAGTTATACTTTTTACAGTAAAAAATAATTTCTGCATGTATTTTTACATTGAAATCAATGGAACATTTCCCCAGGTCTGCTGAAAACTTCAGCAACTTTGAAGCTCCACAGATTGGGCATGCTTTCACCTACAGACTCCATTCATGCTTTAAAAGCTGCATTGACTTCTCAACTATTTTTACATATTTTCAGCTTTTTGCTGGCTTCTACAGTTTTTTAAATATGATTTTTTAAGCAACACCAACTTTTGAGGAGATCTGTGTGTGTTCGGTGTGTCACGTGTCCTTATCACTGTGTTAACATTTTGAACAGTACAGATATGACAATTATATTACATGTTTTAGCAGGTTCTTGGGATGCTCACGGTGAAATCCTTTTCCCGATATCTATTCCGGTTTAGACACAGCGAGCGTTCGTTTACGCGGAAGTACCGAGCGTCATTAGAGTGCTCTATGAGACACACAGGAGAAATACCGTGCTTTCCATGACTCAGCAATTTAGCCCTGTGATTAAAAGATTAGAGCAGCGGACTGTCGAGCGACAATCCTGGGTTCAAATCCAGGCTGAGGCCGACGTACTTTTCTTTCCATCTAGTACAGATTCTTCATTACAATAGCGTAATCATGCTTGTCTTTACACTCTCAACCTTACTTTGGACGTTTTACACTGACTGGCCACTTTATTAGGTACATCTACAAATATCAACACATTTAACCATGTTACAAAACAGTCATTCATTTTCTGCTTTCTTTCACAACTGCAAACAGTTTTTAGTGCACTTTTCACTACCTGCTACAGTTTCTGAGATATGACTGTTGAAGCTGCATCAACTTTTGCACATTTCTTTGAAGTTAGAGCATGCTCACGTGACCTGCGGACCTGAGCTCCAGTATCTATAATTTTCTGCAAACATTTTTATTGCACATTTCACACATTTGCAGCCCTGATTTACTGATTAAAACTATTCATGTCACATTTTCTACTTTCTTTGCATTACTTTTAGCAATTTCATTTCACAGTTTCTGCAGTCATACTCAGCATTTCAACGCATTTCCTGCATGGAAATGCAAATTCTCTAGTTGTTTTTGTTATTATTATATGATTTTATTTAACTATTTATGAAATCAATAAAACACAAACTATAACATAGAAGATGACAAAAAGAAAAACTTGGCAACAATATGTCAAAAGAATGGAAAGAAAACACTCCAGAATGATATTAATGCCATTATTTACAATATTTTTTATAGTATTTCCACAGAAAATACCGCTAAACCACAGATAAATTACTCGCATCTCTGTCTCTGAAGCCTCTCTCTGCTCTCCTTTACCATAATGTATATCACTAGAGTGCTTCAAAGATAGAAGAAGCTGAATAAAACCTTGATATATATTTTATAACATAGTTTTACGACCAAAAAGGAGGACATGTCCGGGCAAAAGAGGACACACGTTTACTCTGCATTTGCACAAAGTTTCAAGTCAATCCCTTCTAAAGTTGCTGGAATACTTTAACATTGTTCAGCCCAGACAACTTGTGAATATGTTTCCAGATGTCACTTCATGTTAAGGATGGGTGACTGGGCAAAACAAAATATGACTAAATATGTACAAAAATGTTTTCAGAATGCAATGAAAAGACAACTCATAGCTCAAAACCAGGAAATATTATAAAATGATGGACAAACTTAGGAGCATTAACTTCACTGCTGTGATATCCACACGCTTGTGTTTCAGATGCAGGAGGTGGGCAGTTCTCAGAAAGGCTCCCCGCGGGCCTTCAGCGTCCTGGATCGCCTGCTGATAACTCATCCTGTGTGGCTGCAGCTGTCACTCAACCAAGACTCCGCCATCTACATCCTGCTCAGAGAGCCTGTCGGGGTTCGTGAATGTCTAATGTTTAAGTCAAATCTGCAATAGAGAACACACTGGTAAAAGAAATATCAACATCTACTTAAATAAAGAAGATGGCGTCCTTTTTTTCTAATCCTGAAAAGTAAAATTGCTTTAAAGACATTGACAGCATATCTTTAGCTAATGTTCAATTCGCTGTTTATGCTAACACATTTTTCATTTTGTTTTCTATCCTGAGAAGGAAAATAGTTCAACTATATGGAAAGTCATTTTTAATAAGAAAAATGTGAATTCTTTTATGTCCTAATGTTTAATGTACAGCTTAAGTTGGGAGAAAACAGTAATGAAGGATGACATAATTTTGCAGGCCACCGTGGAGTTAGCATCACGCTGGTTCCCTGAACTGCGAACCCACTATAGGTTTATGGAGATATTTCACTGTGTTTGGGATCAAGCAGATGATTTGATGGCGAACTAAAATAATGGAACTAGGGGTGGGAAATATGGCAAAAATATCATATCACGATTTTTTAAAAATAAAATCACGATTTTATCCCGATTCTTTTTTAACATTGATTTTTCTAGACTAATTTGCATGTTTGACCATTATTTCTCTATGTTTAACATATAAAACATGTAAAACCCTAAAAGAAAAAATGACAATTAAAGCCAAAGACTTTCTGAACAGGTTTTAATTTAAATAGTGCAGTTTTTATGAAAATGTGCAATAAATGTAAACATAAAAGGTAATGAACAACAATATCAACATTATCTCTTAAAGTGCAACAATTCAAAACAAATGTTATCTAACTGCAATGTTTATAATCTGAGTGAATAATACAGCTGCTTTATAACAGATTTTTGTACAGACATCTTCAAGCTTTTATATCCTTTTTTCTTTCCACCATGGCTTCACGCCTAATAACCAAATAGGAGATCCCACCATGCACTGCGCTGAATGTGCTACGATTGGCTAGTCGGGTGCGCGTCAAAGTCTCTGTGCCCACACAGACGATCTGACGATCTTTCTGCTTTATGACTATATTAAATTGTTATAATCCTTAACGATTTAATATCGTCATATCGCACACCCCTAAATGGAACTTACATGTTCTGCTCTTCTTAACAAACAAACCTACGTTTCAAAATGTTTTAAGCTAAAACATAATTGTTTAGAGTAAAAAGCTGTTATCAAGCTACTTTGGAACTACAACATGGTGGCTCGACCTACAAGCATCTACAATATTTATAGTGTATAACCTCTTATTGTGACTCCTTGATTAAAAATTTCAATTAACTGAGCATTCATATCAATTTGGTCCTCATGGCTGTCACAATAGTGTCTGAACAACCAATTATTTAAAAACAACCCTGAAATGTTTGCCATTTTTTTGCCCTTGTTAGTATACGAGCCTTATTACAGGCATTTATCAAGAAAGCACTTTATGTGCTATCATAGCCATTAGCAATTTTTGCTTACTTAGCTGTGCTTAAGGTAAAAACAAAACACCCCTTTTAGAAAATTAAAAAAATGTTGCTTAAAGCTTCAATTTTCACTGTTTTTTTTACAAGAGTTTTATATGAAATGCTTCCATAAGAATTGTTTTGTTGACATTTATTTCATATTTTAATATAAGAGACATTAGCAGCATACTGACAGCTACTGTTTATGGGCTTTAGCCATAAATGTTTTTTTCAAATGTTTGGCAAACGTCTACATCAGCTTTGTAAACGTCTAAGCTAATCCGACTGCTTCATAGACTGACATACAGTATGACTAATCACATTTCTTACATTTCTGGCACTGTCTTGTTGACACAGTCTTCATTACTTTTACATCTTGATAGCCGATAACTTTATGATTTGCTAAAACAGAATAAAATGCTGCCAAGAGCTACATAAATGTAAAGACACCATTTTCTGGCCCACCGTTAAGCTCTGTACATTGCTTCTTACACCATCTGTGCTTTGTTCAAACAAACCTGTGAAATGAAAATGTCTAAAATAAGAGACTAACACCCCTGTGCTTTTCTTTTTTATATTTCATGGTGGTGGTTGCCGCTTACAGACCTTTTTGGTGCGAAAATGCAGCTCCAGCCAGAGAAAGGTGCTGTGCTTTCGGATGACAGCCGACAAAAGTGCCTCCTCTGTGAAGGAGTGCTTCATCTGTGAGGAGGACTCCAGTGAGTATAAAACAAGCTGAATTAGCCCCCAGCTGCAGCTTCAGCAGTACACATAACACTACAATTCTCTGCTAACTGTTTCAGAGCAGTGCAGGTTAGACACTTAAAGGGTGAAGTAGTGTGGGACAGAGGAGATTGGTCTTCTAAACAAAATCTCCCACTACCTCCAAAGCTGTCAATCAAACTCTGTCTGTTCTGTAACCAGCATTTGCCTTGGAGAGCTCGGCACTCAGCTTCCCCGACCTGTGTCGACTCGTGGCCTTCTACTGCATCAGCAGGTGATGTATTGTTTTTAACTGGTACATAATTTAAGGGAAACCATGTCATAATTATTCCTTTAGACTGTATTCGTGATTGATCATAGTTTGCTTTAATTAGACTTAAAGCTATGGTCTACGATTTGGAAGCTTTGTACATATTAATAACACCGTTTATAAGGCTGTTATGGTCCTATGGTCCTATCTACACAGTATAAAGACCAAAAAGAATGAAAATAATCCATTCAGTATATCCGCTGAAAAGCTGCATACTAGCTGACCATCTGTGCTTTGTTCAAAAACAAACCTGTGAAAATGTCTAAAATAAAAATAAGACAACTACCCTGTTTTTTTTTTTTTTATATTTCATGGTGGTTGGTTGCCGCTACAGACCTTTTGGTCTTGTAAAATGCAGCTCCAGCCAGAGAAAGGTGCTGTGCTTTCGGATGACAGCCGACAAAAGTGCCTCCTCTGTGAAGGAGTGCTTCATCTGTGAGGAGGACTCCAGTGAGTATAAAACAAGCTGAATTAGCCCCCAGCTGCAGCTTCAGCAGTACACATAACACTACAATTCTCTGCTAACTGTTTCAGAGCAGTGCAGGTTAGACACTTAAAGGGTGAAGTAGTGTGGGACAGAGGAGATTGGTCTTCTAAACAAAATCTCCCACTACCTCCAAAGCTGTCAATCAAACTCTGTCTGTTCTGTAACCAGCATTTGCCTTGGAGAGCTCGGCACTCAGCTTCCCCGACCTGTGTCGACTCGTGGCCTTCTACTGCATCAGCAGGTGATGTATTGTTTTTAACTGGTACATAATTTAAGGGAAACCATGTCATAATTACTCCTTTAGACTGTATTCATGATTGATCATAGTTTGCTTTCATTAGACTTAAAGGAGACATATCATGCTTGTTCCTCCTTTTCACTATGCCAGACTAGGATGCCTGTAAAGCATTTCTGCCCTCAGTACAAGCCATTTAGTTCCTTCATTGCCCCACAATTGCGTTCTCAAAATCCTCATTTTAGGCCATTATCAAGCTCTCATTGAAACACTCGGTTCTCAGGATGACCTGCAGTAACCTTGCAACGTCACAGCCCTTTGTGCTCTGATTGGTCAGTTCTATCGGGGGTAGAGCCAGCCTGTCCTTCTTCTTCTACTGTATTTTCCGGCAGGCTCAAAGCAGCGACCGCGTATTGAGTCCCCCTACAGGCCAGAGCTGGTAATGAGTGAGTGTGAGTTAGGGAGCTATATACTGCTGCTGGACGAATGTGTTCCTCGGTGAGGGTTTGGGGCTAATGGACATCACAGAGGAGGAAGTGTTTTATCAGATTACTCCAATAAAAAGAAAGGTACCTCGTGATGTCACGACATTTGAAATCTCGCGGACATCTCGCAATGACCTATTTTCAGAGGCATCAAATCTCGTTCTAGGATATCAGAAAAAATACAATATCTAATTTTTTGAAAATTAAGGGGGTGTAAGGTCTTGTTTTCAAATTTATTATATTATATGTAAGTATTAAATCATGCATCAGCATGATATGTCTCCTTTAATGTCTTCAGTGATTTAGCGCTCGCTGGTCCTTATTATCATTTGCATCACACAAAAACAAACACATAAATGAAATACACTGCCTGACCAAAAAGGAAGTCACCACCTGGATTTAACAAATCAAATAGGTACAAGCCTCCTATTGGATAATTACTGCATGGGCGATTATCTTTTTTAATACACCCCATCTGATGCAATGAGTAGTTTCTCATTTCTTAAACAACCATGTGGAAAGACATTCTGTGGTCGGGGAAAGATGTTAGTCTGTTTAAGAAGGGTCAAATCACTGGCATGCATCAAGCAGAGAAAACATCAAAGGAGATTACAGAAACTACTAAAATTGGGTTACAAACTGTCCAACGCATTATTAAAAAGATGAAGGATAGTGGGGACCATTGTCTTCGAGGAAGAAATGTGGTCGGAAAAAAAATCCTGAATGATTGTGATCGGCAATCACTTAAACATTTGGTCAAATAAAATTGAATGAAAAACAACAGTAGAACTTGGGGATGTTTAATAGTAAAAGTAAGAGCATTTCCACATGCACAATGTGAAGGGAACTCAAGGGATTGGGACTGAACAGCTGTGTAGCCTTAAGAAAACCACTAATCAGTAAGGTTAACCAGAAAAAAAGCTTCAGTTTGCTAGGAAGCATAAATATTAGTCTGGAAGACTAGAAGAAGATCATGTGGTCTTAAAAGTCCATATTTACCCTGTTCCAGAGTGATGTGCACATCAGGGTAAGAAGAGAGGCACATGAAGTGATGCACCCATCATGCCTAGTGCCTACTGTACAAGCCTGTGGGGGCAGTGCTATGATCTGGGACAAATCTTGTGACATTGCAGAAGATAAAGCGAAACAGTGCCACAGTGAACGTGTGCTGTAATCAAAGCTTCGGGCGGTTCAATGAAGTGGTAGAGTGTGTGATCTTTTTTTTGGTGGCAACTGTTTTTTGGACAGGTAGTGACAGACTTGGAATAAAATAAGCATCTCCTATGTTGCAATGGGGATAAGTGATAAATACATTTCTCACAAAATTCAATAAATAAGTTAAATGAAAGGTTTATGCCAAAACAGGCCATGATTTTTAAAAGGGAAAATGAATGTGGACATTTAACATCCCCTTATTCAAGCAAGAATTAGAAAAAAATACATTCTTGCACTTCTGTAGCCTCTACCTGAGATACCTCCAAAGCACAATTACTTCATAAACTTAAATTATTCAGGTTCAGCTTGCAATAAGTGTATAATAACACAGCATTGCTTTTAGGTAATTATAACATAAATTTCAGACAATCACACAGAGGTTTTGGCTCCTTCTGCTCCACTGTATAGTCAACTTATGTAAGTTAATTCGAGTGTGTGCATCAGTATTATCTGGGTAAGTTAACCAATTTACCAACCCCACATTTCCACATAGTGTATATCAAATTATGTACTCAATACATGGAATAGATTATTTGATTAAGAGGAAGAGCCTGGCAGTTTTTGTTTAACTCTGAATCCTATAAATATTATCTTTTATGGGTGTAGGTGTGATTTTTTTTCCCCTCATAAACTTAAGACGTTTAGAGTCAACAAACTAGTTAAAAGTTGTCGGTGAATTCTCTCATCCCTGTTGTTGGTTGCCACACATACAGATAAATCCAGATCAGATCTGGTTTAAGTCCTGCTTTGAGAATTGTGCTGTTGTTCTATTCAATTTCGGGACTTAACTTATTTCACCAGAACATGTACACCAAACAGGCCCTTCAGGAACATTTGTAGCCGAAACCTTAGCAGCCTAAAATATGCTTTTGTCTTACAATTTTTTTAAGGCCAAGGGAGACTTTTATTAAACCAAATTGGACATCCACCGAGGATTTATCTGAGAACAAAAACAGGGCACCAGAGGTCCAGAGCTAACTGCTCTCCAACTGCGGCCCACAGCAAACTCCAAAAGCTGTAATTAGATACGGCCAAAATAATACATTATTATTATTACTATTTTGCTTTACTGCTGAACAAGACCAATGGATTATGGCAGTAAATTGCACAAGTCACATTAATATCTTCACTATCCCCTTTACCTCAGGGTTTACAAGACATATTGTGCCAATCTTTAATCATCTTTAAGCACAGACACACCGACAGAATATGGCATCTTTGTGCAGTTCCTACTTATCATGACCAGGGCCCACCAGGTCACCCAAAACCCTGAACTTCCACACATTCAAGCTGTTTAACAATGTGGCCCTTGTATTATTAAAAAAAGTTTGGACACCTTTGCTAAAGTCCACTTTATATTAGTGATGCATTATATTGGATTTTTGCCAATATTCGATATTTTGTTTTTTTGTTTTTTTTCATTATGACAATTATTTTGTGTCAAGCACACAAGCTCTGTACTTAACAAACATTGACTTATTTCTGTCATTGTTACAGTATATTTTTGCAAGGAACAGATGTAAAACAACAAAATCAGGCTTTAAAACTTGAGAAACAATTTCAAATGTACCCATGCACCGATGAGCAGGTGCATCAATATTGTACATTTTTGGAATTTGTCGGTATTCTAGCCAATATGTGTGGCCGATATATCAATTGTGAATATTTGCAAAGTTATCAATATTAGCTGATACCGATACTAAACTTTTTAGGCTGATATCAGCTAATACTGACATCGCGCCGATAATGTTGTGCATCCCTACTTCATATCACATAGGAGCTTTGCCTGTGCACCAAAACCCTTCAGAACTCTTTTAAAGTCAGATTAAATGCACAAATTAGATACACAGAAATCACATATAAATGCCCACATACCTAAACTTGATTTCATTAAGCCCTTCTCCTGAAGACACACGTCCTCAGTGTGTATTTTAGATGTGTTATATTATTATTTTCTCTTGTTTGCAGAGATGTGTTACCACTCCCGCTGGAGCTTCCTGAAGCCATCGCCAGAGCCACAACACACAGACAGCTGGAGGCCATCTCACACATGGGACAAGGTGCAGTGCCTACAGATTCCTCAGTGCCAGTTATTGAAATGCTGTGCATGTAAAAATCAGCCACCAGGGGGCTTTCAACCAAACAAAACAGCTGAAGACATGTCAGGACCAGAGAGCTTAAAACTCTGTTCTATCTATTCAGTAAAAAGGTCACTATGTGAGGGTTTGTTCTTAATGTGTGTTAGGAAGCTCCTGTCCAGAGTCATTTTCTCTCTTGTTAATTAAAAGAAATATGAGGGAACATTATTGGTGGCTACCGCTGGCATGCTAGGTCATCGCGCATTGACTCATCCCAGTGACGCATTGTCTGACCAATCAGTAGGTGCAGTCGGTGACGCTATCTGTAAACAGCTGAGCTTGGAACCAGAGTGAGTAGGTACTAAAACTAGTTGTTTTGGAGTACCAGGCTAGTGGAAACAATCTGTGGCTCACAAACCGAGTAGGAGCCAAGGCTGCAGGTGGAAGAAGAAATACTTGAGAAGCACAGGAAAGTTTTGGAAGCTAACACAACGCAAAACTGTAAATCCTCAGCTGAAAGTTAGCAACTAACACAATCTGTGTTAATGAAAGCACGCAGTACTTCTACTATCATTCATACAACCTTAAATATCAGTGTTTTGCTGTTTTGTCAGTATCTGTAACTTATCAATCAATCAAAATTTAAGTTTATACCACTTTTAATACAAAAACTGTAGCACAGCTTTACAAACAGCAGACAATTTAAATTAAATAAAGGGATAATGACCCATAAACGCACTCAACGCAGTCCCGAATCCACACACCCGGAATCCATACACAGTATTGATTAAATGCATTATAAATAAAAGACAATAATGAAGAAGGAACATTATTGTACCCAGTACTGACCGAGGAAATGTAAAATTAAAAATGTAAAATGTTTCTTTCACACTCGAACACTGGCATCCTGTGGCATAATGAAATACTCACTTTATCAGTTACTAATCCTCTTTATTTATGTCTGTACCATTACACTTTGTTATTGCAGCCTGTATGTTTGAGTCTACTCCAAAACAGTGTTAATTTTGTTGACAAATTATTTCCATCATAATTTTCGTCAACCTTTTTGTTACCCCTGAAGAAAACTATACAGTAACTAATAAAAACAAGTTCACATGGACAAAAACTCAAACTAAATCTTTTCCATCATAAAATAAAAACTAAACCAAAATATTTGACAGAGACTTAATCCTTTCAGACCTTATTTGGTCATGTAGAAAGTAGAGACAAGTTAGAATATATCCAATCACAGCTACTTTGGTTGTGTGGAAAGGTTGGGTGACTTAAGACATCCAATCACAGCTGCTTTAGCCTGGTCATGGTGGGATAATTTGGGGAGTGATCCAATCAGAGCTGCTCTCTTCATGAACTGACATATTCATGTAGAGCAGGTTCACTGTTGTCAGTTCTGGTATTGTAACTGAGATGCTCGGCCAGGTCGCCTAAATAAAGGTGACTGCTTTTCACACAAAAGGAAAATTTGTTTCTGTCAGTTCATACAAACAAAATTTAATACCATTCAGTAAAGAGTTATTGGATGTTTTATTTTATCCAAGTGTCAAACATGACTTTAGAAATTCAAGTAAATATAAAAAAATGCCTAACACTTTACCTTTCATATTTCAGTGGACTAAATTTACAATAGATTTAATTGACTAGCCTGTTGTGAAACTTTACCAACTTGAACTAGACTAAAATGTTAACAACTTGGATTACTAAATTGACTTTAATTAGTAGATATTTGAGGCTAAAGACTATGACTAAAACTAAATTTGAAAGTGTTTTCAAAATTAACACTGCTCCAAAATTATAAATACTTCACCTATACATGATGAAGTTTGTGTTTTAACCACATGTAGTCTACAAATGTAGATTTGTAATGTCCACCAATCACTAACCTTAGTATAACTACTTTTAGACTAATCAGCCTGAGTTTGTGTCCTGCAGTCATGACCCACAGGGTGAATTATAATCCCTTTGGCTCTGCCCTGACCTTTCAATATGTGTTAACAGTTTGCCTAATACTTTGATTTATGGCCCAGATCATAAAAAAAACAATGACATCCCCTTAAGCTTTTAACTCATTTGTTTCAAATGCCAATCTTCAAAAGTTTTAACATGCCGAATATTAACATACTGTATCTATCAAATTGGCAGCATGTTGATGTTCTCCCGTGGCTTCAATCAATCACAGAACTGCTATTCTGTCAGTAAACTTATCTGAGTATCCTTTTTCCCTTCTTTTACTTTTACCTTTAACACAACTCAACAATAATGAAAGACTTAAAACATTAAATATGCAGGTTATTTCCATTTTAACAAAATGTAAAAGCAAGCACAGGGATAAGATCCTCATGGTGTCTTTTTCAGCACCGTATTGTAAAAGTGAGAAAGTCAGGGAGGAATAGCTGACTAAAGTAACTGCCAAGTGACTGCCAGCTTGCATCTATTTTAGCATGGTAACATGTACCGATGCAGCTCAGCAGCAGGGAGCGAGGTGTGACTTCAAGATGGCTAAAAACGACACACTGTAGGCCTATGTGCCAGTGACTGCAGCTCGGAGATGAAACGTTTTCCCAACATGGATCAGGTTGGGTTCAAGCAGTCAAATCTACATTTTATAATTTACTTTTGGTTGAATAGATAATAATCACATTGATGTTGAGGTGGCAGATTTGTTGGTTAATCAAATATTGTAATTAAAGACTAATCCTGCACCTCTCACTAGATTTCTGGGATGCCCCAAGTGCTTCAGAGATTCAAAACGGACCAGTGGATCCAGTTCCTTCAACCAGCAGCAGCAGTCAGAAGACCGTAACCCTGGACCAGTGTGCCCTGATGACCCGGGGCAGACAGGGAAAACTCTGCTTTATCAACCCACTCTTCCTACAACTGGAGATAAAGGTCAGAGAGTGTCTGACACCTTTTCACTCAAAAACTTCATGACAAGCTCAATCCGTTATAATTCTTCTAAATCCACTAAAAAAACCAATGCACCCAGGTGTTGAGACAGTTGCACAGAGTGAGCCATCTTCTCATCAGAATCAGAATCGGGTTTTATTGCCAAGTATGCAACACATACAAGGAATTTGACTCCGGCAGTTGTTTTCTCTAGTACAAGGAGGTAGACACAAACATGACACAATAAAAATAAGATAAATAAAATAGATGCAGGTGTAAACAAAGGCTGGGATAAAATGTGCATCAGGAATATTTACAGCATACCGGGATATTTACATTTGAGGTAGAAAAGTGCAACTGTGCAGTCCATAGTGCAGTTAACTGTTTAAGAAGGTGCCGGTATTAATAACAGTTTTTGTTATTTAATATGGAAATTGCAGACGGATAGAAACTACTCCTGTGCCGGCTTGTCCTGGTCCTCAGAGCTCTGAGGCGCTTGCCGGATGGGAGCAGTTCAAAGAGTCCGTGAGCAGCGTGAGTGGAGTCCCTCACAATGTTTCCTGCTCTCCTCTGAGTCCTAGAGCAGTAAAGGTCCTGGATGGAGGGCAGGGGGACACCAATGATGCGCTCAGCAGTCCTCATAGTACGCTGCAGTCTGAGTCGGTCCTGCCTGGTGGCAGCTCCAAACCACACAGTGATGGAGGAGCACAGAACGGACTCGATGACTGCAGTGTAGAACTGCAGCAGCAGCTCAGGGGACAGTCCATGTCTCCCCAGGAGGCGCAGGAAGTACATCCTCTGCTGGGCCTTCTTGAGGATGGAGCTGATGTTCTGCTCCCACTTCAGATCCTGTGTGATGATCGTGCCCAGGAATCTGAAGCTCTCCACAGTGGACACCGGGCTGCTGAGGACTGTGAGGGGGGACAGGGCGGGGGGATGTCTCCTAAAGTCCACGATCATCTCCACCGTCTTGAGCGTGTTCAGCTCCAGGTTGTTCTGACTACACCAGAGCACCAGCTGATCCACGTGCTGTCTGTAAGCAGTCTCATCACCGTCCTGGATGAGACCGATGACGGTGGTGTCGTCTGCGAACTTCAGCAGCTTCACAGAGGCGTCCGTGGAGGTGCAGTCATTGGTGTAGAGCGAGAAGAGTAGTGGAGAAAGGACACATCCTTGGGGGGTCCCTGTGCTGGTGGTCCGAATGTCCAAAGTGGCCTGCCCCAGCCTCACCTGCTGGCTTCTGTCAGTCAGGAAGCTGTAGATCCACTGACAGAGCGCAGGAGGCACAGTGAGCTGGGCCAGTTTGGAGCAGAGGGAGGGGGGGACCACGGTGTTGAAGGCCGAGCTGAAGTCCACAAAGAGGACACGTGCATAGGTCCCAGGACGATCCAGGTGCTGCAGGATGTAATGCAGCCCCAAGTTGACAGCATCGTCCACTGATCTGTTTGCCCGGTAGGCAAACTGCAAGGGGTCCAGCAGGTCCTTTGTGAGGGTCTTCAGGTGGGCCAACACCAGCCGCTCAAAGGTCTTCATGACCACAGATGTCAGCGCGTCACGCCTGTAGTCATTAAGTCCTGAGATGGTGGGTTTCTTGGGGACGGGGATGATGGTGGAGCGCTTGAAGCAGGAGGACCTGTTGAAGAGCAGGGTGAAGACAGGAGCCAGCTGATCTGCACAGGCTCGCAGACAGGAGGGGGAAACCAGCCTGTTTGATAGAAAGAGAGGAGGGAAACAGACATGCAGGCACATGTCGATTTATCGAGGCCAGCAAACTTACCGAGGACGTTTTAATTTATCGTGCGGTTAATTGATTTATTAATTATTTTGACAGGCGTACCTCTGTCTAAGATATGTCTTTTCATGTATGACGATGTTTGTACTTTAGTGCTGTCTGTCTCATGTGCTGGGGAGCCAAGAAAATTTTCCGCCTTGTTGGACAATGAAAAATTATTCTTTTATTATTATTCTGTTATTATAATTGGAAGCCCTCTACCCCATGATGATAAACATTGCTCTCTCTTGACTGGTGCTTACATAACTCCACAACTTATGTTTTCTACAGCAGCCACTGCTTGTGAACCACAGTGCCTCCAACAAACGGCACCGCTTCAAGCGCAGCATGAGGCTCCGGCTCTCCGAGTCCTCCATGAATCTGTCCCTGGAGGGGATCGGCTCCTACTCCCCTCCGTCGTCCCTCGAGAAGCACTCAGACTCAGAGAGGCTGCAGAAGGTCGGCACAAACCCACAGAGAAGAGTTCATCCTGGGGCAGGGGTCCTGAGGAGAACCCCTGCTGTGTCTCCGGGTTCTGCAGAGGAAGACGACATGATGACTGTATATGTGCCACAAGTAATACATCCCTTACATTTGTTATTGTCTGTGAAAGTGCTTTGACTTGACATTAGAGCCTCACAGTAAGATTAAAAAGTAAATCAGAAGCAGACAAAATGTTTAACCAAGTCATTTTTTACAAGTTAATCTAAAGTCTTCTCCAATTACTCTTCAATTAACCCTTTAATAACTCTTAAAAAGTCATCTTTTTCTTATCTTAAGTTAATATATTCAATTTCTGTCACATTAGAGCATTTTTAAATCTGAAAAATCAAGCCAATATTAACATAATCAGTCCCCTTGATAGCCATTAGAGGAATCCACTGACACTTCACAGCATGAGGGGGAGAAGTTGCAGACTTTACTATCTTGTGCTGAAATATATCTTATCACACAGAGACATGTAAACATGCCAAAAGAATACAAAACTAAAGAAATAATAATGTGACCCTTACAGAATTAACAGCAGTAAAATGATGGTCCAAACTTACAGTATTTCAAGGGTTGATTGCACCATTGTTGAGCCATACTGCTGTTTTAGGCACACAATAAGTTGCAGTAGTGGCGCAGTAGTCAAAAACTACTGACTTTGGTATCTTTCTGCTCTGGCAGTGATTTCAAATGGGACACAGCTGCTTCTCTGAATATGTAAAAGCGCAGTTGTAAGTCAAAATAATCCATACTTTGTACTGTTAACTTTAAACACACTCCCCAAAAATTTTGGAAGCAACTTGGAAGGATCATTCATCTGTGGGTACTGTAGTGCCCCTGAAATGTGCCAAAATCCCCTGTGGCTGGAAGCTGGTGCTCTGCACAGCAGCAGGATTATTTGGTGTCATTTCCAAACTTAGGACCAAGTTCTGTCAGACTGCTGACATCACAGACGGCATAGCTGGCGTCCCAAGAAGATAACACCGCAAGGAGTGTAAATGCAGTAATTTAGATTGTTTAGTACTTCCTGTTTTTTATAAACAACTTGCAATTTGGATCCTATGTTTTCAAAGTTTGAATAGACTATTTTTTGTTGAACCTGCATCTGTACATTTTGCAAGAATTGCAGCTAAAGCTGTCAGCTCTTTGGTGTAGTTGCAGCATTTGACCACTTGTCTTGGGGGGTGGGGGCGGCGCTGTGGTTACGTAAGTTTAAGCTCCTTGTCTTGCAGTTTTAGCTTCTTTTTCCTGTTTTGGTTCACAGGCTGACAGCACACTCACATTTTTCTGCCTAAATTATTCAGAAGTTTATGATTAAAGAACTGTGTGCTTCAAGACAAAGTCCAAAGATTCTTTAAGAGCATTTAAGCTAACCCCTCCCATTGGTTTCAATGAAGGCGAAGAGTTCCATGGTGTTTATTGAGTCACAAAGTAGTGCAAAAATAGCATGAGCCTCATGAATGATGAATGGGCTGCATAAGAAGACTAGTTCCTCATCCCTGCTATAATGTGGAGCTATGGGCCTTCTTTCAGGGGAAGAGGACATCCTGGTGTTTATTTTGGGCTCTACCTAAATACTTCACTGTGTTGTTTAACCCACAGAGGCAGGATTATAAAGAGATATACTTCATTGTAACAGGAACTAATCAGACATTACAACAATATATAAATCAGTACAATTTAGTAAAATTAAAGGGAAGAAATAATTGACCAAAATGTTTCCAAAGTTTTTCAGAAGTAAAAATTCCAGCTGATTTTGCATTTGTGTTTCATTAATTTATAATAACTTTTTTATAATTCACTTTATATTGCTTTTTGAACATCAAGACAACACAACAACAAAACAGGTACGTGCATGAATTGGACCTAGGACTCAGTCCCTTACTACAATCATATAATATTACAGAAGGAGAAGAAAAAACTAAATAATAATAATAATAATAATAATAATAATAATAATAATAGTAATAATAATAAAGGGTTTTACTAACAATGATTTTAATGTACAAAATGCATATACACCACATGTCCATGGCCTATGTTTTCCAAATCATCTACTTCCACAATCACCATATCCTTTTATTTTATTTCACAACCAATCCCTTATTACTGTAAAATAATTCATTGTTCACATTAAAATCAATCTGTTATGTTTCTCCCATCACTCATCTCCAAGTAGTTCATGTAGGGACCCCATAATATCCTTTAAATTATTTCTATTAGACATCTTAGACATCCAAAACAGAGAATACTAAAAAAACATCTGTTGAATTTATGAATAAAGAAAATCAAATTTGCTCTGTAGGCCTTCCATCTTGATTTTCTTATTTTGAAAACTGAGAAGCTGTAATTGTATGATGATTGATCTGACTGCTCCAATTTATACTACATGCTTGTGTTGAAAGTTGAATTGCGTTAAGACTCGAGTGATTAAATTTTAGTATTGCCTAAGGTGATAATTTCCCTCTCTGAAATAAATCAAGAAACTGTTTAGTAATGATCTCCTTAGATGTGCATAGGCTTTTTCATTCATGCACTTTCAGAATTCCATATTGTTGTTTTGTCCTTAAGCAGCACCTCTCATATCACCCAAAAGTCTTTATTTAAGTGTTGTTCAAATATGTTTTCTGTTTCTTAAGACATCTTCAAAAGGGGAGCCTCTGCAGGCGCAGCAGGCCGGCCCAGCAGCAGAGCCGGGCACCGAGGTGGCCGCTCAGGCCCTGGAGCGCCGCCCGGCCCCGTCCTTGGCTGAGCTCGACAGCAGCAGCTCCTTCAGCAGCATGGACGAGGACAATGACTCAGATCCGGAGAGTGTGGCTCGTTCCCAAACTCACATGTACCCACGCCCACCGCTGGTTCGCTCTCGAGGCCGTGGTGGGCTGCACCGCATGAGCGAGGCATTTGTGTGTTTCTTTGCTCCGGACAAGAGGCTGACACGGTTGGTGGAGGAGCTGTCAAGGGATAGGCGCTCCACCTTTGGAGGCATGGTACAGGACTTCCTCCTGGCACAGAGAGAGGTGCTCAAATCCATAACTTCCTCGTCCCGTGTGACCTCAGTGCAGCTCCTGCAGGGTCTGCGGCTGTTTCTGTCTCAGGCAAAGTGCTGCCTCCTAGACAGCGGAGAGCTGGAGCCTCCCATTGAGACGCTGGTGCCAGAGAACGAAAAAGGTAAACAAACAAACTGCAATGAGTGACACATTACATTTCTCACGGCAAAGTAAGAGACATTCTGACTATTGAACCGAAGCATTTAACACGTCTTTCACGCACTTACTGATGAATATTGAAGGCTTTCAGTCTCCCAGGAGGAAAAGGCAGATTGAATTTCAGAATGTGCCGATGATTCAGCCTGCAGATGGTCAAAGACGCCCAACTAGCTCTCCATTTGCACAAATTCAAGTGTTAAAGTGTACAGTGATCAACAAGTTGTTAAAGAAGGTGACAGTTACGATGATGTTGGGTGTACCACACACTGTGACAAAAAGTATTAACCCTTAAAACACTTTCTACAATGAGTAGAATTTGCCTTATTCAGTAACTCAACTAAACAGTGTCCTGTGTGTGGACTATTTTTATACTATATCACCAAAAGTATTCACTCACTCATCCAAATAATCAGAATCAGGTGTTCCAGTCACTTCCATGACCACAGATGTATAAAATCAAGCACCTAAACATGCAGACTGCTTTTACAAACATTTTTGAAAGAATGGGTCGCTCTCAGGAGCTCAGTGAATTCCAGCGTGGAACTGTGATAGGATGCCACCTGAGCAACAAATCCAGTCGTGAAATTTCCTCACTCCTAAATATTCCACAGTCAACTGTCAGCTGTATTATAAGAACATGGAAGTGTTTGGGAACGACAGCAACTCAACCATGAAGTGGTAGGGCGCGTAAACTGACGCAGCGGGGTCAGCGGATGCTGAGTCGCATAGTGCGAAGAGGTCGCCAACTTTCTGCAGAATCAATCGCTACACACCTCCAAACTTCATGTGGCCTTCAGATTAGCTCAAGAACAGTGCAGAAAGCTTCATGGATGGGTTTCCATGGCCGAGCAGCTACATCCAAGCCTCACATCACCAAGTGCAATGCAAAGTGGCGGACGCAGTGGTGTAAAGCACGCCGCCACTGGACTCTAGAGCAGCGGAGACGTGTTCTCTGGAGTGATGAATCACGCTTCTCCATCTGACAATCTGATGGACCAGTCTGGGTTTGGCGGTTGCCAGGAGAACGATACTTGTCGGACTGCATTGTGCCAAGTGTAAAGTTGGGTGGAGGGGGATTATGGTGTGGGGGTGTTTTTCAGGAGCTGGGGTTGGCCCCTTAGTTCCAGTCAAAGGAACTCTGAATGCTTCAGTTTGGAGCTGGCTCCTTCCTCTTCCAACATGACTGTGCACCAGCACAAAGCAGGTCCATAAAGACATGGATGACAGAGTCTGGTGTGGATGAACTTGACTGGCCTGCACAGAGTCCTGACCTCAACCCGATAGAACACCTTTGGGATGAATTAGAGCTGAAACTGAGAGCCAGGCCTTCTCAACCAACATCAGTGTGTGACCTCACAAATGCTCTTCTGGAAGAATGGTCAAAAATTGCCATAAACACTCCTAAACTTTGTGGACAGCCTTCCCAGAAGAGTTGAAGCTGTTATGGCTGCAAAGGGTGGACCGACATCATAATGAACCCGATGGATTAGGAATGGGATGTCACTAAAGTTCTTATGTGAGTCAAGGCAGGTGAGCGAATACTTTTGGCAACATAGTGTATTTCACACTGGTTTGTTTTTACTGCATCACCTCTGTCACTTTGACCTGTTTCTCTTGCACTTCATTTAACTTCATATTTCTACCTGAATTCATAAAAATCCATGTTGCTAAACACTCCTAAAGAAACCAAAGTTCATCTCTTTGTGTCAATGTTTATGAAATGAAATGACAGGACTTGACTGGAGCTGGAGTAACAATTTTCTTATTGACCATGTTAATTGGGTAGTTTCAGCCAAATGTATGGTTGTCATTAGGATGTGAATCTTACCCCTTGTTACTGGATTTGCCTCAAGGTACACATTTAAGAACCTCTTCTGTGTGTCACAACTTCTGTCTTGACCTTGACAGTGTAGAATCCAAAATGTACCCACACACTTGCTTTTAATGCGTTAACTTGCATGTTTTGGTTTTTTGGGGGGTTGCTCCTTATAGATACATAATCAAAGCATGGAGCTAATGAGCTTGCTTCAGTTACGGAACCGCCTATTATCACCATGTACAACACCACAACTGTGCACTACGAAACCCTGTGCAGATAGCCAATACATGCTTTTTACTTCTAACTTAAAGCTATGGTCTATGATTTGGAAGCTTTGTACATATTAATAACACCGTTTATAAGGCTGTTATGGTCCTATGGTCCTATCTACACAGTATAAAGACCAAAAAGAACGAAAAAAATCCATTCAGTATATCCGCTGAAAAGCTGCATACTAGCTGACCAATGAAACCTAAGAACCTGCAACTATTAATTGGTCCGTGAGTTGGTCTGTGAGTCCATCCAATCCTCGTCTCCCTCGCTACGCAGCGTCATGCGTAGTGCGTCATGGTCCCGTCTCCTCCCCTCTACCTCCGGTGAGCAGCTAGCAGCGTTAGCTACTGAACTATCATGGAGCCGGAAAAGCCTAGCGCCGAGACCGAAGACGCCTCCCTCTCCCGCGGGGCCCAACGGAGCTCTGCCCGCGGGTTGAGGCCTGTTAGCGGGCTAACGGCTAACGGCTAACGAATAGCCTCAGCCGGCCGTCAGACCTTCAGCATCGACCGTTTCGCCCCTGGTTGATCAGGTAATGGCTTTGTTTACTACAGTGGGAGATGTCTGCCGAATAACTCTCGTTAGTTTGTGCCTGCACGGGCTAATAACTTGTAGGGGAGCGGGTTAGCCTGTTAGCCGCTAATCGTTTGCACTGTAAGCTGAGCTGGGGAGGACAGGCTGAGAAAGATAAATCCTCCCCCACACTCGGCTCCGCTCTGGCGGCGCCAGACCCGCATTGCCGCGAGTCCAATTGTAATCGCTACTGCTGTGTGTTACAAGGATCATGTTTGATACTTTCAGTTGAGCTGAGCTGTCTTTCATTGAGTTTGCTGCTGATTCGCGAACCGCTCTGTCGAGGCGAAATTAGGCGACACGAGCTGGGGGCGGGATCTTGGAACACGGAGGGGAGAGGTGAGGGAAGGGGGGCAGGCTGCGGTTTCAAATCGTAGACCACAGCTTTAAGCCATTTTTCAGTAATTGCCTTTCGGGTTGGGCGGCACGGTGGTGCAGCTGGTAGAGCGCGTGCCTCACAGCAAGAAGGTTCCCGGTTCGATTACGGGTCTGGAGGGCCTTTCTGTGTGAAGTTTGCATGTTCTTCCCGTGCATGCGTGCAGCCGGGTACTCCAGCTTCCTCCCACAGACCAAAAACATGCTCATTAGGTTAATTGGTGACTCTAAATTGTCCTTAGGTATGAGTGTGAGCGTGAATGGTTGTCTGTCTCTCTATGCGGCCCTGCGATCGACTGGCGACCGATTCAGGGTGTACCCTGCCTCTTGCCCGATGATAGCTGGGACAGGCTCCAGCCCCCCGCAACCCCGAAAGGGATAGCCGGGTATAGAAAATGAATGAATTTTTTTTTTTTTTTTTTTTTTTTTTTTTTTTTTTTTTTTTTTTTTTTTTTTTTTTTTTTTTTTCCTTCGGGCTGCGATGCTCACTACTAAAAGCAAATTTAATGTTTTCTTATTTGTTGATGACAACAAAATTCGAACAAAGAGTTGCTCCCAGTTAAAAGTGTCTGACCCAAATATATATATACCAGTTCTTGATGAATATCTCGCCAGAACTATTGATTGTGGGACAAGCCCAAAACAAAGGAAAATTATTGGCTTACTGGAGTCCGCAGTTCTTCCAGCAGGGGGAAAAGCCTGAATGTTGAAGTTATTGTACAGGCGTAATGAATTATCAAAAGATACTTAACCACCCAAATACTCTCCAAGAAGTTGATTTTGTAATTTTCCATTGGCTCTCACAATTTTTTTCCAGCTTTCTTCTGATATTAAGTCTTTTTTCTTTTCCCACCTTTGTTTAATGAGTAAAGTGTTTTTTTGATTTGACATTGTGAAGTCCTCTTTATATTCTTGAATTTATTTTTAAAACAAATATCATTTGAAAACATTTTAAGAATCACTATTATGACATGAATCATCTGTTTCCGAACACCTCCAGTTGTCATAGTTACACTGAAGATGGAAAGTTTCCAAATAAAAGCTTTTTTTCCTTGTTAGCACACCGTCACACATCAGACATTGTATGAATACTAAGGAACAAATGAGCAGCTTTGGCTATATTTAACAAGACATATGGAGCAATGCAGCTTGGCAGTATTTAGATTTAAAATTAATGGAGATTACATTGAAGCTGTGTCTTGTTATTCTTTCATACTTTACTTTTCCACTTAAACAAGTTCAGCAGAAACAGCAATGCATATATTAGCATTAGCATTAGCACCAGGCTAACCTTAAAACAAAATTCACATTGTTTACTCACTGGGATTTTGTTTCCATGTTAAAAGAGGAGTCTTTAAATTCATAAAAGAGTATAAGGATCAGGCAGGAAAAAACATTGAAATTGGGAGGTATTTTATCCATGTGCCCTTCAAGAAAAAAGACGAGAATAAAAGTCAAAGTTTTTACATTCGATAAGAAACATGAAAAATATTAGCATTCTAGTTTTTACTTTGTTACTTTTCAGACATTTTTACTTTCTTCTCCAGGTTGTGTTTCATGTTCATTCTCAAAATTTAATTTTAATATTTTCTTGACTTTGCTTTTGACTTCTATCCTCATATTTTGATTTTAGTCACCATTTCAACTTTTACTTGACAACTTGACTTCTTTCTCAAAGCACATCCTAAAAATTGGCACCATGCCCATCCAATATTATTCTTCCGAAGAGTTTATGTGCCTGGGATCATTCCTAGTTTTAGCATGGAGTGTGTATGTGACTGTGGGTGCTTTCGCAGGCAGCCTCAAGTGGACACTTGGGGAACTGCAGGTCTTTGCATTATTGTATTGGCTTCATTTTTCTGTTTCAGTGGTTGTAGCCTGGCAGGAGGGTCTAAATAACTTCATGAAGTAAATCAACTTAATTATCATTCTAGTTTTTATTTTATTACTTTTTAGACATTCTGACTTTTTTCTCATGGTTGTGTTTCATGTTCATTCTCAACATTAAATTTTAACTTTTCTTGATTTTATTTTTAACTTCCTTTCTGACATATTGATTTTAGTCACCATTTCAACTTTTACTTGACAACTTTACTTACAGTATTCCTCAAAGCACATCCTAAAAATAGACACCATGCCCTTCCAGTATTATTCCAAAGAATTTATGTGGCTGGGATCTTCCCTAGTTTTAACATGGAGTGTGTATGTGACTGTGGGTGCTTTCGCAGGCAGCCTCAAGTGGACACTTGGGGAACTGCAGGTCTTTGCATTATTGTATTGGCTTCATTTTTCTGTCCTGGTGGTTGTAGCCTGGCAGGAGGGTCTGAATAACTTCATGAAGTAAATCAACTTAATTCAAATTTATTTACAAAGCCATTTGAATAAGTCTCTCAGGTCGATTTAGTTTGAGCTGCTGACTGTGCCAGATTACATTTTAAGATAATTCATCTTGTGAGGCTATTGTATGCCTGCCGATTAGTTCATCACTTCATAAACAAGGCCAGGTTGATAGCAGCGGGGGACTGGAGGAGAGGGACTGAACTATTAGAAAACACAAATTCAATAGAGCGCAGTGCCAAAGGACAAAGGTCTATGGAAACAGACAGCCTTTCTGGTAAATGGTGGGCTGTCCAGGCTTCAGTGAAAGGCACTGTCAACACTAAGTAGTTTGCGTGGGGGGCCCGGAGCCTCATTCAGAGGAGCTTCATATTGTCTCTAGTATTTAGAAAACAGCATTAGGAAAGCCCTGCCCGACGCGCCCGCTCTCACATCCATCACATTCAAAGTGTGATTCTTCTTCTTATTGTAAGGACATAGCAGGGTGTTACTTTGGAAGGATTCTGGTTAGATCTTTTGACACAGCCCTGTGCGTAGGTTTTTTCTTTTTTTGGTCTCCTTTGTGTGCGGGCTGTGTTAGTGTTTCACAGGTGCGTTTGTGTGTAAATGTGTGATGATGGATGGTTGCCTGGCAGTGCAGAGGCTTCAGGGGAGAGCGCTCGGCCGCTGCCGTCCTTCCTTCCTTCCTCCCGCCCTTCCTTCCTGCGCTCTGAGTCTGATTTATCTCGCATTGCGTCGGTGGGAGGCATTTGCATTTTTTTTTTCTCCCCCTCGTTTATCATAAAAAGATATCACCGTCCCACGCTCACTTGAAGAGCAGCACGATTCAGGCGAGGGTGGGAGGGAGGGATAGAAATAGTCAGGATACTCTGGGAGTGTAATCAGTTACAGATCTCCCGATAGTAGCTGAAAAACTCATTTTTCTCTGCACTGGCTAGTAACTGAGGAGCCTGTAATCAGATTACATGTAATCTGTTATTCTCAGGGGCTGCTACGAGAGACAGGGATTCTGGGAGAGGGAGTTACAGAGGAGAGGCAGAGCAGGGAGGGTGTGAGTGATACATCAGAGGGGGGTTATGTTGTAGTAAAGTGGAGGGGTGGAGATGCTGGGGGACTTAACAGGAGGGATAACATGAAGGATGCAGTGGAGGATATTGATGATGAGTGGAAAACAGTGAACACTGGAGGATTGTTACCACTTAGTCAGGACTGCCCACTGACTGCAGGAGAAACACAGTGTGTGTGTGTTTCCACGTGTGAGAGTGCGTATGCATGAGTAACATGTCCACCAGGTTGTGTATTACATATCATTGTTGTCAGGCAAGAAAAGGGCATCCAGGATGACAACTTCTCACTGGTCTCTGTGTGATGACACATCTGCATCTGACAATGCAAAAAGGTTTTTAAAGGTGCAGTCTAATTTGTAGGGGATACAGTTCCTCATCACTACTTTTTAGATCTATTTTTGAGTGTTTATGCTTTTATTAGAGTGTAAGGACAGTGGGTCTGAAGTGAAGAGAGGACGAATAGAGAATGACGTCCAAGAAAGGAGCAACAGGTTGAACTCAAACTGAGCCCGCCTGCTCTGAGGACAACAGCCCTGCACAGGGGAGGGGGGCATAACCACCAGACTACAAGCACCCCCTCCTTTATGTTTTTTAAAGTGCTTTTAAATACATTAATTTAAGGTGTTGAGTCCTCACTCAGAGACAGCATTAACTTAGACTGTAAATAAAATGGATCAAGACTTAAGTTTGGCCTAAATGGTCTATGCCCTCTCTTTATAACACCTTCACTAACATTTGTAATGGCATTCGTTTAAAACGTTGACCCTGTATACTTCCTATTTACACTTGAAGAAAGTTCCTAACTAAAACTTCTTATTTAAAAATAAACCCTCTGTCTGAAGTTAAATTCGTAAACTTTTTCAGTTTAATTAAGTGTTCAGTGACAAATAATCCAGTAGCAGCTCCAGATTTACCTGACTCCACTGATCCACAACTTTGTTTGATCAAACTAATCTAATATTAGTAATAATAATAATAATAATAATAATAATAATAATAATAATAATAATAATGATGATGATGATGATATTTTTATTATTATTAGTAGTAGTAGTAGTATCATCATAAAAATAATAATAGTAATAATAATAAGAAGAATTATAATAACAATTTTGGTTACAAATAATATTACTGATATTTCTTTCTTCTTACACATTTGATACTAATCCATCTGTTTATATGTTAGAAAGATAGACAGACAGACAGACAGATAGATAAACAGAGAAATAAACAGAGAAAAATATAAATAAAACATACATAAGTAGATGAAAAATAACATTTTGAAGAAGATGAAAATAATAATGAAAATGATTAGATACTGTACCATCATAATAGTCATTTCATCTGTCTATCTGTATTTATATACGTAGGTATGTATATTGATAGATAGAGATAGAAATAAAACAAACACAGATATCAAAGTATATTTGAAGGAAGATGAAAAGTAATACTGTTCATGATTAGATACTGTACTATCTTAACAGTACGATCGATCTGTATAGATAGACAGATAGATAGATAGACAGATAGACAGATAGACAGATAGACAGATAGATAGATAGATAGATAGATAGATAGATAGATAGATAGATAGATAGATAACATTTATTCCAATCTAATGTCTTTAGTAGCTTGGGTTTTAGAAGTCACATTCACAAAGGTGGAGGTGTCCAGTGACATTGTTCGTGGTTTTAGAAATACAGATATGATGTTTTAGCACCACACTGGTGAACTGTTTTTTTGGTCCAGAAATATGGTTCAAAATGTACATTTAGATTCATTAGCCAATCTCTTTTTTCCGTATGTACGTCCACAGATAAAGGTGACTTAAGACTTTCAACAACAGTTTTTACAGAATATACAAAATATTAAATGTAAATACATAGATCAGTAGATTTTTCCTTGTCCTAAATTTTGTTTAGTATCTGTTTTTATGGACATGGTAAAGCATTAGCTGCTGAACTTCATTTGCTACTACACTATAAAAAAAAGCAAGACAAGAAGAAAAAGATGCCACTAAAGTATCAAACATAACAAAAACATGGGCCAAACTGCACCTAGACAGTTATTAAATTCATCTGTAGCATTTTGTCATTAAAATATCACAGTGTTTGGGTATTATTTAACCCATTAATGTATAATGATCATTTAAGGATTAAGTTATTCCAGGGTGTGTTATAAACATGCCAGTGAAAGTCAAATAGACTCCCTTTTCCCCTAGTTGTGTAACAAGCATGGTTAAATTCATTTTGAGTGCGAGGATATTATTCAACCCAGAATGTGGGTTAAAAATGGGTTAGCAATGTACTTTTTCATATTTTTTATTATAGATATGAACCCAGTTTTTGTGAAAAATGTCCTGTGATGATGTCATTTGGGGATATGCCACCTCCCAAAATGTGCTAGGTGCCAGTTCCATTGGAAGGGATATTTTGGGTCATGTATTTGCAGTCAAAGTAAACATTAGAGCACAGGACTTTAAAGCTAATGCTCCTTCTTTAGAGGGGCAAAGTCAGGCAGCTCATGAGGAGTCACATTAAAGCAGCCTGTTTTGTGCAGGGCTAAGATTCAGGGGTTTAAAGGGATGCCAAAACCAAGGAAAGAAAGTTCATGAACTTGCTCTTGGGACATCCAGGACCAGTGTTAACTTGTTGGAAAGTAAAATATTGGACTTTTCAATGGAACTTTTGGTTTTAATGTCCCCCAGATAGATACTATGCTTTAGCACCAGTCTGTCAGCCTTATATTTCTGAAACTTGAAAGCAATGCTGATCATTTCATGTCTCTGTCTTCAGACCTGGCCTTGGAGCGAGCCATGTTTTCCTGTGTGCTCAGGCCTCTGCGTGCACAGCTCAACACAGCTCTGGAACAGCTGCACACTCAGGATGGATCCAACCAGCGCCTCACCCAGAACTTGCTACGCCTGAAGGGAGACGCCGCCATGGAGCGACTGGGTGTGCGGACGGGTGTCCCCGACAGCCGGGAGGTGGAGCGGGTGAAGCAGAAGCTGATCCTGATGCAGCGAACACACTCACCCATCGACAAGGTGCTGCTGCTGCTGCAAGTGTGCAAGTGCGTCCTCAAGGCCATGGGCTCCCTAAACGGTGAGACAAAATGCTCTCTTAAATACAGACAGCTGGAGAAAAAAGCTATCTGCTGCTCAAAAGCCTGGAGGCATAAAGGTCAACAATGTTTGCAAAAGCGAGAGTCTCGTCACTTTTGAAAGGTCTGCACTTCAGACATATTGCAACTGTATGATACTAAACCTGTCTGCTTTTCTTCACCGGGACCAGTGGCTGTAAGAATACATCATAGTTACTTTTTTATACTGTGGGGCAGGAATCAGTTCTACAATATTAGCATTTTAGCTCTTCAACTTCCCTTGCATCAATGTCTGTTGGTTTTTATTTCTTTATATGTTGTTGATCATGCTGTATTGGATCATGGAGAGACTTTAGATTCAAACAGTGACGCAGCAGGATGGGAAAAACCCAACAAAGACTGACACGAAGCACACTGACTATCAGAGCCCAAGTTTGTGGTTTTCTTTATGAGTTTGAGGTGTGATACTTTAAATAAGGTCTGCGATAAGCACAGATTTCTAGATCTTGTATTCATCCAGAAAAGTCTCCAAGGCAGTCTCTTCAAACAGATCATTCCCTTTATTTTCATGGCATGGCCATGTAGACCAGGATGGACAACTGGCAGCCGGGAGCCCACATGCAGCCCTCACTAAATGCAATCTGTCAATAATTAAAAAAAAAAAAGTGAAATATGAAAAAACAAAAATAACTGCTAAAACTATTCATCATTAGTTATCAGTACTACATAATGCACAAAGTAGAATTGGTATAAATTGTTGGTACATGTTTTATTTTTTGCAAGTCATGAAAGGACTTACTTTGCTGTGATTGTATCTCTAAATGTCTTTTATGAGACATTAATGTTTAAAATATAATGTAATTACCTCTGCCAAGGAGGTTATGTTTTCGGGAGCGTTTGTCTGTCTGTCCGTCCGTCTGTCTGTGAACAAAATAACTCAAAAAGTTATGGATGGATTTTGATAAAATTTTCAGGAAATGTTCAGCATGTAAAAAGGAAGAAATGATTCAATTTTGGTGTTGATCCAGATCAGCATCTGGCCGCCATGACGAAAAATGTGATTTTGGTGAATAACTACTGAACTAAAATAGATATCATTATGAATCCAATTGCTAATGGTATGTTTTCATGGTCAAGGAATCTAAATATTTCGATGAAATAAAGGTAGGACTAATATTTATGGTGAAAATCACAATATGGGAGAGGACTGTGGCACTGGCGGAGGTCTGTGCTCTCCCAGTGCTTTTCTAGTTAAAACTATATTTGGAAACAATGGTAGAGGTGATGCATTTGTGATTAAAAACTCATTAATTTTTTTCTTTTATTGACTTAAAAGACGTTTAAATTGACATTTAATTGTTTTTGAGTAAAATATATGAATGTTGGTACAGTGATTCTTAAAGCTTTATATTTGCCATTTTTGTTTATTTATATTTTTTTCCTGATTGGGGGTGCCTGACAATATGAGACAGAGCGGCCCTCAGGTGCTGAAAAAAAATTATGTGGCCCTCTTGGTATTCAAATCTACCCACCCCTGATGTAGATCCTAAAAACAAGTTTTGACAAATTTCAGCAGAAAGCTGGGTCACAGCTTTTAAAGTGGTGCTCCACCAACAGAGAGACACCGTTGGGCTTAGAGGCTTGGCCTGCAGAGGGTGACAACGTGAACACCTCCAGCAGATGATGGGATTCAGATCAAAGGAGGCAACAGATGTAAAAAAGGTCTACATGACTATGCCATGAAAACTGTTTAAATAGTATGCCTTGGAGTCTTTTCTTGATAAATACAAGATTTTGTGAATCTCAGTATCAAAAAAACTCTTCAGTCCAGTGTTTCCTTTGTCTTTGACACGCTTACCAAATTTAAACTTGTTTTCTGCCAGTTGCTTGACAGTTCTGGGACATGAGACACCATATTTTTTTTTACATATTTCAAATTAATCAGACAATAAAACAAAGTGGACGCAGCCATGGCTGTTAAAGCACAGGTCCCCAATCACCAGGCTGCAGACCATTACTAGCCCATTGATCATTTGTTCCTGGGCTGTAGAGAAACAAATTCAAAAAATTTCAATGTCTTTTGTTCAATAAATGAGACCAAAGGAAGTTTTATTTTTCAAAGGATGACTGGATCCTCACATATCCATATGTGTAGCTTGACTGCGCAGTCTACACTCAGGCTCTCTGTCTCTGTCACCACTGTTACCCCTTTTCCACCAAGCTGGTTCCAGGGCTGGTGCTCATGCTGGTGCTAGAGCCTGTTCACAATTGGTTCGAGAGCGAACCGGTTAAGAATCGTTTGCTTTTCCACAAACGGGTGCCGGCCAGAGAGCTACGTCAGCACGTCAATGTATACGTCACGCCAGTTTCCCATAACAACTGGCGAACAACAATAAACAAAACAATAAACTTACCAGGCTCTGTGGAGGTTTGCTCCATGGTTATGTCCTCCTGCATAGACTCCAGCATGGCTGTGGCCGAATTCAATGCCCCGGTATCGCTGCACGCCGGTCGGTCCCCGAGAACAGCATTGAGCATTTTGTAATGCGGGCTGTTACAACGTGGCCGACCATTGCCACTACGGCCCAGCTCGGTCTTCTGGTCCCTATATTCTTTCTTTATATATTCTTTATAGATATTCTTTTCAATCTGTTTTTCGCTTACTCCAACCTCGTCTTTTTAAAAATGGCTCTCTTCCGTGTTTTTACTCTGCTAATCCCGCCCCCACCCCCTGATGTAAGCGCGTAGCCCCTGACGTAGCCTGGTTCTTTCTGCTGGCCCAGCAAAGAGTTGGTGCTTGCCAAGCACCGGTTTTGAGAGCCAGCAACCGGTGCTTAGTCTGTGGAAAACATAAGAACGGGTGCTAAGTCTGGCTCTAGCTCCGAACCAGCTCTGGAACCAGCTTGGTGGAAAAGGGTAATGTGATGACTGAAAAGGTACCACCAGAGGTAAACTCACTGCTAAACCTCGTGCACTCTTCCATCTGTTCGCTAGACTTAATTTGAAATGTATTCAATGCTGTATGATGTTTGTGTGATAGATGGACAGTTGAGATACACAGGAGGTCTCAACCTCCTGATGTGGAGGGATTTACTCAAGAGGTAAGAACTGACAAAATCAGCAATCAACAGAAACATAAAATCAACCCTGACTTATGGATAAAACACACTGTCAGCATTTCCTTTGTGCTAAAGGGCGTATCGGTTTGATTAGATACCATGTCAACAAGTGACTTTAAGCCTACTACTGAGTCGATGTAAATGTTTTTTTATTGGGGTTTGAAGCAAGTTCAAGTTTTAACAGTGAGTTTATCTGATGTTGTACTTTTTCCATTCACCACACGAGTGACTGAGATGCCTGAATGTGAAGTCTACACAGTCAAGCTGCACAGACAGATATGCAGGGATCTGGTTGACCTTTTAAAAAATAAAACATTCCTCAATATAAGTTATTTAAAAAAAGTAACAGAAGTAATCATTTGTATTTTTCTACATCCCAGATACAAATGGCCTACAGCCCAGTACTGGATTTCTGGTCAAAAAACATATTTCGTCAAGCCCCAGTCTCTCCAGTTTTGTCAGAAGCAGTGATAAGTGCTGTCATTCTCCTCTCTTTAAAAGTGGTTACAACCTTTTTAGGTAAGAACAAGCCTTGAGAATTTATCAGCCCTAGCTGAAAGGACACAGGTTGATCTGTAACCTAAAGACATGAGGTATTGTCTTGTGCTCCAAACTAATAAATAAAACTTAACACACACATACACAAAGTGTAATTTCATCCGCAAAGGACAGGGACATGCAAATAAATTGGGATGTGGCTTTGTTGCTCAGGTAACACAAAAAATGAAGCATAATATTTATGATGCCACTTCAGGACCAGTGGCGGCTGCTGGTCGGTCAAGGAGGGGAAGCTCATTTTTTTCCGGCCCACATCATAAATTTGTTCATTTATCTAAATGTAAATTCGACCCTCTGTTCCCTTTCAAGAAAATGATCTGTGACCCTGTCGTACCAATTAGGTGTCTTTTCCAGGGATTTTACCAGTGTTCTCTCAATGGCCTGCAGAGCTAGACTGCTTAAACGGCTTTGGCCCATTGTGTTGTGAGTGTAAGACTCTAAACAGGAGAAGCTCCTCTCCAAAACAACTGAATGTAAAACTTTGAAGATGCTCCGGTGGAGGGTTATATTTCAGGATCGCTGATTGGCTCATTTCACTGTCAATCAAAAAGGGATTTGGCTTCAGACAGATCATCCAATCATCATGCAGAAGCCAAGCGTCCAGGCCAGCCCAATGCCTCATAGACCCCCAGAGACGCTGAGCGTCTGATGGGCGGGACAAAGCCCAGCGTTTATCCAACGACCGTCCAGTTTCCACAGTGGAACAACCCACTTTACGCTTCCCCATCGAAGTCAGAAGACGCTCAGCGTCCGACTGTGTTAAAGCGCTGAGACGCTGCGGGGAAGAATGAGAAGGAAGTCGTGCCAGTTACCTGTGATAAGTAGCTGATTCTGAACAAAAGATGAAGGTATTCTAGCGCATATTTAGTCAATGAAATGTCCACACAGCAGTACATATCACCACTTTTTTTGGGGACATTTTAGGGAAAGCTGAGCTTCCCTTGCAGTCTTCGAGCAACCGCCACTGTTCAGGACACCTCTCATCAGGAGATGGGTTTGTTTGCCAAGAGTAGTCATGACATTAGATAGACTCATGCATAAAATACAACTGTTACTTAGCAGTTATCTATAGTTTTGCTTTTGGTGACAGCTGAGGCTAGAGGCAGTATACACAACAACACCAGAAGGGTTAAAATTTTTGTGTTAGCAACATTTCAGCAATGTCAGAGTTACATAAACTCTGGATGGGGTCAAATTCCTGAAAGTTTACTCTCAGGTGAAAAAGAGTTGGTGTCAAAAACAAGTGTGAAAATGATGTTCCAGTAAATTAAGTTCATTGGTGTCACTGTAGGATCTCTCTGAACTTTTTACTGTGGAATTTTTACTTGTAAATCAAACTTGTAGAGTCAATCATCCCATTCAGCTCTTTTTATTTGACAAGCACCTACAGATACCACAAGCCCACATCAGCAGTGCAAATGTTTGTCTTAATATTTGTGCTCATACTAAACATGGTATCTTTATTTTAGCTGATTTTCCGCATTAATATTAATACTGATTTTCCGCATTAATACAGTAAATAAATACAGCAACGTTTAAACTTTGCGGTGTTAATGTAGCATTAATTTTTAAGTAGTTAAAAATGTAGTCTGAGGATGTTCCTTTCTAACACTACGTAGAAGTGATGATAAAAACAAGTCACACTTTCAAGTGTTATAAAGTTTTACATTTTCACTCCAAAAAGAATCAACAATTAAAACTGATGGACGTTAAAGCACCAACTTTCTAAAAAGAGTTAAAACAACTCCTGTTGTGTGGACTCATACATATCATACCAATCCATGTTTGCAAAAGTTAATTGTTCTATTCTGTATTTCCTTGCTGGCTGTTGAAACTGTACAACTTTCTTATTTTCTTAATATAAATATCAAAAAAATATATATCATCTTTTCCATTTTTTAGCATCATTTAGGACAAATGTTTTCATCAAGAAACCCAGATAGCTTGTTAAACAAAATATCTCATTATTTTCTCCTTCTTATTTCAGCAGCTTAACTTGATCTTATTCATATTTAACTGATCCACTTTTTTCATGAGCCTTGTTATGGTAAAATAACAGAGATAAAGGTACAGTTAGGCGTGGAAGAGTATCCAAGAATCATGAAAAACTTGTCAAAGTTTTGATTGACACCATTGATTTTGGCTAACATTAGCTTTCTTTCTGCAGCTCATTAACTAAGTGCATGTTTTACAAGAGAATAAACAGATGTGTTAAACATTTTATCTGCTCTGCAAGAACAGCAATCACATTCAGTTAAGGTGTTGCTGAAGTTAATTAGCTAACGTTACTGAAAACAAACCAAAATGTCACATTATGTGTATATTACTGACAATATAAAGCTGTCAAGTTTGCTCCTGAGTGAACATGAACAAAACATCACAGATCATTGATGGGGGTAGGGTCTGGCAGGGTGCTCATCCACAAATGTAAAAACAATCAAGACACTTTTTAAAGATGCTATGAGGAGTTTCTAAGTAATTACAAAAAAGTCTCACTTTTAGATATGTGCCTGATCGAAGTACACACTTTAAGATGAGTTTATAGCATCAAAATGGGTTATCTATAAATGCTATTCCTTAGCTTCGCAGTCGGGTTGGACAGGGCTGGACTGGCCTGGATACTCAACTTCAGGAACAAGACAATTAAAACTAGAGCAAATTTATATTATTCGGACACGCCGTAGAGCACCGAGCTGTAAGTAGCGATATATAGCCGGCTACAAAACTACAATACTAAGTTTTTCAAAAATTGCTTGTTGTCACACATCAAAAACTACCGCTACGTAACTAGAAAGAGATACATTACCTCGTCGCTTTGTATCCTGTAAGTTGTTGAAAAAAGAAGTTATAAAGCAATGCAGAGTTCTGAGGAAGGTCCGAGCTGCATTCATTATAGCATCACAACAAACACACGCTTTGGCTAGGGTCACGTCTTTACGACAGTCGCCGCGCATGCTCATGGGTAGCAGAGTCTTTATGTCGCCGTAAATAGATTCTCCATAGCACCTTTAAAAATAAAGCCTGAGTTCAGGAAACACAGTAAGAGAAGCTCTCTGGTTTCTGTGTGAAAATGATGAGTCGCACTTGCGGACAACCCAATCAAAACTTTAAACTGTGCAGAGTATTAAAATCAAGTTTGTGGTATAGAATAGCTTTTTTCATAAGAGGGGATTCTCTGATTGGTGGTCGAATCAGAGAGTCCACCAAGGGTCAGTTTGGAAGTTGGGAAATGTGTCATGACTTCTTCTTAAGTTTTAATCCAGAGTCTTTTTTTTCCATGTGGGTTGAAACATTAGTTTCTTTCTTATGCGTAACAGCATAACCCTACAGTGTTCTCCTCTCATGATCTTTCCAGGACAGGAAGTGAGCTGGGATGACTTTCTGCCGTCGCTGTCGTACGTGATGGTGGAGTGTAACAGGCCTCACATCCTGATAGACGTGGAGTGTATGATGGAGTTGCTGGAGCCCTCCTGGCTTGGAGGAGAGGGTATGACCTGAATTTTAAATGCTTCATGTAGCCCCGAAAAGTAGATTAAACTAATCCTACACTGAAACTGTGGCAAAGTCTGATGTCCAAAATGTCCACCAGCCAGTTAAACAAATGATAGATGATGTTTGTCTGTGGTTTTTCATGTTAGTATGACGTGATCAGCTATGTTTTGTGTGGTACATTATACAGTGGACTAGTTATTTTATGTGACACATTATCACAAACATTCCATCAGGTCAGAGTAGAAGACTGTGACCTTGCCTTTAACCAGGACCTTGACCTGGACTATGATTGGAAAGCATTATAATCATCGACATATCTACCTTTCGTTTCCTCCAGTATTTGGTGAAGTGTTGATAGAGCTGAATTTCACTTAAACTAGACAGATATTTGTCTTAATTAGTTATATGATCAGATAAACAGCCCAAAAACATGCACATTTTATTTCACGTTATGAATGACCCCTGTCATAACCTGGCTCAGGGCCATGACAAATACTGGAGGAACATGTTGTTTTGCAGTAAATAATGTGATTTATTGACAACAAAATTGAACAACAAAGGTTATTAAACTGCAAATATATGTTATTAAAGTATGAGGTTTAAGAACAGGCTGAAACAACATGCTGATCCGACGGCAGATGTGACTCCGGGTAGGATGAGAGAGGGCGAGCGCAGCAAATGACTTGGGCTTTTATACCCAGCAGGCACCAGGTGATCCAATCACTGCTGCTTTCAGGTAACTGAGAGAGAGAAGAGATATTAGCCTGAGGAGCTAAGGCAGAGACTGTCACACCCCTTTAAATGAGAAGCAACATGTGAAGTTTACATTTTTTATTGATTGTTATACGGCCTGTTTCTTCCCCAGTTTGATAGTGAAGTGTTGGAATTAGCACAATTTTTCAGATTCTATTCCTAAAAATCCTCAAAAGGTACTCCGATGATGTTTGTTATTATTCAGCACTGTACAAAAAGACTAATTGATTAATTGATTGATGCTTTATAAGTAATTAAGTATTTTGTCATTTTTTCCTCATTACCAATACACCATTCATCAAGTGCCTGGTTAAAAACAGTAAATCATTTTTACCGGGCTGTGAGTGTTAACACCATAACTGCAGTGTGATTAAGGTCTGAAATGAATGCGTTGATTTATTTGTTGGGATAATGGTTTTGTTGTTTCAGGTGCACTTCAATTTAGTGACCTTAGCAGGTCTGCATCTGCCTGCTTTCATTTTGATGTTTAATAAGAGCATTGTTGCTCCATTAAATGTCTCTTTTCCCTTCAGCAAACAGCTTTTAAAGTGCAATTTGATATAAAAGTGCACTTTTTGACATTTTCTTTTTAATTTTCGGTCTTCATCCAAAGAGAGAGTAAAATTCCTTCACCTTAGAACTGAAGAAATAACAAAGTAAAAGCCCAAGAAAGAACAGCATCTTGGGTAATCTCTAATTATCAACTTTAACTTGGTCACTTAACCAGAGAAATCCATCCATTTACTTTACCACTAGTCCCTTTCAGGGTCACAGGGGGGCTTGAACCTGTCCCAGCTGACACTGGGCATGAGGCAGAATACACCCTGGAATGGCTGACTACCAATCACGGGACTGACATGTAGAGATAGACAACCATTCGCTCACACATTTAGAACCATGGGCGCAATTAACAGAACAGATGTGCATGATTTTGGTCTCTGAGAGGAAACTGGAGTACCTGGACGAAATCCATGCATCAATCAGTCAAGCAACCTTTAATTGCATAGTGTCAATTCATAACATGTGTTATCTCAAGACACTTTACAATAGACTTTACATGCATACACAAAGAGAACATACAAACTCCATGCAGGAAGGAGTCCAACCAGCAGCCTTGTTGTTGTAAGGCTCAGGCACTAACCAGATGCACTACTCTGCAACCTCTAAAGTGCAATGGCTGTCATCTTGACTGGAGATCACTGGAGGTTTTGTTTTTGCAGCCATTTGTTTGTTTGTTTGTTTGTTCATTTGTTTGTCAGTTTGTTAAACTAAAAAAAGTTACAAACAGAATTTGATTAAATTCATAGGATCGATCATAAAAAGGCCATGGACAAACTGATTACCTTTGGTGGTAATCAGACATGTTAAATGCACAATTATGAGATATTATGAGGCTCTGTGATTTGGTGGCAAGTGACCCTGATAAAGCCAGAGACATACTTGCTGTTTGTCCTTGGTTGTTTGCATTCATTGCATCTTTGTTTATATACCTGTCTATATGTGACACATGGTACTAGAGGACACCACGAGAGGGTGCAAAAGACCTCAACTGTATGTAACCAGCTGTTGTGTCAGAAGTAAACTGAAAACATGACAGAAATTCTGACAGTAAAAGTCACAAAGTAAACACCAGTAATCAATATCATCATCAAATATTTGTTGACAACTGATGACTGGTTGTCAAACCTCATCATCTGCATTTTCTAAACTCAATTTCTATGATTTTCTCTAAGCATCATTGGGACTGCCTTGGTGTATGGGTGTAATGAGTTACCATGTTAACTGATGACTTGCAGATGGATGTCTTAGTCAAAGCATCAGGAAACAGCTGAGGGTGTTCAGTGCTTCACTTTTATTAAATTATTTTATTAGAGAAAACTTTAGTAGTGTATGTTTGAGAAAATACAGCCCAGGCAACCAAGCTAACGCAAACAATTCTGACAGAGTCAACCGTGGTGTCAATTCCAGGTCACCAGTTAAATTAATTCAATGAACTCATTTGCTTGTTTACAGATTGCTGATGGAGAACTGATCGGTCATCAGCCAGATAAAAAGACATGTTTGTGTCTTTACAGTCTCACTCATTGTTCAGTTGTTAATTGTGGTCTTGTTTATCAGTCTTACTTTCTGTTGTTGTTGTTTCTGCTGCTGTGATCCATCAGTCATCCCTCATCCGCCACTCCACGCCATCATGTGTCCATGTATGCAAAGTTAAAAGCATGTATATCTCCATCTTAAGGATAGGCATATTAAATAATGGATGAATACATTGTTTGCAACATTTGATGTTTTCAGGCTGCTTGGTGCCACATGATTAAAAATTATAATTGGTTTAAAGGTGGCCAGTTTATGTCTTATACCCCTTTCAGACTGGTCAAAAAACCTGTTCAAACCCGGTAACAATCGACTCCTGTCGGCAGTTTGAAAGGGTTTAATCAGCATTTTGACCCATCAACTGACCCTGTAAGCAACGCGGGTTTTTATCGGCCTGCCTCCGATCAGTTTTAGTGGGAACATCACACCTGGGTCGACTCGGTAATTTACGGATGACGTCAGCTTAACGTCACCACGGCAAAAGATCACGCCTGTCCCCTCTGTCTGTAACTTACGTGACTCTTTTCCTGTATCATCAGCACTAAGTTTGTATTTTTTTAAAGATGGACAAAAGTACAAAGTAAAGAAAACCATGTCAATGACCGCCATGCTCCTTTTTATTGTTTACATGGAGGGGCTATGCGCACTGATGATGTCATCAACGTGATGACATCAGCTTGATTCGCTAGAGGAAAATAAACAGCCACACAGCTCGGCTGCTGCAGATTAGACCTGGGTCTGCTGGCAGTGGGAAAAGAGTCACTTGCCAATTGTTAGCGGGTTAACCTGCATTGAAAAAACCTGCGTTGACCCACTAATTTTAGTGTGACAGTGGAATTAAAGGGCTAAGTGTCATTTTTTTTTATTTGACATAGGGATTCATAAGTCATTGCAACAAATGGAGTTCAAATATTAAAATGTGCCAAATAAATAAAGAAGTAATCTCCACCAAAGTACACAGGGATCGCTGGTGGAGAAATATTATTATTAAAAAATGACAATCACTAGAAGACCTCGTGACCCCAAAAGGGATATGCTGTATAGAAAATGAATGAATCTGGAGAAAGGTTAGGACAATCCTCTTGTGTTCACAGCTCTGAAAACCATCTTTCACAAACCATATGTCATAAAACTTAGTGAGGACTTGTTTCTTTCTGATCAGTTGTTCAATGTAACTCTTCTCTGTCTGTCTTAGGGGGGTACTACCTGACTAGTGTGTATGCCAGCCTGTGTCTGATCCAAAGCCTGGACAGAGAGCCGCCCGTCTCTGGCTGCCTGACGCCCGAGGCTCAGGAGGCGCTGAAAGAGTGGAGCTGCAGACGAAGCCGAGAAGCCCAGAGACAAAAGGAGAACCAGCAGAACCAAGTAGGTGTTTCCCAGATGTTTTGATTGTAGTACTACACCACGGAAACAGGCGGTATTATAGTACGTGTGTGGGTTTGTTCAGTGATCTACTTTATAGCTGCCACACATAGCTGCCCAGTGTGAAGTGCTGATTGATGAGCAGACAATAGGATCTCCTGCTTGTTATGCAGTGAAGCGTTTCTACGGGATTCTCTCAGCTGGGCTGTGATTGACGTAATAGTAACATCAGATAAGAACATTTCACTTTGTTTATGCTACGCATTGCTGGTGAGTGGAATAATGACATGCTAAGTGATGCTGGAAGAGGGAAGTGGTGCAAAGACTGGAACTTCAAATTGGTTTCAGGTGGGAAAATCTGGATCAAAGACTGTAACATACTAAAACCACTTATGCAATGTGGTTAACAGCAGAGGTTCCTTACTTGCCTTTATTGGAGGTGTAAACCAACAGGGGCCAAAGAGTGTTTCCTAAATAGCTACTCAGGGTTTTTGTTTATTTGTATTCCTGTTAACTGTTACTTTGGCAACAATTGGTGGGGTGATACGGATGTTGTTTGCGTCTCTAGATGGAGTTTGTACAGGTTGCATGAGTAAAATTAGAAAAGTACAAAAGCTCATACATTGTCTTTTTCTATAGGCACTGGCAGCAAAAGCTTCTTTTATGAAATATAAATTTAAAGACCTTCAAATATTTGTGATAAGGCAAAGCAGTGATCCCCAAATGGTGGCCTGTGGGACAGGTTTGGCCTGCCATAGCAAACTTTTTTGCCCACAAAAATCCTTTCCATCATTTCACAAAAATTAAAGGAACACTCCAACATTTTGGTTGTTTTAATGTCTTGCCTCACTCCTGAGTCCATGACAAGCAAATACATACCTTTCTTTCGTCTGTACATGCAGTAACAAGGAAGAGATGGCTAAAACTCACCCACAGCCAGTTAGCTCAGCTCAAACACTGGGAGTATATGGGAAGTGTTAGCATGCCTCTGCCTACAGTCATCAGATAAACTCTTCAGCAACTCTCAACGGCCCTGTGTCCATTGATGCTTTGTTATCTTTTATTATCTTTAAATAACCTCCTTTACTCCTAAACAGAGGCTTTGTTGTGTTGACCTGCTTCTGCCCTGGTTTTTGTGAAAGATGTGACATTGCGAACGAGTCGGGTCTCTTGAACAGCTCTTTTAACACAACAACGATTTCCTTTAAGTTGTCACAGTTTCTCCTACAAGCAGTATTTATGTAGTTTTGTGACCTTTGTAATTTTCTGTGTGTCTTTATTACGAGACTGTTTTGAGTAACTATTGTTCCTCTGCTACTAAAGCAGTTCCCACCAAGCAGTCCGCTTCAGTTTGGCTCAGTACAGCATGGATTTAGGGGTGTTTCTACCATCCTATGAGGAGAATAGGTACCCAAATAACCTTTCTGTCCCACTTTTTGACAACCTATCAGTCGATGTCTGCCAATATTCAACTGGAAGTATGAGTATCCCAGAGTCAAACCCAGTAATCAATAACATGACAGTCATATATCTTCATTGTGGCTGTCAGATGCATGGATAATAGGGACTGATCTCACATTTCAAGACTAAGATGCAGTTAATTGGAAAAAAAGTAAAAAATGTTGAGAGTAATGAAATGTTAGTCATGGTAAAATGTTGATATTGTTTCCATTGGTTGTGAAATCCAGACTCTGAAGCATATTCAATCAATCAATCAATCTACCTGTCTATCTTTATTTGTGTAGTGCCAATACATAGCAAGTTTTACCTCAAGGTACTTTACAATAAAGCACACTGAAGACAAACTCTTCATTTTATGGATGCACATATATAAATATAAAAACACATGTGCATATATACACAAATACATACATTCAAAACCCAACATAAATCCATTTAGCCAATCATAAGTCCCTTCCTCATGGCATCTGTTTAGCAGTACGAAAATCTTGATTGTGGATCCCAGTCTCAACTCAAGACAATCCCAACTCAAGACAATGCTCTTTACAAGTCAAAATAGCACCCTTAGAGTTTAATGGGATCACCTTCCTGTATTGATGTTTCCTTGAACTCTGGTATATTGTATATCGAGGAAGTTTTAAACAGGCTCATTAATCTATGAAAAAAGGCTGGTCCATGCCACCAGCACTTCATTTCTCCTGTAAGATGGCCTCTGTCATGGCTAAGTGAGCACCTCTCCATGTCGGCAAAACTCTGTTTTGATATGAGATAAACTTTGGTACATCACACTGGAATTATTGGTGGATGCATCTGTTGAGGATCTGGAGTTTTTTATTGGCTCATTTTGCAATAAAATGTCAAACAGATGCGACGGCAAGCGTATCAGGAAGCAGCTTAACTCGAGCGATGATGATGTCTCAACACGTCATAGGGGCTTCACCATGTTTTTTAAGGCAATCGCCAACATGGAGGAGCAATTTCAATACTTAGACATTGTATTTTCATGTATATGGTCAGTCAACAACATACAGTTGTGCCCAAAAGTTTACACCCCCCAGCAGAATTTCTGATTTTTTGGCCTTTTCTCAGAAAATATGAATGATAACACAAAAACCTTTCTGTCACTCATGGTTAGTGGTTGGGTGAAGACATTTATTGAAAAAATGATAAGTTTACTCTTTTTAAATCAGAATGACAACAGAAACTTCAAAAATGACCCTGTTCAAAAGTTTACACCCCCTAGTTTTTAATACCGTGTATTTCCCCCTTTAACATCAATAACAGCTTGAAGTCTTTTGTGGTTGTTGTGGATGAGGGTCTTTATTTTCTCAGATGGTAAAACTGCCCATTCCTCTTCTCAAAAATCCTCCAGCTCCTGTAAATTCTTGGGCTGTCTTGCATGAACTGCACGTTTGAGATCTCCCAAGAGTGGCTGAATGATATTGAGGTCAGGAGACTGAGATGGCCACTTTAAAACCTTCACTTTATTCTGCTGTAGCCAATGGCAGGTTGATTTGGCCTTGTGTTTTGGATCATTGTCATGTCGGAATGTCCAAGAACGTCCCATGCGCAGCTTCTGGGCCGATGACTGTCAATTTTCCACCAATTTTTTCTGATAACATGCTGCATTAATCCTTCCATCAATTTTGACCAATTTTCCTGTGCCTTTGTAGCTCATGCATCCTTAAAACATCAGTGATCCACCTCCGTGTTTCACAGTAGGAATGGTGTACCTTTCATCATGGGCCTTGTTGACTCCTCTCCAAATGTAACGTTTATGGTTGTGGCTAAAAAGTAATTTTGGTCTCATCACTCCAAATACCTTTGTTCCAGAAGCTTTGAGGCTTGTCTCTGTGCTGTTTGGTGTATTGTAAGCGGGATATTTTTTCTGGCATTTGCGTAGAAATGGCTTTCTTCTGGCGACCCGACCATGCAGCCCATGTTTCTTCAAGTGTCTCCTTATTGTGGATCTTGAAACGTCCACCCCAATTTTTTTCAGAGAGTCCTGTATTTCAGCAGAAGTTCTTTGAGGGTTTTTCTTTGCATCTCCAACAATTTTCCTTGCAGTTGGAGCTGAAATTTTTGTTGGTCTGCCTGACCATGGTTTGGTTTCAACGGAATCCCTCTCTCTCCCCTTCTTAATTAGAGTTTTAACAGTGCTTCTTGGCATCCTCAATTCCTTGGATATCTTTTTAAATCCTTTTCTTGTTTTATACAGTTGAAATACCTTTTCTCGCAGATCTTTTGACAATTCTTTTGCTTTAAGTATGATGCAGAAACCTGAAATTTCATCGCAGTGAAAGATGCACGTGTCTGTCAGGAGCTCAGAAACTCACTGAGCTTTTAAACACACACTGTGAATACAAGCTAATAGATCACAGAGAGGATGGTTACCTTTAGTAGACATTCAAACCCATTTGTGTCAAATTTTGTGCATGTTATCAGGCCAAAACTGCCAGGGGGTGTAAACTTTTGAACAGGGTCATTTTTTAAGTTTCTGTTGTCATTCTGATTTAAAAAGAGTAAACGTATCTTTTTTTCAATAAATGTCTTCACCCAACCACTAACCATGAGTGACAGAAAGGTTTTTGTGTTATCATTCATATTTTCTGAGAAAAGGCCAAAAAATCAGAAATTCTGCTGGGGGGTGTAAACTTTTGGGCACAACTGTAAATACATAATCAATAATAGTTCATCAGTAATGTATCAAGAACACATTTAAGCAAGCATGGGACAGATAGAGATGTTGGACTTTATAAGTAGCCTACGTATACAAATTGTAGAGCAAGATAAAATAAGATAAAATAAAGATAAAAGACAAAAAAATAAAGATAAAGATAAGGCCATTAGGCCCCGTTTACACAACAACGCTGTCACCAGAAACTGAAACATTTTCTTCTGCATTTTCAAAAGCCCGCTGTGTTTACACGGAGACAGTGTGAAAACAAAAACACTCATATGGATCCATACGAGTCACTGTGCATGCCAGGCTAGTAGTTGGCAATGTAACTTTGTAGCCAAACAGTGGTGTGACGATACACAACTGTGCGCTAACACTTTCCGGTGTAGACAAACTTAAGTTTTCAACTGGTCAGACTATTGCTGCAGGAAATTCACATATTGTTGGAGTGATAACAAACCAAACACAATTAGCAGCACACATGTTGCTCGGTAGTCGGGCATAGCTGCTGTTATTGTTGTTCCTAGGTGCGTGGCAACCTTTATCTGAATGGGTACTGCCCATACACCGCGCATCACCATTTTCCCTTTGATGCTGATTCCTGTTTACATAGAGACAAAACTTTTCCAAAACATTTCATTCTGGACCCCGGTTTTTAAGTTTGCAGATTCAGTCTCTCTGGGTGTAATCAGAAGGCACAAACGCAACAATAACTCTCAGTTTTCGTCCATTTTTGTTGTCATGTAAATGGGCTGTTACTGAAAAAGTTCACTGACAACGTAGAGGAATTCAAGCGAGCTCTGCTGTGATTGATCCTAAAAGGGACAGTGCTTTGCTTTGGTTTGTGTTTTAGCTTTGAAATGTCACATAAGACACATTTGGAATCAAATACAAGGCGTTAATCCATACAGAGAGGTCAGGTTTTACTAATTACACTGATGGCACTGGAAGCTAAAGATTATCCCACACCTAAAGTAATAAGAGTGGGGGTCAAGGGAGGGAATTTTGACCCATATTTTGTGTAACAGAAGCTCTTACTTGTGACGTTAAAGGTTACACTGATATTTACGAGGTCATATGGAGGTTTAAAGTTGATCAAAAGGTCATCTATCAGAACTCTTACGACACAATCTGATCTTTACATGCAAACCATTCAAAATTCATTTCAGGGGATTACTTTTAGACCCTTATTTGAGGTAATCCGCCGACGTGGGACCGCTGGCTTACGTCGAGGGCATCCACTAATGCTCACACACTTTGACTTTTACCTATTATCATTGCCCCCCACCCCCTCTGCCCCAGATTGGTGTAACGCTCGGCCAGATGCCACAGTTCAAAAAGAGAGGAAAAAAAAAAAGGCATTGTCATCCACAACGTTTCTGTCTCGTCACGTGGTTCTTCTCCTGGCTTCAAATAGCCGATCTAACTCACCCGGCAGCCAGATTTTCCACTGACACAGGCGGGGATCAGTGAGCCAAGTGCTATGAAGAAGTGGGCGGTCAGATAACATGAAATTTATTGAGCTGCATCTACCCATCGAAGCAGGCAAACACAATATGCACACGGACAGCGAGGAGCTCAGTGACTCTGTAAGTTTCTCTGATGACAGACCTGTTGATTCTGATTGCTGCCGCGTGTGTTTCTCTGTTTTTGGGAGCATATTTGGGCTCTTGTGTGTGTGTGTTGGCGGGGTAAGCTGTGCGAGCAGGTAGGCTCTGTGGTGTGTGAGCGGACAGCAGAGTGATTTCTTAAAGGTTGGATGTTTGGTTAAAAGGATTATGTTCTGTATGTTTTCATTGTGTGTGTTTTAAAAGAGAGTTGTGAGGGCGTCTGTAGGTGGCTCAATCTGACTTATATAAGAGCACAATCGCCGGTGAGTGTTTGAAGAGTGGCAATTGTTTAGACGGACTTGTTATTCGTGTGTTTGATGCTTTTTTTTCTCTGCTGGAAATGTCAGAAAGTTTCTGTTTGGGCTGGAGAGTCGAGGGAACTTCAGTAAAGCACACAGACAGAGGGAGTTTGAAGGGTTATAAGTGATGGAGTTTTTAAAGAGTTTGTAAATGAAGCTGGAACATTAGGGAGTGAAAGAAGGATTAGGTAGAGAGTTTGGTTTAATGGTTTGGGCATTGTTTTAATAAAAGGAGTTTGCTAATGAAGCTGTAGAATGAAAAGAGAACAGAGCAGTGATAAGAGGAGAGGTTAAAAGGTTGTTTATGAAGAGTTTGAGCAGTTCATAGACTGAGTTTAAATGATCGAGGCTGAGACTTTATTAATAAAGCAGTAATACAAAAAGAGTAAAGAGAAAACGATCGGGTTTAAACGATTACAGTTGATCAGTTTGGATTTGATATTAAAGCAGAGAGTCTGATAATTAAGGAACAATAACCCATTGTGAGGTAAATAGATGATATTTGGTGGTTTTGGATGCAGTTTTAACACCTGGAGTTTATCAATGTAGATGGTTACAGAGCAGTGAAACAGGGTCAGTTAAAAGAATAAAATATGATGTTTTAGGGTTTTGTGTGAAAGCTTACAGTTGGTAAAGCGGGCATCAACATGCTAAAAGAAAAGAGCACTTGCATGTTCATTTGGACAGCTGCTTGTGTGTGGGAAGCAGGAGCTTTGTTTCAGGGAGAATATCTTTTATGAACATCATTTGGGTTCATTTGTTGTAGTGGATTATCTGCCTGCACAGCTCTCACTCCTCCTCTGGCTCCATCTCTCTCCTCCCCCTCTTTTGCCCTCACTCCATAAGCCTCTTGACCTCTGTTTTGCATGAATACAGTATATATTCACTGTTTTTCTCTCTCCTCTCCGCTCCCTTCCCCCCTCCCTGCAGAGGTGCGTTCGGATACTGTTCCAGGACGGGGAGCGGAGCGCCGTGCGGACGTTGCAGTGGAGAGCCGGAGAAAGCAGCCAGGCCCTGGCGCAGCTGTGCGCCTCCACCTTCGGAGTGTCCGACCCGCAGCAATACACCTTGTACTGGCGCAGCGGCGGCGAGATGCGGGCCCTCCCGCCTCAGGCTCAGCCCCAGGACCTGGCCAGTCACAGCGAGGGAGGCCCCTCGCTCTCCTACCTGAGGACCGACCACGACTTCAGCAAGATGCGACGGCTCACCAGAGGTGGCGCCGTGGACCTGAGCGAGTCGGTGTGTGAGGAGTGAGTGGGAGGCATGGAGGGAGGAGGGAGGAGGAAGGAGGAGGAGGAAATGGATGGTTGCTCTGGCTTTCTCTCTCTTTCTCTCTCTTGTTCTGTCTCTTTCTCTCCGGCGGTGTGTTGTGTCTCGTCCTGGGTCAGGACTTGTGACAAACTTCAGACCTGAAACGGTTAACTCTTCGGACCTGACATGGTCAACTCTTCCCTAAATGGACCAACAACACGCAGCTCTAAGCAGGACCAACAGCGACCGTTGCCAAAAGTTGTACCGAGCAGCTCTCAGTGGCTGCAGCTGTAAAGGAGTGTACTATTTGTGACATGGAAAATGTGTAATAAATGGATTTGATTGTATTCTGAAACGTGAACCCAGAGTTATACCATGAGGGAATTACATCAGGGGTGGGCAACTGGTGGCCCCCATATACACCCTTCTCCTCACTCTTGTGGCCTTCTCCAACTTGAGATATTAAAGGAGTAGTTCAGTATTTTTAAAGTGAGGCTGCATCAGTGTCAATTCAACAGTGGATACAGATACGTGATGATTTTGAACCACTCTAACAAACAGCGTTGGAGTGATTGTACACAGTACTGAATGCTTTAGAGCTTCATAAAACTTCATCCAGACCCCTTTGTCTTTTGGCTCTCTGAACAGCATGCTAATGTCCTTAACCTGGAGTTATATCACACCAAACAAAGGGGCTTGCTAGCATGAAAGTAAAGCATTGTAATTTTGTTCAGAACAGTGTACAATTATCCAGCACGGTTTGTTTAGTTTATTTCCCCCTAAAATTCACTTATGGCCCTTTTCCACTGGCACGTCTTGGCCCTACTCTACTCGGCCCTACTCGATTTGCAGTGTGTTTCCACTAGCCTGGTACCTCCTAAAACAAGCTAGTTTTAGTACCTACTCCGCTCTGGTTCCAAGCGAGCTGAGTCAATACTAAAAGATGACGTCACCAACTGCCAGCTACTGATTGGTCAGACAATGTCATCATCGATGAGTCATGAGCGCGACAACCTAGCATGCTAGTGGTAGCTACCATTACCTTACCCTCATACGTCTTTTCTTTCCAGCTCGATTGCTCTCGTCCTCGGCTTCATTCTGTTGTATAGCTTCCAAAACTCTCATGTGCTTCTCAAGGGGTATTTCTTCTTGCCACCTGCAGCCTTCTTCTGCTTTCCTTTTTTACTCGATTTGTGACAAAGCCACAGATTGTTGTGTTGGGCTCAAAATGACGTCACCGCAGTGCCGCACAGCTGTTTACAGCAACACTGCGCTCCGTTGGGCAGTCGACTGGGGCTAATGGAAAAGGGCCATTAATCACTCGAGCTTTTGGCCCCATCTGCATCAATGAATAACCTCTATGCTAGTTATCTTCACACAGGGGCAGAGCTGATTAGCGACACTGTGGCTAATGTTTTTACTGTTAAAAGGAATGTCATACAACCCGATTTTCAAAAATGCTGAACTCTTCCTTTGGTAACAAATTTGAAGAAGACTTTACATAGTCTATAGTGACAGATTTAAATTTGACATGATACTCAAAGACCACTTATGTACACGTGCAGTCTTTGGAGGAAATGAGTTGATAACACTGGCTTACATTAACAAGTAGTACAATTTGGTTTGGTACCTGGTAAATACTGATTATTTTATCAAAATGTGTCTTAAAAATTGCTTTAATTCAATGTGAAGTCCATTAAATCACCAAAAAGTATTATCAATAGTTATCACACACATTTTGGTGTTTTAAGAAGCTATTTTATTGTTCTCTTTGCTAATTTATGAGCACCTTTAACTAAATATCTCAGAATTTGTATCTGTTTTTTTCTCTGGTGGGCCTCGCAGTGGCCAAAGTTGCCCATCCCTGGATTACATCATCCAAACGTGAGGAGGCTCAAATCCAAAGACAAATCTGTGAGACTTACTGTTGCCTGGAAACAAAACCACGTCCTGTACGCACAGGAGGCGGCGAATGATCCACCGTGGTGATGTAACCCTTTCACTGTATAGTTCTGGGCCAAATCTTAAAGACACTTGGATGTTTTATTTCTTCACTTCTATGTGTTCGAGTCTGCCGAGCTTTAAATGGAACCTCCTTTTTTGTGATTTAGGGACAACAAACCTTTCTGTGCCCCTTTGAAAACAGCCTGGCAAAAATCGGTGGGATATTTCACAGCCAAGACCGAACCCTAATACCAAAGTGAGGAGAAGAGAGGCCATTTTTTTGTTCCAGCAGGTGGAAGAAAGTCAGCTTTACAGGCTTAAAGAAGGGTTTATTTTTAGATTCACCCACAGAGATGATGTTTATTTTTGCTTTTCGAGAAAGAAAAAAAAAAAAAGCGCAGCTCTCCTCCGTTCTTGTATTAAGTGTTTTTGGCAGGTGCAGTAATGAGCGAGTAGGAGGGAGGTGATAGAAAAGCATCAGCTCTGTGTTTTTTAAAAACCATGTGAGAGGAGAAAGAATCACATCGACTCTCCAAGACAACCTGCCACAGATTTACTGAATGACTTGCGAATGTATTAATTTTTTTGTTTCTGCCTGTCAGAATTGAAACCTTTCACTGGCACGTTCATTTCACGTTGCTTTTCAGTTCCTCTGTTTCTCTTGGCTGTGATGTAACATAAAACTGCATTACACCCGGACTGAGGGGACAGTGAGCGATCTAACCAGCACCTCAAGGTGATCGGTTGAATGTAAATTTTTCATTAAGGTCACCAGTTTCTGGCGACTCCTGCTGCAAGTCATCTCCACCAGACTGTTCCACCATCCCATCGCCATATTGTGTATTTTAAAGCTAACTTTGAATTGATTTGTCCGGTGGATGTCAAACCTAAGTATGGATTTTCAACTGTTTCTAACCAGCGAGGGGGGTTTCATTTTTGAGAACTTTTGACGTGTTTTTTGGACATTATTGCATGCTTTTTTTTTTTTTTTCATTTTACCGTAAAAGTTTCTGCGAATGTGGTGTGTGCGTGAAGCATGTGTTCGACGTGAGAGCTCACTATTTCTTTTCAGTGTGGATACACATTGCTGTATTTCTTTGTCAGGTAACTCAGTATTCGCAATAAAAGAAATTGCAATATCTGTTCATAAAGTATCATCAACTTTTATATTGAAGAAGTTTGATTCTGTGTCTTTCACAAATTCAACCACCAGAGGGCGGCAGATAACAACATCATTTAACTCCTGCTCGACTGAGTCTTTTCTGAAGCTTTACTGTGTTTTCAGACTTCCATAGAGGTTATTTTAGTTTACTTGGAAGTTACACACTTGTTTCTTGTTATGTCACATTTAATTGTTGTTATTTAAAAGCCCTTTTGACCTGCAACTACAGTACAGGCCAAAAGTTTGGACACACTTTCTTATTCAATGTGTTTTCTTTATTTTCATCACTATTTACATTAGGGCTGGGTATTTCCAGCAACTTCACGATATGATACGTATCCAGATACACGTAAATTGTGAACACTGACTATGCTTTAAGCAAAATTCTTGACAAGTTTAGTTTTTTCTTATAAGAAGAAAAAGAACAAGGATGAGTTTTAAGTGGTTCGACAACTTGAGAGACATAAATTCAGATCCTCAAAGATGGTAGACCTAAGATCAAATTTAGAACATATGCTTCATTATGTAGCTCGTCTTTTACCTTGAACTGTGCCACTGTTAACATTACCCAAAGTTTATTTACAAAAACTATCAAAATATTTAGGCTGTATCGATTCTGTAGATACGATCGATACACGTATCCCAAAGGAGTGCGATACAATATTTTGCCGTATCGATATTTTGAGCACAGGCCTAATATACATTGTAGATTCTCACTGAAGGTATCAGACCTATGACTGAACATGTATGGAATTATGTACTTAACAAAAAAGTGTGAAATAAATGAAAACGTCTTATATTCTAGTTTCTTCAAAGTAACCACCCTTTGCTCTGATTACTGCTTTGCAGACTTTTGTCATTCTCTTTATGAGCTTCAAGAGGTAGTCACCTGAAATGGTTTTCACTTCTCAGGTGTGTCTTTCCAGGGTTAATTAATGGAATTTTGTGCCTTTTTAATGGGGTTGGACCATCATTTGTGTTGTTCAGAAGTCAGGCTGATGCACAGCCGACAGCCCTATTAGACACTTTTAAAATTAATATGGCAAGAACCAATCAGCTAAGTTAAGAGAAACAAGCGGCCATCATTACTTCAGTAAAAATCTTCAATAATTAGTGATAAAAATAAAGAAACGCATTGAATGAGAAGGTGTGTCCAAACTTTTGGCTTGTACTGTATGTCTAAAAAAGTCAAACGTTAAACAAAATGTCAATAAAGTGTGAGAGAAAAAGAAAACTCACACGTAAAATGATGTTCCCCCAGTCTACTAAGATCAGTTTTTGACAACTATTTAAAGCTCCCAACAGATTTTTTTAACTATTGAAACAGACTTAATTAATTTTAATGTTTTGATATGACACACAAACTTTCAACATAACCTCAAACAACAAGGATAAAAGCTGCATTATTTTCATTTTCTTTGTAATAAAAGTCACAGTGTAAACAGCGTTATTCCAGTTTAGATAGATAAATGTGTGATCACCATTTTAAAGCTCCTGTGAGGATTTTTAGCAGCTTCTGAAACATGCTGATTTTAGTACCGAAGCTCTAATATGACCCACAAAAGCATACAAAAACTTAAGCAACAAATTTGAAATTTAATTTCTTATGCTTTTCAGTAGTTGTCACGGGGTAGGTTTCAGATGAAGTTCCAAAACAGCCTTTAAATGATTTAATCGACCACAGAGCAGCAGATAACAGAGAATGTTTACACATACCCTAAATAATCTTGTTTTTTTCATCTTTTCCTCCGCTTAAAATGTTATTTCATTAGATCATTTAAGCCTGTTTTAAAGAAAATAAGATTTATAAGGCTGTTTTGTCTAAATTTTTTGCATTTTGAACAAAGTGCAAAACAATGAGGACAAATGACTTCCATTCTTTTATTTTCTGTCACTTTAAACTTTGCTCCTCCAGATCACGTGTGTGTTCTGATCGTTTTAAAGCTCATGTGAGGAGCTCAGAAGCAAACAAAAAATGATTAACAACGTTTTAAGCTTTAGGTGAGTTTGATGCAAGACAAAAGACCAAAAAGTTTAGCTGACAATACACCTCGGGAAGAGAAACTGATCACAACATTTAGCACCAGTCCATATTTGTTTTCATTTTCTGTCCTCTAAGATTTCCATGATTTCATTTGCTAAAATAATGTTAGTCTTTTCATAGAAAAAAAAACAAAAAGAATTTATCCTGACAGTCCATTTAGACAGGATTTGTTCATCATTTAAAACCTCTGTTTGTGAATTTTGGCTGCTCTATGTGACCTGCAAAAGCAAATGAAAACATCAGCAACAAGTTTAGAAACACATTTTTTATAACTTTAAGAACTTGGATGTACGACCACAGGGTAGATGTGTCAGTGTCAAAACTGCTTTCATAAAAATCATATTGAACTGAACTCAAAGATTTACAATGAACAAGACATTAGACAGTTAGAAAAGCAGGATTTAATATTTAATTACCAGAAAACACTGTTGCACATACAGAACACATCAGTAAAAAGAAGAAATGCTTCATCCAAAGGGGGGCACCAAAACCTCTTTAAAAATCCTGACTGGAGCTTTAATAATTTTACATTTTCAGTCTTTTTTTTTTCAGCTTTTACAGAAATATGTGAGTTTTTATTATTCACCATCCCATTGAGTTAAAGATTGACTGTATTGAATTCAATTTCACAAGTTTTTTCTGTTATTATACATCAATAGTAATAAAAAATACTGTACCGGTTAAAAAAAACGTGTATTTCATGCTGAAAAGAGTTGACAAGTGTTGCAGGTAAACCAAGAGTATGCAGAAGTTTTTGATTCCTGAGAAATGAAAACAGGAAGTCCCCTGATGTGAGAGGTGGAATACTTCCGCTTTCATATTACTTTGTCTTTACTAGTAAATATATAAACTGCCCATAAAACACTGACATAGCTGACCAAGCAGTCTCATTGTTTTTGGAAAATAAAAGTTTTTTATTTTTCAGTTTAGACAAAAATGTGTTTCCAGTCAAAACTCGTCCCTCAGCTTAAAAACTGATTCACTCTGCAGAAACTTTTTTTTTGTCAGCCATCTTGTTTATAATTACGGAATGAAGGGGCATAAATTGACAAGAAATCCTTTATCTCAGATAGTGAGAGCTGGGAACAAAATGTTATTGAACAAATATTTTATCTGACTCCACCCCCCAGTTTCTGCAGCACTCCCAGGCCCTTCTCGTCGTACTCCGCCTTCGTCAGCCAGAAGGATTCTTTGTCTTTCATGATGTTGGCGAGCACGGCTCCACCCAGGAACACCATGTGTTTACGCCGGGGAGGGTCCTCGATGCGGATCTTGAACTTCTACACAGGTAGAGAAAAACATGAAGTTACACAGTGTACATGCAGCACAATCTTTACGAGTGAAATGTTTTCTGCAGATATGTGAAACAGTTCATCCAGCAGGTCAGGTTAGGTACAAGTAAATAAGTCGTGTTTCTTTTTTTTCATGTTTTTTTCCCCCTTGTCTGCATTATCTTTTCAGCTGAGCACTGTGTCCAATGGCAGAGTTGGAAAGACCAATGCATTTTTTTCTAGCAGTGAGAGATAGATAAATATGATTCACTGCTACAGTGACCATCACCAGCCCTCCCTGTAGGCTACTCCATCAAATCAAACTTTATTTAACCCCTGATGTGAGCTGAAGGGGAGGGCCGTGCCACACCACAGTGGGAAAGAAGGGGAAATAGTGACAGACAGGACAAGAGAACAGGGTGGAGGACAAACAGGTAGTGCACTGTAAAAAAAATAGTAATATAACAGTATTTTACTGTTTATTTAACAGGTTTGTTTTGTATTTTCAAAATGCCAATTCACAAAAATAAATTGTGATTTTACATGTCAAATGTAATATAACAGGAAATTACTGTAACTGTTAAAAAACACAATATTTCTGTTCTTTTACAAAGAAACCCCATTAGAAATACAAATATTTATTGTTAAAATATGTTAACAAGTGTATTGTAATTTTACAAATATTTTTCTGTTATTTAAGGGAATAAAATATAAAATTCAACTTTACAACTCTAAAAAAAAGCTTTGTCTTTAAAATAATGTCATAAGGAGGTGCTGGTTTGGCGTAGTGGTTAGCAACCAGGCACCCCATGTACATGCTTCTGCTGGTCCAGGTTCGAATCCCGCCTGTGACCAGTTTGCAGAGTGTCTTCCCCTACTCTCTCACCCCCTTTCACAAGCCTATCCACTGTCTCTCTCCTATCAATAAAGGCACAAAATGCCCAAAAAATACATTAAAAAAAATAATAATGTCATTAGAACCAACTATTAGCAGCACATTCCTGTAAATTGAAGCATAATTCTGCGTATTACAATGTCGATTTGCCCATCTATATGGGTAATTTAATTGTTTTTTACCTTAAATGTTTGTAATTAAACATAAAAGAACCTTAAATTAAGACAAAATCTTGTTAAAATTACAACTACAAACTGTATTTTAATTACGGAAAGAAACTGTATTTTTATGAGAAAGCAATTTTCTGTTATTTCATGGTTTTTGTTTTTTTGTTTTTTGGCGCCCCAGCTGCCGGAAAATTACTGTTTTTTTACGTTTTTTTTTTTTTTACAGTGAAATAATTTGAGATAGCAGTCCAAGTGCTGTGCTGATTTTAGTCCATACCGGACGTAAATAAGTTGCGAGTCTTTTTTAATACAACTGTAAATCTGTCATGATGTCAGTCCTTTGAAAGGTTTATTCAATAAAAGGAAGAGCATTATTTCAGCTCTGAGGCTTATGTCCCTGACTTAATGGATTATGACATTTATTTAAAGGTATTAAAGAGTATCAGTGGTTGTATAACATCTTGTTTAATGTTGTGTGTTTTAAAATAGAGATCATAAAGGAGTTAAGCTCCCCTGAATCTCTCTTCTTACTGATAGTTTCTGCGTGTCTCCATCCAAAACCCTCTCCAGGTAGAGCTGCTTGATTTCTCTCTCCAGTCTTGATGGCAGGCCGGGGTACATGGTGGTCCCTCCTGACAGAACAATGTGCTTATAGAAGTCTGCCCTGCACGGAGGACAGAAAACAGATGGTAGGAGGGAAAATGAGGTGTTTTGTATGTAAATAAAGTAGTTAAAGGGCATCAGTGAAGACAGCAGACCTGAGGTCAATATCTGCTGCCTGGATGGTGTTGAACAACAGCTCTGCCACTCCGGCCCCCTCAATGTTGATGAGATGAGGCTGGAAGAGAGCTTCAGGGGCCCCAAACCGCTCTCCACCCACCTTCACCTGCCGGCCGTCAGGAAGCTGCGACAGAGAGAGGAAGCAGTAGAAGAAAAGTCTGAATATAATTTCAGGGAATTGTGTACTACAGCAGAGCTCTCACACAAACATGCAGTAATTCAGATCATCCAAGCTGCTTATTATAAGCCTCTTGAAAATATTTTGGCAGCCGCCTGTAGTGGCCATCATAATCTGGACGGGAGCAAAGACAGAAGTCATCACAGATGCAGCGGCTTTAATTTTCCCCTCCCAGCCAAATGTCAGCCAAGTTCCAGCCAGTTTTGACTTCCAGCCACTGGAAACTATGTTTTTACTCCTGTTTGTTTGTTTGTTAGCAAGATTACACAAAAACAACTGGACAGATTTTGCTAAAATTTTCAGGAGATGTTGGTAATGATCCAAATTAAAAATGATTGGATTTTGGTGGTGATCCTGATAAATGCCATGAGCAACACGTACATTTTTGCTCAATAACTGTCTAACTAATAATGATATCAACATGATTCTGAGTGCTAGGTGTTGGTTTTCAGGATCAATTAATCATACCATGATGGTGACTTTATCATAAACTATAGCTTATAGATGTAACAGCAATATGTGAGCTACCTTGTCAGAGGTTTACTCTTTACGAGTGCTTTCTAGTTTTCAATTTCTGTACATGGTGGCATTTTTATGCTTAGCAAAACTTTCCTTTATACATCCTATAAAGTATGAGCAGTAAACATGTAAAATAATGACTTAACCCAATAAAGCCAATTGTATCATATTTGATACATACTTTTATAATACCTCTTTCTACTCAATATGATCAACAAATTACAAAAAAACATCTGAATAAAATCAGATAAATGATAAAAAAATGTCCTCAAATGGATTATCAGTTGCCAAAAGCACCTAATGTATCAAATGAGATACGAAAAATCTATATGTTGAATTTTATGGACATTTTGATTTTTATGGATTTTAGCAGAAAGTGAAACAAATATTTCAGCTCCAAAAAATTAGAATTTTCTGGCTCTAATCTATGGTCTTGGGCCTTAAAGGGTTAAAATGACTTTGTCCATAGACATTTGAATTAGTTTAGGTTTTTTTTTCTTCACTTGTTTTTCTAGCTATTAACCCTTTCATGCATGAATTACCAAATCACAAAGGACATTTTTTTTCTTCTTTTTACTTTCAAACAAGTGAAAAATCATGGTCATTTTTTAATGTTATATTTTGAAGTGGTTTTACATCTGTTCACTTCACTGTGCATCAACATAGTAATTTAGTGATACTCAACAAAGATCCACCAACACGTCTTTAACAACATTTATTAAGAGTAAATAAAGAAAAAAATCTGAAATATATGTATTATTGCTGTTTAATCAAACTATTCACTTGTGAATTACACCAAGTTTAAATACAAAATTATGTGAAATCTAAGTACCAAAGACCAAATTTGCCCTTAGTCAGCTGTTTTGGATTTTGGATGCAAAATCTTGATATGGTAATAAAAAAAGTGCAAAGATAATATTTAAACTTGAGACAAGGGTTTGGGATTTCACCAACTGGCAGTTGGACATGGTACTGCAAAGTAAAGAGGATTAAACTTATTCCAAATATCTGTCTACTGTAGTGGGCACCATGCAGGAAAGGCTTAATGCTAAACTAAGCTAACTTCCTAAAAGCTATATGCTAACCCCACAAATACAAGAGTGGTCTCTGTTTGCACACAAAACTAAAGGCATCAGACAGAAAACCATCCCCCCTAAAAGTTGAGGACCCTTCTCCTTGGCGGACATGTTTTTTTTTTCATAGTACCGTAAACGACTCCACTAAGTAAGTGGTCTCTGTGGCAAGTCGCTGCTCCTGGTCGATGTTGTACCCCACATAGCAGAGCTTCTCCTTCAGCATGCGCACTGTCTCAAAGTCGGCCGTGTGGTTGAAGGCGTAACCTCTGAGGAGCAGGAGCTGAAGTCAGGAAAAATAAAATATAAAGTCTGGTATTTGTTGAATTATTTGTGCACTTTTATCAACACATGCAGAATGTCCAACTTGTTATTATATTCCATTTTCCTTGTTTTCAAGAGTAAACCATTTTACCTTAATGAGGTAACGTGTGATGTCACGTCCTGCAATGTCCAGCCTGCGTGTGAGATGGGGTAATGAAAAGCCCTCGTACACCGGACAGATGTGGGTGACACCATCACCAGAGTCGACGACAACACCGGTCAACAAACCTGCAAACAGAAAGCAGAAATGGGGACTTGTTTGTTGTTTGAATTTAAACTTTGCCTTTTTTGAGAATGCATGAAACACTTAACGAGCATGGACCACATCATCAATTAGATGTTCTGAAAATTAAAATTAGCATTATGCTACATCCAGCATATTTCCACCCATCTTCTATGGGATTCCACCGCATTGTATGCTCATTAGCATGCAGTGTCTAAACGTTGAAATACAGAAAAAGTTATTTGTTGGTATTTATTGGTATTTTACCCATTAATCTTCAGAAAAGATTTGAAAAAAGAGAAAGTAATTATAATTTAAGAGGTATAGAGATTTAAAAAAAAATTAAGACAAAAAAGATCGGTTGTTGTGTTTCTGTTAAAGGGGTTAATTTATGGAATAATCTAACCAAAGACATGAAACAATCCATACCAACAGTTACATTTAAAAGAACATTAAAGGGCAGTATGTTAAGTAAGTACCATTACCATTTTTGTAATTGATGAAATCTCTCAACCATTATAATTAATAGTATTATTTTGGTGGTTGTTGCTTGTTGTTGTTGTCATTGAGAATCAAAAGAATTTGAGACCAGCAGTGTTGATGATGGCTGTTTTATTTATTTAATTATTGTTGTTACGAATTATGTTGATCACTGTTTCGTTGTTGTTTTGTTGTTTTTGAATTTTTTTTAAGTGTCTAAAAGGGGCAGATGATATAAGAATGTTCTTCTTTCTGTTCCTTTTCATTCAATTAAAGGGTTATATGCTTGTATGAAAATGTTTTATTTCAGATATATGAATAAATCACTAACTAAAGCTGGTATGATGACTTTGAAACATTGAATATATTTTGGAAACTTCTAACTCCCTTTAAGATCCCTAACTATAGGAGGAAAGACTAATTTGAAGAAACGGGTTGGAGGGAAGGTTGCGTCATGCGATCAAAACAAAGGGCAGAAATGATCACGTTTGAATTTCCAGACAAGAGGCATGATCATGGTTTGGACCTCCTCCCAAAACTTTACTATAAACATCCCATATTGATGGAATATCGACTTTTGTTGACTCACCTTGAGCGTACAGAGTGAGCACGGCCTGAATTGCGACATAGATCCCGTGAAACTGGTACTTCTCAAACATGACCTCTGTGATCTTCTCTCGGTTCTTGGTGGGATTCATGGGTGGCTCCGTCAGCAGGACCTTGGATATAGACGATTATATTGTTTTTACTTTTCAGATATATCAAAAGTTTCAAGATTTTGCGATTGTGAATTAAAAACATGAACCTGGGACCAAGACTTTGCAATTTCTAAATATTTTTGACTCAGACAACTACAAACTCCATGCAACACATCCACCCGGCCGTGTGTCACCTTGCACTGTTTGGGGTCGATGTTGAGGCGGTCAGGGCCGAAGGTGTGGTCCCACAGGTGGAGCATGTCGTCCCAGCAGCGCACCATCCCGTTCTCCATCGGGTAAGACACCTCCAACATGGAGCGGCATTCACTGGCCTCATCACCCACCATCAGGTCCTGAAAGAAAGACTTTTATTAAGACTCTAGAGGCTTACTTTTTGTCCTCTATCTTTTTGCTACAATCTTTAATGCAACAGTACACCAAGATTTTAAGAGGCTTCTTAAGTCAGGAAACTTATCCAGATCTTTCCCTTCGCCAAGGAGGTTTTGTTTTTGCCGGTTTGCTTGTTGGTTTGTTTGAGTGTAACAAGATAACTCTACACTGTAAAAAGGCTAGTTGCTTTAACTTAAAAAAGTTAGTTCAGGGCTGCCTTAAAATTTTAAGTTTTCTGAATTTAGAAATTTAAGTTCAGTTAAATTAAGAACGATTCAGATCAAGTGAACTTCTTAAGTTCAATAAACTTGCTATTAAGTCAGCCCTTCTTGAATTGTTCAGTTTAACAAACTTCTAAAAGCAATCCAATTCCAATAGTATTTTTTTATGCCAACACAGTAATTAAACTTCTTTAAACTACAGTTTTAAAGGTAAAACAACTTGATCTGAAGTTCAGGTCACTGATCCTCATCCACAAATGTGAAAAAAGAAATAAAACAGTAAAAGATGTGAGCTATAAGCTCGTTTACCACCAAATGAGCCACCATGCAAGCCAGATGAATTTTAGTAAAAGTTAAAGAACATTTGTGGATGAGGATGCAATTGTTATTAATTCAACTGAACTTTGATTTCTTAATTCAGAAAACTAAAATTTTAAGGCAGCCCCGACACTTACTTTTTTAAGTTAAAACAACTAGCCTTTTTTACAGTGTAGTTTTACTTGGAATTTGATGAGATTTTCAGGGCCTGCTGGTCATGGCAAAGGGGAAAAGAGATTAGATTTTTGTGGTGACCCAATTCCTAATGTGATCATGGAAGTACTAAAAGAACATGTTGATGTTGTGAGATAAGATAGTTTTCCACATTTTCATAATTTGCTTCATAACTTCCTAACGAATTATGCATGCAGTTTTTAGGGAATGTTGGTTATGGTAGAAGAAATAATCGGATTTTGGTGGTTATCCAAATACAGATGTAGATCCAAGAATGCCTTAAAGGATTTGTTAACATTTCAAGATAGGGCAGATTTCCACATTTTCGCCAATAACTCAATAACTTCTCAACGGATTATGACAACATTTTCAGGGCATGCTGGTCATGGCACAAGGGAGAAGCAGTTAGATTTTGGTGGTGATCCAAACCTGAATCCAGAAATTTTTAATGATTTGTTAATAGAGTGAGGGCTGTTTTTGACAATTCTGACAGTATCTTGTTTGAGAATGCCGAAAATGCCTTGGCAGAGGTTTGTGCCTCTAGAGTACTTCTTGTGGGCCATACTTTTCACAAAAAGAGAAAGAAAGCTATCTAATCTGCACAAATAGCTGTTTGTTTGGAATACTGGGAGAATAAATTAGGATCATTGCCTCAATCCTTTTGGGTTTACCTACTGATCCAAACATTGCCAACTGATATGTGCAAATTGGTCATTATGCTTCACATTTAAAATACATGTATACATTATTAAAAGTCATATTAATTGTATTGAATCATACTGACATCTATATAATAAAGATTAATTACCAGGATATTTTTGTTAAATTGCAGAATTTTCCTTTTGTATGAGATATCACAGTTTTCTGTCCAATGAGTGTAAAGTCTGAAATTCTGTGCCCATGGACTAAAGTGCTTTGTGTGAAGGTGTAAGACACTTACTGCAGAGAGGTTTGAGCTGAGAGAAGAGGTACAGTAGGTCAGCTTTTTAATGAGCTGAACAAGTCTTACTGTGTGTGTCTAGACACAACACACTGTCAGTCACTTTGCTTTAAATAGAATACAACCACACAGAGGCAGTGGAGGAAGAACCAACCAGACCTTTAAATGATCGAATCCAATGGCTCAGTATAAAGAAACAGCTATTTAAGTAAGTGATTGTGTATTTAAATGGCACATTACACTTTAATAACAACATTTTTAGTTAAAACATCAGTTACAGACATATATCTTTCAGTGTAGTCTGCATTACAGTACATATTTGTGTCCATGCTTGGCTGTGTTGGCTTCTTATGCCACCTCATGATCAGTAAACATTGTTTTTTGATTGATATAATGACTGCATTTGTGTTTTGTTTTATTTTTTAATTTCACTACCTTGGTTGTATAAGTCAAGCCTATCTTAACTGTATAACGCACTGTGTGGATAGTAATACGACAGGCATCACCTTTGAAATACTAAATTAACATACAGCATCGAGTGACTTCCAGTTTACTTACAATATGTTACTTTAAAGACTAGCCTTAGTGTATTTACACTGTTATGTTCTATTGTTTTGGTCTCATGAAGGAGAGGCCTATTTCTGAGCGTCTGCAGCAGTTTACAGAACATTATGCTTAACCACCAGCAGTGGCCCTCAACTGTTACTTTGGAGGTTGCTGACTTTAAAAGTTAAAAATCTTTTTTTTTTTCAGATTTGTTCCAAAATATTTGTCCAAGCTCTCTATTATTTTGTTCAAAGGAATGTTTCTTTAGCTTCATAGTAGAATACAATTTTATAACCCTCAAAGAAAAAAAGGGTTTAGCAGAAGTTACCAGTTGTTATCCTATTACCAAATATTTGCTTTTCACAAGGAAACTGGAATATAGGTAGGAAGAAGTCCAACAAATGATGTCCACAACTTTTCCTGAGATGATTAAGGTAAATGCTGTGTTATTTTGCAAACTCTTATCTAAAATAAATACAGTTTATTAATGGATTTAGTGCACAAGTTTTTGTTCAGAGGCTGTTCAACAGTTTTAAAAAATGACCTAAGATTGAGGCATGAGTCAGTCGATATAATGAGGACAAATGAACAAATCCTGTCAGAAAAGTTAAAGCAGAACTCTTGAACCGCCGGCGGTCCAGACTTTAATGAAGCCTGACTGACTTTGGCTGCCATGTTAATCAAAATAGCCTTACCTTTATTTCAATGTTCCCCACTTTAGTGGTTGATCGTATGATTGGTCGACCCACCATGGCCGGGAAGATGTGATCAGGGAAGTTGGAGCCAGCAAAGCCACATTTGACAAACTGAGGAGAGAAAAACACATGTAGAGATTTATTTGTGTTGCCAGAATTCAGATTTTGAAAACACTTGAAAACTGTGGCACAATCCTTGGAAAGGTCATTTTTGTTTGATACATGTTTAACACATTTTAGCAGAACATATCATCCAGATATCTTTGAGAATCTTTGCCAAGGTGTTTTTTTATTTATTCATTTTCTTAGATTTCCTCTTTCCCTCTTAAAATCTAATGCAAACCATGCCTAATAATTTTTATTCTGTGGGGGAACACATGAATAAGTATTTAAATGCAGAGCAACATCTTTCTCTTCCTGACATGACTTCCCTTCATACCGTAGTGTCTCAACTTGCCTTCATGGCCACAGCACACATTCCTTAGCCTGCAGGTACACAATACATTCCTCACAGAGAAAATAGATATAGCTAGCTGATGAAAAAAAAAGAGTTTATCTTTATTGCAATGCCTGAATATCATTTAAAAGCACATTCAACCTTTTGACCCTTTAGTTCCTCAAATCTCTCTTCCTGATTTTTATCCAGTTGCTGCTCAGTTCAGAGCATCACAGCCTTTTATGGCTCTGTGTGTGAATCAGAGGCAGTGACAAGCCCAGACAGATGTGGGTTTAGGCTGCAGTATGCAACAGCTTCACACCCTTCAGATTGTTGCACTATCAGGAAGAAAACTTCCTTTGACAGCCGCTCAGAACCAAAATGCAGATGTTTTGTGCACCATGCAAAGATTTTCTCAATAAAGTTCAAGGATAGGAAGTTATTATGATTTTAGATCTGCTGAAAATGGAGAAGTTAAAACTGTTAATAGCTGTCAAACAACTAAATGCCATAGAATCCACACTTACCCCGGTGCCATTGTCACAGACCACCACTTTCCTCCCTTCGCTGTCCATGCTTACGCAGATGCTTTAGGGATTTAAGATACTCCCTCCTGTCAGGGCAGGAGCTGGACCAAGAACTAACCAGTTCTCATGAATTTAGCAGAAGCTGAAACTGACAGGTAAGCAGTAGTCTTTTTACAACTCCTTCAAGCCTGGGTGGGGCTACTGAAATTAGTGACGCCCATTTTGAGGAGGAACATGATACTGTCCCTGGTGATGTTCATTAAAGAGGGCATTTAAAGGAAATGTAGTAAACACTACCCTAGACTTTGCATTTGGGCAAATTATTTTCCAAATATTATTAACTCTATTCTGGAACAAAATTATTCCCCATATGTCGATGTTTTTCTCTACCTTAATACAACCAATTAAACAGCTGTGATTAATTTTGCTGGAACTTCCCCTTTTTTTTTTTTTTGGCTCTTTGTGGTCAGTTAACCAACCAATCAGAATCAGAAAACCCCCTTTCACAGCAGTGGTTACCAAGTTACTCCAGTAATTCTTTTCAATGCATTGTGGTAAAATAATTACCTTAAATTTGTCACTTCAAATTTGAAAACCACAAAGAAAAATAACCCAAACTCAAAGGTCAGAAAGATATTGATATTATGGTGTCTTAGTAATATTTTATGGTAATAATGAAGAAATGTCATTGATGTTAAAAGCAAGACATCATTTAAGTTATTCACCAGCAAAAAAACAGTATTCAAATTGAAGTAGATTCATAGATCCTTTGTTCTTTGTATTTACATCCCACAATAGTTTTGTCTTTATTTTTTTAAACAGACAAAATCTTAAAAAAAAAAATCAAATTAAATGACTTTCAATTAAAGTCAGTCAAATTGGCTGTTAATTTTAATTTTGTTAAACGGAGAGAGGCCAGCAAAATCAGATCCTTGTCTAACTAGATACAGTTACTCTCACTTCCTGTATAAGGCAGCGCTTGACAAAAGGATATTAAAGTGGTACATGGATTTTTGTGGGCCAGTTAAGTTAACATTGAACTGGTTTTCCAGATTGAAAGTTTCTGGGATATGCCAATGTGTTCTTGATCATTGTTTATAATAAGATCTGTGACAAACAAGCTTTGACTCTTGTATGCATTTATTCATCACAAACCTTATTTCAGGTATCCGAAAGGGCTCTGTTAAATCCCAAATACTTTAAAGTGCTAACTCCATATTCTATCTACACTTTTAAAACAAAAGTTTTACAAAAAAAGTCATTATATTTTGGTTAAAATTCACATTTTAGTGCTGTCCCCAGGTTTTCACTCATTGCTGTTATCCAAACACATTCCCCCCTTTAAAATTCTGGAACATTCCACCAGTGATATGTTCTGCAAGAATTGACATCATTTAGGTCTTCTGCAAGTCATGGGGAGACCAAAAGTAAGTTATCGCTTTTATTTTTCCTTAAATTTAATGATATATTAGCTGTTTTAGAGATGGTCGATCTAAAAACTCAGCCCTGTTACCTAAGTTATCTCTAAGACATTTGTTGATATCAAAAGTAAAATATTCAGTTAATTCTTAAGAATGTGTTTCATGTGCCCAAGCTAGCATAGATGCTAAGTAGCTTGGTTTCACACAATTGCTAATTTTATGCTACAAACTCATTGCTGTTACCCTCATTGCTGTTACTCAAATAAAGAGTAACAGCAACAAAAAAAAGTTGTTTATTTGTGATAAATATTGGTGTTTTCATCATGTAACCAATCATTTCTTCTAAATTTAGTCTTTTTCTAAGGGTAAACATTGTATGTGGTTGATATTCTCATTATAATTATACTTATTCATGGTTTTACAATGGCATTTGAATTTTGGTAACAGCAGAGAAAAAATTACAATGATAATAAACTGTCGAAAATTGCAAAAAATTAGATAAAGTAGCCTGAGATTGATGAGTCCTAATTTTGAATTTAGTAATAGTGTATATTACTAAATTCTATTTTGAAATTGAATGAAAAATGAAGTTTAATTTTGAAGATTTTCGACAAGCAAATTTCACTCTTTTGGCAGAATGACCCAGAAATATAAAATATTAGACATCAACGTTGTGGCGTAAATCAGAGACATCAATAACCTCTCATTTTTTAAATAAAAAAAAAAAAACAGAAGAGATGGTTGTTTATGCCAACCTTGCGTCATTTCAGGAAGAACATGCTCGGGAATGTTCAGAACATACTGAAGACACTCAGTAACCTATCTGTAAATCTTATGTACAAAAAGCTGACTTTTTAGTTTTAAAAAAAATTAGCTCCCCCTCAAACGTCCCGATAACGTTGTTTACAACCCCACCTGTTGACCGTCGGCCATAAAACCGCTCGTCACTTCCGCCCGCCATGTTGGTTTCGTGCAGGCAGAGGCAGCTCATAAGGAGAGATTAATACCTTTAATTGTGAACAGAAACTAATTTTCTCAGTTTTCTTCGGCTTAAGGATGTTTTTGGAAGAAGGAACTGCGCTGGAAACGTTGGTAAGTCCGCAGCTAGACACTCTTGGACTTATTTGTCTTGCTAGTTTGGATTTTAGCTTACCTGGTTAAGTATTTTTTTATAAACAAGATAGTCCTTCAGTTACAGGCTGGCATCGTAAATGACTTTGTTAGCAACCTTCTTCAACCAGCAGTTGGCATTCAAGACAACCGAGATGAGACTTTAGAGATCTGACAAGAGAGTTGTTAAAGGCCAAAACTGTGTGTTAATCAGAATAGACAATAATGAAAGAAAAGGCTGCTGTATTAGTTGAGCCATTTGATTTCTGTAGTGGTCTCTAACTGGACATTCTTGAAAGTAAAGTTATGTCTTTATTGGTTTTCTCAAGACCATTTGAAGCGAATGTAAATAATTGTTGCAGTCTCTCCTAGAAACAGTTTGCATCTCGACCAGAGATTACCAGCTACAGTCTTACAGGGGCTGGTTTTTATGACAGATGCTGTGGTGGCCAGATCTTAAAATAAATGTAATTTTTAGAATATATGCTGGTCTAATGACCACGAGTTGTTATGATCACCTGTACTGCTGCTTGATGGCAGACAATAATACAAGGATTAAAGTGTAGGCAGTTATAACCACTAAATAGCCACAAAATAGACCATGATAAACCAAGCTTATGTAAATTAACATTATAGTTAGGTTTGACACCAAGTCTTACTCCTGGTTGAATATCCATGTATGTTGATAAAATAAAGATAACTTAAAAAAAACACATTTTCTAAATTTGATAGTACTTTGAGGGCTGGAATGTAAGCATGGAGGCTTGATGTGGCCATGTGCAAGTTGTACATTGCATTTTGTGTAGCAAGTACAAGAGATGAAGGGTTAAATTGTCATATATTTGGTAGGACTGGGAAATATGGCCTAGAAATAAAATCCCTGATTTTAGTTTTGCCTTTATGTTGTCTAAATGTTTCCCTCTTAAAGTCAAAGTCTGGGTCATAAAAGTTTGATTATGTAGTATAAATTTAGGCAGGTTTGTTTACATAACACTAAAAGGCTGAGGTATTTTTACAGCATTAGCATGAAACTCTTTTTTTTTTTTTATGTATATTTTCTTGGGCATTTTGTGCCTTTATTGATAGGAGAGAGACAGTGGATAGGCTTGTGAAAGGGGGTGAGAGAGTAGGGGAAGACACTCTGCAAACTGGTCACAGGTGGGATTTGAACCTGGACCGGCAGAAGCATGTACATGGGGTGCTAACCACTACACCAAACCAGCACCGCAGCATGAAACTCTTTGATCAATATTTAATCTACTTAAATAACAAATACGAGCCTATAAAAGTGCTTGTGCAAACCCTACAAGGCTGACATCATGAAAATAGTAATTTTTTTCAAAAATTGCAACTACTTACAATTGGACTAAGGCAAGAAGAAAAATTTGATTTTTAATTTTTTAAATCTTCTGCAGAAAATAATTTGAATTCATCGATTTATTGCCCAGCTCTAATATTTGGATATATTTTCCCAGAGTTATTGTCCTGGCTCAGCTGCATTACTATATATTTAATATCAGCATTGCCTTGAACCCCTACAGGAGATTGTTTTGAAAATGTGAGACTAATATATTAGTGCCAACCCCGATAATTAGACTGAAAAATTAATGTTATGAATTTAAATTTAAATTCAGGCTAAAGAAAACACAACACCATCCATTAGGTCAACATGTGCATTCCCTTATAAAAGCCATACACCGAGTCGGGAGTACTGTTGATAAAAATAGGCTCATTTATTTACATAAAACATTTACAAAATACATCTTTCATTGACATGCAGTATCAGAATGAAGAATGATGGTCATAAGAAAGACAACAAACAGTAGGCCTTTTAAACGTGCCCCTCCTGAAATCAGAAGGACACAATCACATCCAACCAGGTCTCACTTTTCTCAAATGTAATAGGCACACTGAGTTCAGACCGGTTAGTGCTTTACATTCTCGCTCTCCCATCTTTTGTGTTTTCAGCCCCTGCAGGATATTTAAAGCAGCTCAGGAGCGTGAGGCGAAAAGCTCGACTCATTTCAAACAGTCATCAAAAACAGAGTGAACAGGTAAAACACAGCTGGTGACAAAATACTTTGTGGTTTAGCAGCAAGTGTGTGTCATTACCTAGAAAAGATTATGAACATCTACGGTTCTCTATGAACATTTTTAAGGATATAAAAGAATGATGATGCCTTTAGTTCCTTTTAAGGCAGAGAAATGAGTTGAATGTCTATATTTATATGCACAGAATAACTTATAATTGTAAGTAAAAACATTATCATGATATAAAAGTGTTGAAATCAAGGGGCATTGGTACTTGTTGGACCCTGTTGCAACACAAATACAAGTCCAAGGCTCCTGATATTGGGTACCTTCTTGTCTTTTTCTATTGTCAAAAATTGCCGGTAAACTCTTTCACACAATGTTCTGTGCAGTTTAAACAGTTTTGTAGAAGTTTTTGATGTAATTATTCATCTCCAGTGCATCTGTAGGCCACATTTTTTTTTAAAGATTTGGAACATTTTAACACTTTAATGCCTGAAAACACAAATTATAGCCAAATAATTCTATTTTTTTTTTAGCTAAAATGTTTATTTCACTTCATACTGAAATCCTAAAAGTTAAGATTTCCATAGAATTTAACTTGTCAGTTTTTTGCAAATCATTTGATACATTAGTGTTTAGAAACTGATAATCCATTTAGAACATTTTCATCATTTATCAGATTGTATTTAGATGTTTTTTAGTCATTTATTGGTCATATTGATTGATAGAGGAATCATAAAAGTGTGTATCAAATATGATACAAAGGGTGTTAAAGGGTTAACTCTAAAAATCATTGCAATAATGGAGATTTTATTATCTTTAAACATATTGTAGCATCAAAACAGTCAGCATTTTGTCAACCTTATTTTGAGCAAAACTCCAGTTAATGCTAATGCAGCTGAAGTATTAAATTTATAAATCATTTAAGCTACATAAAGTCTTACCACACTGACTGAGTAACTCAGATAATCAAGATATAACTGTGCATGTAAATACAGTTGTTTGTAATAACAGCCTACTCAAGGCAGTGTTCATTGTGTCCTTACGATTTCCTTACAAATACAAAATGAAGTTTTTATGTCCACTATTTGAAAAAATAACCTATCAAAAGTATTAACTGAAACCATATCTTTAATTTAATATGCACATTATCTAAGACCACAGGCTTTGTCTCTATAAATACTTTGCATGTTTGAAGTCTTTACACCCGTTCTAGTTGTGATCAGCAGTAAACTAGTTTAAAAGTCAGGGTCTTGTGCCATGGTGCTTTTTTAAGTGCATGTTGTTTTTGCATAATATTCCCTTATAAAGTCCCCTCACAGCCACATTAAGTGGCCTCTTCATCCTCCTCCTCCTCCTCCTGCTGAGAACGCCTCCAGAGTCCACAGCCGCGCACACGTCAAGTGTCTTTATCAAAAGTCTGAGCACAGTGTGTTGGTCAAGGGGTGGAAAAAAAAGGTTCTCAAGACTCGAACTCGCTGTCGCTGCTGACTGAGATCTCTGGGGTGGAAGCTCCTGTTCCTCGGCGCTCGTTCTCTGTGCTGCAGTCGCTGGCCTCGGGGCTGCCCAGGTGGCGAGGCGAGGGAGGCAACATGTGGGGGTGATGGCGGCGCTCCTGGTGGGAGCCGTCGGGGGAGCTCTCAGAGGGCATGAGGGACGGGTCCTGCTGCAGTCTGTCAAAACAGAGCAGAGCAGAGGGATGAGGTCCCTGATTGACTTAATTTAGGGTTATTGACAGGAGAGGGAGACAGAGGAAAGGCTTGTGACACGGTGGGAGGGAGTAAGGGGAGACAGTCTGCAAAGAGGCCGGATTTGAACCCCTGGACCGGCAGAATCATGTATATGGATCATGCCTTGTTGCTTTCAACTCTGCCAAACATGCACCCGCTGACTTCTCCTTTATTTTCTTTAATTTCAAACTTTAAAAAAATGTCTCTTTATGCATAGATTGACTTCTAAAACCTACGAGTTATCATCAGGCAAGTTCATCAACAACAAGCGCAAGGGTTTTTGGGCTATTGTGATGAATAAGCTCTAAGGCAAAATAACTTTATGATTACATTTTTGATCATGAAGATATAATTATTTCAAATAAATAATGCTTCATAATTTTAAATTGTAAGCATGAGCAGGAGCAAAAAGTCAGGCTGTAAAGCAACAAAAACTGACTTTAACGTCACCACTATTGAGCTTCCAAATACTCTATCTCATATTTCTCATAAAAGGTTTTGCTTTCATGACTGAAGCAATAAAAAGTCTAACATCCTTTATTAAAGATATTTAGTGGAGCATGAAAAAGCTTAATTACTTAACACCCTTGCATTATTCTTTGTGTGGCCTGATTGAGTCAATTAAGTTTAACCTTTAAAAAACTCAAGTGGCAAATTTCCAGATGTAACGGGAAAATACCAACATGTTTGGCTGACGCATAAATATCAGCAGAAATTTGCACAACTACTGAAAAGACCAACTTTTTTAGCATTTATCTGCAAATACAAATATTTTTTTACTTTATTGTGTCAGTTTTTATCATTAATACATGTCTTAATGTTTCAAAGCAATATCAACACAATTTTCCCCTTTTCATTTTTTTTTGTTCACCACCACCCAGACGGTATATAATACATCCAAAATACAACTAATAATCACAGTATCATAATATCATAATAATGGATAATTCCAAATTCATTATACACACATGGCAGTGCAGCAACTTTCCATATATATCCTTAAATTGGGTTTACATTCAAGGCGTATATTTCCATTATTTATGTATCACTGAAATAAAGTATATCACAATAATTTAATTAACAAATTAAAAAAAACCTGACAATTATATATAGGCTACATATAAAGAAAAGGAAAAGAGAAGAAAAATAAAAAAAATGAAAAGAAAGAAAAAAAATAGATTGATACAAATAAATAAATAAGTAAATAGATTGGCTTTCTATATCATGCAGTTAATTCATATTTAAGCTATTCGTGAAACATAAGAAACTCACTTCATCTGATTTTATTCCACATTTAAATGTGCAAATACCAATGTTGTGGCAGTAAGATTAAGCATCCTTGCTCAAAAACTAATGTAAAACATCCATAAACTTAATGAAACAAGTGTTGAAATACTGATTCAGTTAATTCACTGCAGCTCTCTGTTTGCATTCTTCAGCCTCACAGTTTTAATTTGAAAGTCATTTTTTTTCATTAAGGCCAGCTGAATTTACATTTACACAACAAGAATTAAATATATCAAATCATTACTCAACAGAAGCTCTTTCCTTCTTTTTCCTTAGATTGAAGCATCACCTTACGTCATCTCATACCTGTTTTTGGCAGACGCAGCGCGGTCTCTCTGTCGGCGGTTCTTGAACCAGTTGCCGACCTGCGTGGGTGTGAGCCCTGTGGCCTGGGCGAGGTGGCGCTTCCTGGATGGGTTCGGATATGGGTCTTGGAGGTACCACTCTCTTAACAAGCTGCGAGTTCTTTCCTGGAAAGCACATTAAAGCACATGAACCATCAGATCATGTTAGTTTATATTCTACTTTTTACATCACACATTTTATGAGGAAAACTGCTGCCGGTTGCTTTGTGAGGACGCCATATGGTGTTTTGATATCATCCTATTAAACCACAATAATCGTATCACTCTCGTGTGATGCTCAGTATAATCTTATTAGACTGGATTTATAAATAGATGATCACAATGTCCATACATAACAATATAGAACCCCTAAATGGGATCATGTTAAGGGGCTTAATAGACTGATCGAAGGGTTTCAAGATAATCTGTTGTGATGAAGCAATACTTCTTTTATCCACAAGGGGGAGATCACGCACACAAACAGCTAAGTGACTGACAGCTTGTTTTTATTTGAGAAAAAAGTATCATCATAACTTTAATTGGAAAGCTTGGACTTTAACAAACTGCTAATCAAATCAAAAAAGCTTTTATTGTAATGGAAACCTTGTTTTGTTTACTTTTTGTGGCACATGCAATGAGATTGTTGCACTTAAACAACCAACACATCAACATTGGATTATGTTTTGCAGAATTAATCACAAGTTTAAATGTGGCATGTGCAAAACTAAAGTTCGGTGTGTGTCTTTTCTTTTATTTACAGTATTATTTTTACTTAATATTCATATAAAAGCTACTTGATAGAAGAAATAAGGCCACTAATAATGTTAATTCTTGCAATTGCTGATGAGAAAAAGCTTCAGTTTCATGTAATGTTCATTCCTGCAGCTGGGGAGACAGGTATTGGCCGAGTTCTGTGTCTTGGGCTCTGACATTCAGCTAAAGGTTCTGAAGTTAAGCATAAATTCAATGTGTTGTGATCGGGTTTGGGAGCCATCTGATGCACCAGATTGTGGTCCTTAATGAAAGCTGTTTAGTAAAAGATTAGATGTGTTGTTGTTGGAGGGACTGGCTTTACAGAGCACTTTACAGATTTAAAGAATGTATTAGAAAGTAAGAAGAGATACTTTAATGTGATACAACTTAAAGAATAATCATTAGTGGAGGCCAAGTGAGGATTGTTACATTATTGAGATGGTTTATCAAGATGTATTTACATCTATTCTTGGATATGTTGCACGTGACTCTTCTGTAAAACTGTCAGCAAGTTCAAACACATTGAAATACATAGTGGATTTTAAATGTCCTGTGTGGCTAAGCAGGAGTTTCTCTTACTAAAAACAGGACTACAGCAGGCCTCCATGTGTAAAGTAGTTCAGTGGAGTCCCCAGCAGAAGGCGGGAGGATAACCAGCTCTGACTATTATCATCTTAAGAGCTCAAAGACCAGGCGGCTTGATGCAGCAGCAGCAGGTTAAAAAGCACCTTAGCAGGGAGCAAGTGATGACCCATAGTCCAGATTTAAAGGGAAATGTCATGTAATACAAATAAAGGTTTTATTAGGTGGAAGAAGAGCATGTGGGCTGGTGGAATACTGCCCCAGAATATGTTAAAGTGGGTTATTTTTCCTTAAATTTGGGCAAGACTACTCAGCAGTTTAATTTCGATGTAATTTTTTTAAGGTGGAAACAGGGCGAGAGCACAGAGTTTGTATCAGTGTGCTTTATGGAGATTAAAAACAGAAGATGCTGCACTCAGTGAAAAGAGAAAAGAAGAAACTGTCGGAATCGACAACAGTAATATTCCTGTTGGACATGAAACCAAACTGGGAACATTTGTTTTATTTATTTATTTACTCCAACAGAAGGCAGACTCATATTACCAACAAAAATCTGCAAATGATACTGCTAACTTTTTTGCTCCAAAACTACTGAAAAAGATGTCCTTAAGACACAGTCTTTAGTTTTAAGTCATAAAAAGTAGCATTCAAACTCCTGCACAAAACATTATATTATAGTGATGTTGTCTTATTATCTTCACTGTTAAATACAAAGTTGCTGTTTTCCATACGTTACCTACACATGTGCACAGCTGATCTCTCATAATTTACCATTAAAGTGTTTTTTTTTAAAGCTTTAAAAAAATATGGTATGCCTGTCTTGCCAGATTGAGGGATTTCCATGAATTCATACTTGATCCACCAACAGTTGTTGCAAATATTTACACATATTTTTGACAGTGTTCAGTCTTTCTTTTGAAATATGACTTAAAGCCCAGTTATTTTAATGAATACTATTGATACTTAAAGTCATTTTTAAGGTAAATGGGGTTATTTTTAATATTCCATGATGTTTTAGAGTATTGAAAGTTTCGACAGCCTTGATAACAGGATAGTTTGAAAGAATTGTCGATTTTTTTAAAGATTAAACATATAAATTGACCAATAATTGTGTCAAAAGTTTCTTGTTCTGTTGCCATTGACACAAATACAGGTACATCTCAAAAAATTAGAATATCATGAAAAAGTTCAATGTTTTTCATCACTCATTTCAGAAGTTGAAACCCATATATTATATAGATTCATTACAAATAGAGTGAAACATTTCAAACATTTATTGCTTGAAATTTTGGTAATTCTGAAATGAGTGATAAAAAATATTGAACTTTTTCATGATATTCAAATCTTTTGAGATGTACCTGTAGGTTTCAGTATCACTCGTGTTCTACAGATTCTGAAATCGAGACAACTTTTAGTCATTTTTGTTGAGAATTTTTTCAAAAATGTATCATCTATTACCAAGATTCCTGTAATACAATATGCATTTTATACAGATGTAGCAATACAATTTACATTTTATTACCATTAGCAGAACAATTTTGCCAAATATTCTGTATTTATGACTTGCCCACATATTAAATGAATAAAAATGACAGTTTCTGATGAGTGTTATTAACTTAAAGCATGGTCCCTGCCACATGGATTAATTTAGTTTCCATCCTAGTGACAGAAATAATAATAGTACTTGTAAAAGAGAAGCGGAGGGTCAAATGTCTGGATGTTTGTTGTTTAAGATAGACAGCTGAACTCATATCCAAAGCAGCTTCCCTAGATTTATTTTTATCATTCATTAAAAAAGATTTCAACATAGTGCTGTAAAAAAACGCGATATTGCGCCAATTGTAAGTGCATCCTTATTTTTGCGCTCCTCATTAAGATGTGATTTATGGTCCGTGTGGCCCACCCCTACCTTGAAGCAGTGCGTCTTCTGCTCTCCGTCCCAGATGGTTCGGGGTAGGGGGAACTTCTTTCGGATGCGGTACTTCTCCACGGGTCCCAGCGGCCTCCCCCGCAGCCTCTCCGCCTCCCGGTAGTGCGCGTCCAGCCACAGGTCCTGCAGTTTGGCGTGAGACTCTCGCGTGAACCTGTAGCTCTGCAGGATCTGGTACAGAGCCTCAAAGTTCCCTCCGTGAAAAGCCACCAGCGCCCGGGCCCGCATCACGGACTCGTGCCTGTTCAGCGCCTCACCGGCCGAACCAGGTACGGCGGCCGGGAGGGACCACAGGAACCTGCCCAGGCGCTCGATGTCCCCGGTTTCCTCCAGGTTCTCGCACACTCTCGCTACCTGGTCGGGTGTGAACATTGGCAGCGGAAACATGTCGGCTGGTTTCTCCTCAGCAGCTCAGTGAAGAAGTTAAGAAACGCTGCAAAAAGCGCACGGAGCGACGCATCCACCCGTGCGTAAAGCTCCGCGCTCCGCTCACTTTGAGTTTTTGGGAACTTTCTTGACACTTTGAGCGACTCTCTCTTATGTAACCCGGGCTTTTCTTGTATCACAAATGTCTCGGAGCCTGTGTCAGAGGCGGCTCCAAGTTTCCAGAGTGACTCGAGACGAATAAAGAAAGAGGACAAGGAGTCAAACTGTATTTATAGCGAGATACAATTAGCATCTCTGTGGTTGTTTTGAGAAGGATTAAGCGTCCCGGCCATTAGCTTCTTAGTGGGGGGTAGTGTGTACAGAGGTGACTGGCTGATCAGCTTGTTTGGCTTAGCCTGAGGATACATTGACTGCCAGGATGACTTCAGTGAGCAAACAAGCAACGATAGGTTATTTAATAGGTCGGATCTGGAGACGGATCCCAGCCTCAGGAGGAGAAGGTGATGGGAGGACATATAGCAGGAGTTTTGATAACAAGAAAATAAGTAAATGTTTGAAAAAATAAAAAATCAGAAATACTTTATTAATCCCCAAAGGGAAATTCGGTTGTTCAGTTGCTCTTATACCCAGTATAGCAGCGGTCAATATCAAAGAAAGCTAATAAAATAGGTAAGAGCATCAAATGAAATAAAACAAAATTACATTTAAGTAGGCAGGTTGCAGCATGCAGAAATATTAAGCCATATCAACTTTCTTATGAAGAAAAAAGGGTGAATTAAGTAGAAGTGAGACTATAAATAAACCAAGGGATTCACACTTGTAACATTAACAGGCTAACTTATCGGGCACACATTTTTAAGTTACGGTAAAATAGTTAAAAATTAGAAAATAAACTCACAAACACCTTGAATACATTCTCCCCGTCTTCTCTTTGAAGACCTAGTCTAAAATTTCTGGATTTAGATCAATTTTGATTATTCAGGGGATAATGTTAAAAAATAACATTGTGGTGTATCCATAAAAACTTCGTTCCAGATTCTTCAACTTGTTAAAAAAGGCAAATTTCACAATTAAGCACATTATCAACTGATTTGGCATAATCCTACATTTGTCTTGTTTAACAATGAATAAAATAAATGGAACAATATTGTTCTGAATTTTCTAAGTAATCTAGGGAATGTGTGACTGTTAAGTCAACTTTCTTAATTGACAGCACAGTGTAAACAACATTCAAGGAGCCAATTAGTTCATTTTTGTAAGAAGATCATATGACAGCAAATAATATCACAAAGGACCCCTGATGAAACTAACTGCTGCATGCCAAGATTCGTTGTCTCTGAAATTTTGATAATTTGACATTTTTGGGGTATGAAAAAATTATGTTTTAATAAATTGTTTTAATGGCTTGCATCAGGTTTGCATAAAGGTATATTTTGTATTTCTGTTGGTTTCAGGTAATTTCAAAAAACTTTTGAACCATTTTTTTTTACAAAAGAAAAGATGGATTTGCCCATAAAATGTCAAGTGGTGTTACCATAACAAATAGATAAATACTAAATATTTATTCTACCAAGAGTATATGCAAATGTACCTATGAAAACAGTTACTCATTTTTAATTTATTACTTGAATATACATTTTTTAGGGTTAGTTTAAAGATTACTTTTTTCTAAATAACATTTGACAAATTATGTATAAACTGTTAAAAATGTTCTGGTACATTGCAAAAGAGGGCTACATCTTAATTAATTTTCCTGTAGTAATACAAATATGATAAGCACATAATGAGCATGAGAAAAGTGATCCAAGCCCGGTTTTTTTAGAATGAGTAAAATTTTGAAAGCTTTGGTTACCTTGCAAATGTCCTGTTACTGAGAAAAATGGACCAAAAATCATTAATCGCATTTTCAGCTGAATTGTGATACATTATTTATATTCTAAATCTGAATACTCCTGTTTGAAAAGAAGTAAGATATTGAGATAAACATCATGTATCGTATATCACATATTTGCTAGTTTTGATGTAGCAAATCACAACAGTGGTGCTGCCAGAGATTAAAGATATCAGGTTGGATCATATCCTAAACTAGCTTTGTGCAGTTTCTCAAATTAATCGTCTGTAGAGCAATTGGAAATATGAATATGATGATATATATATTTATAACTGACCACTGCTTGTTACAGCCAAGTTATTCTATTTAAAGACACAAACATGATTCCAAAAACACTCTCCATCTGAAATTATAGGATAAATGGTTGATTAAACTATTTTTATACACATCTTTCTGGCATTTAAATCATTTTAAGCTTTTGATATGTTTTTATTTATTCTTTAATACAGTAAGCCCTCATGAATCTGTGGTCTTTTACACCTGTACAGAAATCAAACATTTGCTTATTATCGTACTCTCTTTCTCAGGGGTAAGGGTCAGAAATCAATTCCGGTTATGAATTGATAACACATACTTTAAAAGAATCAATATCAGTAGTGTTTAAGCTTAACAATCAAATCAAGCCTATCATGCCTGATTTGAGGCAGTCAGCATGAATGACAATAAATTGGTAAAATATGTAATTATGAGAGATGGGATACAAAGGTATTTAAATCTTTTTTATACCTTTAAACAAAAATGACAGTAACTGCACAACATCCAGTGCAGGATGCAGTAGCATTTGTCATCACAGCACAGCATTAATATATCAGAAATTCCATGTGTTTGACGTTGTTGACAGCTAAAACCTGTGCAGGCATACTTTCTCACAGGAATTGTTTAGGGGATTGAGAGAGAATTAAATCCATAGGTGGAAATGATAATGGCATTGGTATGTTATCATTCCCCATCCACAGTCTTTATCTGAGCTGCTTTTTCTAAAGATATTTACCTCTGCCAGGAGGTTTGTGATCGCTCACGTCTGTTTGTTTGTTTTTTGTTTGTTAGTGAGCTTGTGCATTTGTATGTTTTTCTGTTAGCAAGATAACTCAAAAAGTTATGGACGGATTTCGATGAAATTTTCAGGACATGTCCATATTGGGACAAGGAACAAATGATCAGATTTTGGGAGTAATCTGGATCACCGTCTGGATCCGCCATGATGAAAAAGGCGATTTTCATGAATAACTACTGAACTAAAATAGATATCATTATGAATCCAGTTGTTAATGGTATGTTTTCATAGTTAAGGAATTTAAATATTTAGATGAAATAAAGGTAGGACTAATATTTATGGTGAAAATCCCGATATGAGTGGGGATTGTGGTGCTGGCCTGCGCTCCCAGAGTGCTTTTCTAGTTTAAGATGTTATTTGATGCAACAGAAGCTTAAATGCTACTGATGTTCTCTCATAAATGGAAGGATAAAGGACAGACAGTCAGAAGAAACATTCAACTTAAATAAAGCAGAATTGAATCTACTGATACAAATAAATAATATTATCTAATAACAATAAAACACCTCATTTGAAAATATATCGATTTATATGACTGAATCTTGACATATTTCCCAGCCTTACTCCTAGCCACGCAGGCCAGTATCACATGTGCCCCTGACATTTGGCCTAGAGGACATTCGAGGACATAAAGCTGCAGCGATCCCCTCCCGGCTAATACCCCTGTAATTAAAGCAGACATGTTGCACCTTATAGGCGATATCCTGCAGGACCGAGACGTACAAAAAAACGCCCCGAGACATCAATGCACCACAGAGCTCCTCCAGAGGGGAATTAATGATATGCTCCTCGCTTCAATCCCTCTGATCTGAGCAGCTCATTAATCAGTCTGAAGACAAATTTCTTATTAATCAGGTTAAGGATCCGTAAAGCATCTGTCATCTATATTTGCAAACATGGAAAACTATGCAGAACGTCGCCGAGAGGATGAATATTTCTGTGAGGAGGGTCAAGCATGAGCGGACAAAAGCCTGAAAAAAAAATTATTGATTCATGGTTTCCGTGTTTGAAGCAGATGAGAATGAGCAGACAGAGATAATTCCCTGCAGTGAATATGAGGCTTTGCATAAAGGTTGCAGTCAGGTGAGGGATGATCCGTCTACAAATCCGTCTACAATACAGATATGAGCCGACTAGACACACAATGCTAATCTATAAACGTCAGGAGTCTCTAAACGTGATGGACGTTTAGTCGTGAAGGTGAATAGTATTTATCCGTCACTTGTAAATGCATTTTAAATATTTATCTGCAAACTTGGAAAACAGAAAATTAAGTTGCAAAATTCTTGTCCTTCATGAGAAAAAGAAAACAATCAATGAAAATAAAAAGGATTCCTATCATTTTTAAATAAACAGTTACCTTCAGGCATACACTGCCATTGTCACTGTAAGCTTTTCTCTAATGTTTACCATGTACAGGGGATTAAAAAAAAAAGAAAGTACAATAAGGTAAATCGCCCATTAATTAGGGATGGGAATCGAAAACCAATTCCAGTTGAGAATCATTAACAGCTCCATCATGAGTCTTTTTGCTAATCAATTCCCTTATCCACTCCTTCCACTGACAGGGTTCAGAAGTGTCAAAATTGTGGCTTAATATTTTACAAAATACTGCACAACCTTAAGTGAGTGGAAACACCAGCAACTTGCACAAGCAGTTATCTATGCTGTGACGTGTGTTTGACATTGTTGACACAAAAAAATCTACAGGCCAACATTTACCCATGCAAAACATCTGCAGAGATCAATAAAGGAATCGTTAAAGAACTGGATCGATTAGCAGTATAGTTAATAGCATTGGTATCGATAAAATGTTATCAATTCCCATCCCTGCCATTAATCAATGTCTAAACACGTATTTTTTGTAAGACTTCCCACATGTCCTGGAAAACCTGGAAGACCTGGAAAAAGGATTGACCAATTTTCCAGTCATGAAAACTTATGGAAAATTTGAAAAAAAGTGAAATGTCTTGGAAAAGCTTGAATTGTCCTGGAAAATTATTCCCCTTTTTCTTTTTTTCCTGTAGTTTTCAAGAAAAATATTTAATAATCCATGATTGTAATTAATAATTTTATACATAATATATATATATATATCTGCATAAACATGTGGAACCACTGAGATAATTATTATTATTTCTGGTCGTCCAGGTACAAGTGCCGTAAACCAGACATGTGGCATGGCTGGCTGTCTGGACAAGGTGAAGGATTAAAAGGGAACACAAATTCCAACAAAAATTACTAGAAAATGTAAAATTTAGAGAATTGCTTCAGCCTGTTGGTGGTAAAGAAGGAGAATGATTTTGTAGCGCTTGTGGAAAAAAAAAAAGGAAGCTTGTTATGATGGGTGTAAGTGCTGTAAATTCTCACATGCAGTCTAACAGCCACAAATCAATTATAAGAGGCAGACAACTACCGAACTCTGGCACGTGCCTTAAAGAGGAACTATCGGTCACACTTCAGTGTAATCTGAGTTCCCTCTCAGCTCCATTAATTCTGATGTGTTTAAGATGAGATATTTGTAGGGACAGTTTTAATCTAAAATCATCTTTCACAATAAATGCAGTTCTTTGTAATTTTTCTTGAGTTCACTGTCATGACAGTAAAAATTTACGTTATAGCATGAAAATGGCATTGAAAAGCATTACATTTACTTGGCTGATTTTAGAAGAAACCCTGTGCTAGCCTTTATGCTAATCTCTGTGCAAGCAGTCACTTTCTGCTGTCGTCTCTGTGAGTTCCCTCCTCTTTCTGCTCTGAATCAGAACTCTCTCCAAAGCCATCTCTATGTCATCACTTGTCAGACGGTAGAGACTATGAGCAGGACTGAAGCTGAGTCAAGGTCACAGGTGTACATATACACACTCTGTGTTTGTTCCTCATGTGCTGAGGTGTTTTTTTCAAATCCCACACTGTACTCCCCTGACAGGTGCTTAGTTTGGAATTGTTTTTTTCCCCTCTCTTTTCCTCCTGTCTCCTTTTCTGCAACCCCCGAGTGAGTGGACGCTAGCACGACTGGTTGCCGCTGCTCTCTGGTATTTTTGTTGTTTTAAATTCTGTACAGCGTCCTTTGGTGTCATGTAAGGCACTTTAAAAATAAAATGTATTATTATTAAAGGACCCTATGCTGCTTTTGGCCACGTACAATCATTGCAGATTGGAGCTTGGCAAGATTGATCAATCTGATTACGAACAATGATTAAGGCGGGTCCACCTGAACAGCAAGGTTATGTGTGAGCACATATTCTCCAAAAAGTGATGCAAACGAAAAGGGTTGAGGGATTTTCCTCATTTTGGGGGTTTGTAGAAAGGCCATGGATATATGCAGTTTGAAAAAATATGATATAACATGGAGAAAAGTTTATTTTAAATGATGGGTATTAAATGAATATTCGTAGCAGGACTGAGAAAATGCATTAACACTCTGCTCCAAGAGCTTATAGAGAATGTAGTTGCCAGCAGACATTTTGATTAATATAATTTGAGTGCTGTTAGGCTGAACACTAAAAAATATTAAATACCAAGAGCTGCTTGTTAGAGTGGCAACAAGCAAATGGCACCCATTTGGTGGAATTGCTCTTGTATAGAAGATAAGTTACTTTAAGCATCTAATCAATTAACAGAAGTGTTAATGTTCTTTCAGCGGACTAATCCTCTGAGCAGCAGTCATGGAGCAGGTTTCTGGATTTGCTTCTCTCTTCTCTGCTGAGTTTGTGGTATAGAAAGCGTGTAGAGTTACTGGGCAATCATTTGATACGTGTTAGACCCTAAATCTAGATTAAAATACCAGGTGGGATCTGCTAATATGTGACACCCTGCATGTGCGCTTGAGTACGTGAGTGTATGTCACAGTCTCGCGCACAGGAGGAGAGAAATGAGCTCAGTGAAGATCATGCTCACAGTTAATCTAACCCTACCAAGGTTCAGACACTGACAGCACCACTGACCACCACCCTCACACACACACACACACACACACACACACACACACACACACACACTTACACACTCACCTTCATTACAAGAAATCCCCCCGACTCAATCTGTTTAACACTTTGAGGGCAGACTGAGTCAAAATCTGCTTAAGCGCTCCCAAGCCGTTAACACAGGATGAATAATAAGATGGTGATGGGATGAACAGATGATGGATCTGTTTGTAGAAGGGCAGGGGTCAGGGGGGTCTAATTATACCCTGTATCTTTGTAAAATGGGACAACAGTATAACATTTTAAAGGAAGTTTCTGGAGGAGGTCATGACATATTTTAATTTCTTTCTTGGTGTCTTGTCTGTTTTCTGGATAGCAGGACATGTTGCCAGCAGGGCTTGACGCTTAGCATTTTCCCAAGTAGCACGGGTGCTACCAAGTTGAAAAATCTAGGAGCACACAAATATTTTTAGTAGTATGATGAAAAGTTACCAAGTAGTGTGTTTTTCTTTAATACAAAGATATGTGGTCAACGAGGAGGCATTTGTAAGCAGAATTATTAAATTTATTTGAAAAAAAAAACATACACTCTGCAAAGTGCAACCAAGGAATGGTATAAAAAACAAGTACTTACAATACATCAATGTGTTCTCGTAAAGGAGCCATGGGAATGCTTTATGCCAGTCAGCATTAAACTTGTACCTCTTACGACTGGGAACGGCAGCGGCGTCATTAACTGTCTCTCCAGCGTCTTGAGACACAGCGTCTGAATCTAACACTAACTCTTCCTTACCGTCAATTTTGCCTCCTTGCTCCATTTAGTCCTCTTGCCTCAATTCAGAGTCCACATGTTCTGGTTTTGTTGGTCTTTTGAAATAATAACTGATAGGCTTCATAATTATTTGGTTATTGCTCCTTTGGTCTTTCTTCTAAAATAGTTTAAAATGTCGCTCGCTGTTCTGTCAGTATATGTTGCCGGCAACCAGTCCCACAGATGCGCTGTCATTGGTCAAGATGAGGCTTTGGGAGCGCCTGCTTATGTTCGTCTGTAGCTCGCACAGGGCGGTGCAGGCATGTTGGGTGTACCGAAGGCTAGCTAGTGGCACAGTTAGGACAATAAAACAAACATTTCAAAGCTGAACATGTTTCCAGCTGAGGCTGCGTTCAGGAGTACCACCGGTCACAACTTCCAACGTATTCCACACAAGATAAAACATGTTTTGAATGGTCATTTTTCGTAGTCGCACGGGTGCTACCAAATGCAAATCACAACTTGCACTGTAATATTTTAAGTAGCAAATGCGAGTACCTCCTCGCACTGTCGAACCCTGGTTGCCAATGCCGTGACAATAGCTGTACTCACAGCCGTACTATAGTATCAGGAATATTAAAGTCCGCTTTTTAAATGACAGAAAGTTATGAAAGCTTTTAAAAGATCCTTGTGAAAGTCCTGAATTTTTGTTTTAAAGGAACAGACCAACAATTTTTTAGTTTTTGTGTCTTACGCCACTCCGCAGTCCACAACAAGCAGATAGACATCATTCTTTCAAGCTTGCCCACTGCTAACTAGCTTAGCTTAAACAATGAGAGTCAATGGATAGCGGTAGCCCACTTTTGCCTACAGTCATCAGATAAACTCTTCAGGAACTCTATACAGTCCTGTATGTTGTTGTGACTTTTTTTGTGTTAGGTTATGTTATCTGTTTTTAGACTAAGACTAGCACTTCATGAAAGAAGTATACACAAAACAAAACTGCTGGGCACACACGCTAACCATTTCCTATGTGATTGTATGTAAATCAACAAAACAAAACAAAAAAACAGAAAAAAACAAGTCACAACAAGCACACAGGATCATTTAGAGTTGCTGAAGAGTTTATCTGATGACTGTAAGCAGAAGCAGGCTAACACTACCTATTGACTCCAGTGTTTGAGCTAAGCTAATTAGCAGTGTGTGAGCTCTGCCCATCTCTTTCTTGTTACTGTACGCATGGTCGAAAGAGTGGAGTCTGTCTGTTTGACATGGACTCTGGAGTGAGGCAAGACTTGAAAACAAAAAAAAATGTAGGCGTATCCCTTTAAAACTGCTACAACATTATATTTTGGTGTACTAGATGAATTTTCAACATCAGTACAGCACTGTGTGTGTGTTTGTCTGCTATTAACATGTTTTCAGGTCATTTTCTATGTCTTTTTTCAGACCATGAATCCTCCAAAGGACATTCACCAGATCAACGGTCCAGAGCAGGCCACATAGAAGAGACCAGGACCAGCATGCATCCAGGTGTTCGAAAGTCAGGTAAAACATATCACTGCTTCATGAGCTGGGGTTTTAAAAAGTTACATAAAAGCTGTGTTCACATAAAATGCGATAAAAAATATTTGCATTGGAACTAAAACTCAATCATGTATTCAGGTGGTGTGGTTCATATTTGTTGCCCTTCAGACATAAAACAAGAAGGGGGTTGGGGGTGGTGGGAGAGTGAGGGGTATGTCTTTGCCACAACAGTGTGTTTGCTCCTTCTGACTCTATGATCAGCCATAGTGGATGTTTCTACAATTGCTGTTGTCTCCCTGTTCACAAATGAGAGGCTACATGCCCCATAAAAGTCTGAAAAATAAATACGAAATGATCCACAACACCCTTCAGATTCACAAACAGAGATTTTCACCACAGTTACCAGGTGATGGCACCTCTGTTGCTAAATCTAACCCGACTTAACTTGCCTTTTTTCCTGGTATAGCCGGAGACCCACTCCTCCCGTCTTCTCTGTCTATTCTTTCTCTCATTGGTACCGCTAAAATTTGTGGAGTCTTACAGGTAACTGACTAAGCAGAGAGAGCCCCCACCCACCACCATCATCACCAAAAGAATGATTCAAAAATTAGGAAAGTTACTCATGTCTGTTGTTCCACCGCTTGTAGAAATTAGAATGTTTTTACACTTTTTTCAGTTAAAAGAAGTCACAGAAAGTTTGTTGGATGAGTGGAAAGTAGAGCTGAAACGATTCCTCGAATAATCGCGATTATTCGGTTACAAAATATCCTCGAGGCAAATTGTGTGCCTCGAAGCCTTGTTTAATATGTAATTATACACATAAAATATATATCTGGAATACTTTACAGTGCATGGTGTTTGACACGGACGGTAATTTCTGTGGCACAACACGCCTGCTACCTCCGCTACTGCGCGGCTTGTAAAATCATGAAGGAAGAGAAAAGAGAGGGACAGAAAGGAGAGAGTCCGCAGAAGAAATGGCAGAGAGTGAGGGACAAAAAGAAAACACAGTGCAGTGCGTCTGATGTCAAACAGGGTTAGCTTAGCACGTAGCTTAGCATGGTAGCACGTCATCACTGCTGCAGCACGTCAACAGTAAACATCCGGTCTGTGCGTCAAGTCCGCAGAGCGACACAATAGGATGACACTCACGATACATCAACAGAAGCAGCTAATGTGATCAATAACTGAGATATGGGCGAGTAAATAACCTACTTTGGTCATGGCTCCGTGTAAAGGCTGGTTCAGAACGTAGATCAGTGCAGAGGCTACTTACCCAGAATCATGTGTACTTTGTTCACATACTTTTCACATCCAATAACTTTACATTTAATTTGATTGCAGAGTAGAACAGGAAACACTGACAGTGAGTAGAGGAAGCAGGTGTAGGGAATGTTTTCATATGTTATAGAAATGTACATTAGCTAGTTAAATTATCTTAGTATCTAAGTATGATATTATTGGTCCTAGAAATAAAGTAAGCAAAATAAGATCATCAATATGGTACAGTAGTAAAGGCAATAATTTAGCAAAAAGAGACAGGCATGAACACAAATAAAATAAAAATAGCCAAACTTAAAAAGTTGTTAATTTAAGTGACCTGGCTTTTCTGTTTTGTGTGTAACTAATAATAATAATGTGTAGTGATTCAATGTAAAAAAAAATAATAAAAAATGGCAGTGAGCGCAGTGTAACTGTTATTCGATTAATCAATTAATCGACAAAGATTTGATAGAGTAATCGATTACAAAAAGAATCTATAGCTGCAACTCTAGTGGAAAGTAATTTGCATCCTGAAAAAAATCAATTTTCTGCTTCTCTCCGCTGTTGTCATGCACTCTGCAATTAAGCTAACATCCTTGTTATATGAAATTCATACTAAGTCAGTATTTCAAATCACTCGTTTGTTTCATGAAAGCATCAATTTAAAGGTGCTATGAGGAGGATCTATTTCCGGCAACATGAAGACTCTGCTATCCATGAGCACGCGCGGCGACTGTCATAAAGACGTGACCCGAGCCAAAGGGTGCGTTTGTTGTGATGCTAATGAATGCAGCTCGGACCTTCCTCAGAACTCTGCATTGCTTTACAACTTCTTTTTTCAACAACTTACAGGATGCAAAGCGACGAGGTAATGTATCTCTTTCTAGTTACATAGCGGTAGTTTTTGATGTGTGACAACAAGCAATTTTTGGAAAACTTATTATCATAGTTTTGTAACAGGCTATATATCACTACTTACAGCCCGGTGCTCTAAGACATGTCCGAATAATATAAATTTGCTCTAGTTTTAATTGTCTTGTTCTCGACGTTATCAACTGAAGTTATCCAGGCCAGTCCAGCCCTGTCCGACCTGACCGCGAAGCTAAGGAATAGCATTTATAGATAACCTATTTTGATGCTATAAAACTCATCTTAAAGTGTGTATTTCTATCAGGCATATATCTAAAAGTGAGACTTTTTTGTAATTACTTAGAAACTCCTCATCGAGGAGACAATTTAGAAATGCTCAGACAGCATAAACCAGAGTTATTGTCTTGTAAAAAAAATCCCCCATCCCACACTGTTAAGAAATCAATCAAAAGATTTCTGGATCTGTATCCAGGTTCACTGAAATCTTTAAATTGCTGGCATTAAAAACATGTCTCGGTTAACAAAAACAGAATTATTTTTGTTGTGTTTTGTTCCTCTGATTTTTAATTTCATAAGGAGAGCATATGTTTAATTTAGCAGCCACAGTAGAAGTTAACACACACTCACACTCCCCACTCGGCATAATTAATTAGAGGCTTAAGCAGAAGTCTCCTGCTTAAAAAACGACCTGTTGATTTTGCCAACAGGCAGAGCAGGGGGCATGCATCAGTGTGTATGTGTAAGTGTGAGTGCGTGGAGTGAGGGGTATTACCACGCTGTATAAATCCACACCAAGCACAATTAACAAGCAACTGGGAGGAGAAGTAATTAGTATTATCTGCTTATCACCGTCAACCCCTATTCTCAGGAAAATGGGTTACAGCACACACACTCACACACACTAATTCCCCCTGGCAAATGTGCACGGGCTAATTACAAGCTCATTTGCAACTGAATAGCAGTATCCTCTCAGACAGGACTATCCCCCCCTCCTCTCCTCGTCTCCTTCACTGTGTGTTAGCTTTACCCATCAGCACACACCGGGGGGAATCGCCAAACAAGCGGTAGAATCTGCGTCTCTCCATCGCTGTGGGGCGAGAGGAAGAGAGCGGAGGATCCCTTTGATAAATAGACACAGGTGATTTAAAGTAAATGCCGGCTGCAGCTTTAGCAAACAGTGATGGGGGGTTTTATTAAGACTTGAGCAGAAAGGGTGGTTTGAATTAGAACACCTGCAGATTTGGGGATTTTATTTGGACTTATAAAATATGCAAAAAAAATACATTTTAAGTTATTTCTGTTAGAATGTTTTAAAAGGTTCCAGTAACTTTATTGACATGTAGCAGTACAATATGCATTCAACACATGAGGGATGGTTTATCATGATATTTAGTGATACTATTGTTAGGGCAATACTTCAGTGTTTTCTACCAAAAAGTATTTCAATTATTTTTTTTTTGAGCATTAATGACCTACAATATTGAATGAATTCAATAATGATGGAAAAGCCGCACTTTCGTCCCTGCTACTTACTCTGCCCTGTGAATCAGTTAATTAACAGTGGACTCCTTTTGCCCTATTATTTATTTATTCATTCATTTATTTTAATTAGGTTTTTTGTAGGGGTGAGTATTGGCAAGAGCCTCACGATACAATGCGTATCACGATACTTTGGTCACGATACGATAATATCACAATATATCACCATATCACAATATGGTGATATATTGTGATATACAGCAAATTGGGGAAAACCTAGAGACAGTGAATATGTAACTTTTCCATTTTAGTGTATCTGAAATAACTTGAAAACTTGAAAACAGAGAGTGCATCGACACTTAAATTAATGTTGCAAAGAAATTATTCCTGTTATCCCTTCAACAATGTATTGAAAGCATCTTAACCTGCAGTGCAGCTCAAACTGTAATTGAACACATGAGGAACAAAGTGCTTTGAGTACTGAAAGCACAAAAAGGTAAAAAAAAAAAGTCACATATTTCTCTTGTCACTGTCTGAACTGAATAGACTGCATGAAACAAAACCTGTGCATACATATTTATAAGTTGTATTTTATTTCCAACTCTGATAAAATATGAAGTTTTATTTTTACAAAAATATCGATACGAAGATTTGAAATATCGATATTGTATCAGGAGTCAAAATATCGCGATATATTGTGATACCGATATTTTTTCACACCTCTAGTTTTTTGGTATATATTGCATGTTGGAATTTTGTTAAATTCCTGCTTGGGATCAATAAAGTACATCTATCTATCTATCTACAAATATACAGATTCTCATTAGTGTTATTTATAAAGCATGGCCCCTGCAACAACTTCATTGTCCGTCCATGTGACAAAATAAAATCATTACTGAAACAAAAAGAAGGGGAGTAATATGGCTGGATGTCTGCTGCCAACTTGAAGCCAGACACTACTCTAAATAACAAACATATGTCCCTAATGTCTGTGAATTATTGATTGATAAACTGTTATGATGCTGCTCTTAAAATATTGATATAAAGTTGAAAATATGCTTCCTTAAAATATCAGTACACCAATATATTTTATATATACATTGTTGTATGGATATTTTCTTACTGCCGAATGGAAGATGATTAGAAGAGGAAAAAATTAGAGGTTGAAAAATTCTGTAATTAAGTCATAATCCTGTCTTTAATCTTAGATTTCGGTATTTTTTCTTTGAACATATGCAAGGCCATGTGCAGAAATAGCTGGACCCCTAAAAGGCCTGGCACACGGGCTGCCTTCAGATGAGACTTACTGTAATGGGGTTAAAGGGGTTGCCTTGGTTCAAATCTGACATGTGTGTCCCATACTGCATGTCTTTCTAATTTCCACTGAATCTTCTGACCCGTCACTCAAATAAAGCCATTAAAAATCCCAAATATTTAATAAAAATGACAATAAATAATGATGCATGCTGCTGAATAGATAGAAAAGAAAAATGCTTTTAGTAGCAATAAATGGGAAACGGTAAATAAAATGTAAATTTCTGTTGCTCTCATAACTCACTTTTAACAAAAAAGAGCCCCACTGTTTAATACTGTTTAATTACTGATGTCTTTGGGCTCTTTCATGAAACTGGCCTCCTGAAAACTTTATCCTTATCCCCTCTCATGGTCAGCCGTTGATATGTGTGCAAAATCTGATGAAACTCCAGTTTATTTTTTTGATTGGGAAGGGGGAACTGTTGGCCTGGAGGTCATATACAGCACCTTACAACCTCAGTCAATTTTACAAATTACACTTCATAAGAGAACATGACGACATCTGCTTGTGGAAATGAAAATGTCAATTTTTCAAAAACTAGAGCTGCCATCGGTAATATTCTCTAATAATCAGTAAATCTTTGTCAGTAGCATTCAAAAAGGAGATGAATATGACCTTAAATATGTGTTTCGTTCAATAAATCATGCATCACTAACTGCATTTCAAACGAAATATTTTTTAAAAAAGCTTGACATATGCTTCCTGTGAGACATTTTTACCTTGTTGTATTTTAGGGTGCTTTAATTATGAAAGAGAGCAGTATATTATGACCACACTTTAGCCCTCTAGCAAAGAAGTGTTAATTTTGTCGTCTAATTATTTTCGCCATCGTTTTTATCAACAACTTTTTTCCCCCTGATGAAAACTAGACTATAACAAAAAAAACAAATGCAAATTGACTTATAACTAAAACTAAATTAACTGACATTTTCATCAACAAATAAAAACTAGGCTAAAATGTTTGATAAAGACTAAATCCAATCAGATTTAACATGACCATGTAGAAAATAGGGACATCAGGAATATATTCAATCAGCTACTTTGGTTGTGTGGAAAGGTTGGGTGAGTTAAGAGAGACATCCAATCACAGCTGCCTAAGAGGCCGTTTACACAAGGCCTAAAACGGTCAAATTCCATACGTTTTCATTGTGTTTCAGCCTCCTGTTTACATGGAAACTGTACCTGGAGTGCTTAAATCCACAAACTTTTTAAACCAGGCTCCAGAGTGGAGAGTTTTCAATGCGCTCTCCATGCAGCTCCGTGTAAACCTGAATCAGAGCGTTTCAGGGTGAAACGCTGACGTCACTGCATGCGCAGTACTCTTTCACATGAAGGCTGTGTGCGCATACCAGGAACAACAACAGCTTCGGCCAGCGGGTAACCGTGCTCGGGTTGTTATCCAGACAAAACTTTCCAGATAGATTTGTTGTCCAGACAAGAAACTCCTGCGTCTCTGTGCACCTATTCGCAAGTTTTTCTTCTTTGTTTGTGTATTATAGCAGCACTGCCTCTCTGCAAACCTACATTGCCATCTACTGAACCGGCATGCACACTACAGTGGTTTCATTTGTCTCCAGCGTCTCTGTCTGAATGCAGATCGACTTTGAATACATAAAGGAAAAATCTAGGCGTTTTAAGTCAGAGATTTTCTGTGTAAACGTAGCCTTAGCTACATATTGGCAGAATCCAAGTGTAAAACATGACATAAGAAATTCAAGTAAACATAAAATGACGGAACACTTTACATTTCATATTTTAGTCGACTAAATTTAAAGTAGATTTTGTCGACTAAAATGTATAATTTCATCAACTAAAACCGGACTAAAATGAAAGAAATTTAGATGACTAACTTGTGACTAAAACTAAAAGATATTTTAGGCAAAAGATTAAAACTTAACACTTTAGCAAAGTGAACAAAATAAATGAGGCCCAATAGTTGCCCTTCCTTGTTACCTCCGCCAAGGAGGTTGTGTTTTCGGGAGTTTGTCTGTCTGTGAACAAAATAACTCAAAAAATTTTGGATGGATTTTGATGAAATTTTGATGAAATTTTCAGCATGGGAAAAGGAAGAAGTGGTTAAATTTTGGTGTTGATCAGGATCACCGCCATGATGCCATGACGAAAAATCCGATTTTCGCGAATAACTACTGAACTACTAGAAAAGCCCTTGGAGAGCGCAGACCTCCGCCAGCACCACAGTCCTCTCCCATATTGTGATTTTCACCATAAATATTAGTCCTACCTTTATTAATATTTAGATTCCTTGACCATGAAAACATACCATTAGCAATTGGATTCATAGTGATATCTATTTTAGTTCAGTAGTTATTCACGAAAATTGCATTTTTCGTCATGGCGAATCCAGACGGTGATCCGGATCAACACCAAAATTTAATCAGTTCTTCCTTTTCCCATGCTAAACATTTCCTGAAAATTTCATCCAAATCCATCCAAAACTTTTTGAGTTATTTTGTTCACAGACAGACAGGCAAACTCTCCCAAAAACATAACCTCCTTGGTGGAGGTAAAAATAGATATCATTATGAAACCAATTGCTAATGGTATGTTTTCATGGTCAAGGAATCTAAATATTTACATGAAATAAAGGTAGGACTAATATTTATGGTAAAAAACAATATGGGAGAGGACTGTGGTGCTGGCGGAGGTCTGTGCTCTCCAAGGGCTTTTCTAGTTTTAGCTGTAGTCTTCCTGATGGCAGAATTTTCATACTGTGTTCAAGGGTTAGAACAAATTCATAATGATAATCTGTACATTTGTGCTTGCTACATAATCAAACCTCAAGGGTGAATTTTCTTTACTCTAAAAAAATATGTGAGAAGTTGTGACAAGCACTGCCATAGATGTGTTTTCCATAGAGGAATCCAGAAACAGATTCTCATCATCCTCCCTGATGGTCAAGCATGACCTCCTCGCTCTCGTAGTGCTGTGTCACTGTGCCTGCTGTCCTGAAGTTGAAGCATGTCATGAGAAAATCTCTTCCTCCGGATTTATTCTTGACTCCAAAAAGCTGCCGCCTTCACACCTCCAGGTGTAAAGAGAAAAGGTGTCTGGAGATTATTTGTATAAGGAGATGTTCTCTCCAGGTATCGTGAACCTCCTGATCAGGTTGTTGTTCCCTTCACTGCAATGAACCGGCCGCAGACGGTATCATGCTCGCTGTTTGAGGATCAGCTTACTGCCAGCTCACGGGTAGCTGGCAAACTCCAATTTAAGCCTTTACAAAATAGCCCGGCAAATCAGTGCAAGCAGTGGATTATTTGTTTTGTTTGCACTTTGTAGTCACGGAGAGTTGGGTGCTTGGAGGTGACTGTCTGGGTGACACAGTAGACATTGATGTAACAAGTTGCATAAAAACAGGAATAATTTAGACTTTGTGTTCGATTGACACAAATGTGGAAACTTTTTTTTTTGCATTGTCTGTGTTTGTTTTAGAGATTTAAATCACAAGTTCTAACTTTTACCTTTATTTTTTCTGTGATTTTCAAATAATTTCATGAAGGTAATGTAAGATAATGTATCGTCCTAAGGCTGGTCATGAAATGTAAAAGGTCCTCATCACACAAATGTTTGTCTGTTTATCAGTTTTAATTACTACAAATGCTTTGCGGCAGGATAGGGAACAAGGTAGGTAGAGGTGTGGAAAATATCGATACAGCAATATATCACGATATTTTGACCACTAATATGATATTAAAATTTCAAATCTTAATATCGATTTTTTTGAAAAAACAAAAACTCGTATTTATCAGAGTTGGAAATAAAATACAACTTATAAATACTTATGTACACAGGTTTTTTGCCAGTAACTCAAAGCACTTTGTTCCTCATTTGCTCAATTACAGTTTAAGTTGCACTGCAGGTTTGGACGCTATAAATACTTTGTCAACAGAAAAACAAGAATAATTTCTTTGCAGCATTAGTTTAAGAGACTTGATGCACTCTGTGTTTCGAGTTAAGTGTATATATGTAACACTGCATTTTACATATTTCAGAAACAGTTTTGACTTGACCTTTGCTTTCAGTTTTAAGTAATATTGAGTGATTTACATATACACAATCTCTAGTTTTTCTTAGTTAACTGTGAAATATCGCAATGCATCACAATACTGTGATATCATGATATATCGTGATATTATTGTACCGTGACCCAAGTATGGTGATCTGTATCGTATCATGAGGTTCTTGCCAATACTCACCCCTAGTGGTAGGTTTCTGACAACTATGTAAACAGCCTTTTCACACTACCTAAATCATAGTTTCCTGTTTACATAAATGTTTTATTGTTCACAGCAGCAAGTTGAGTTTCAAATATTTACAAATTTGATGATAAAACAAAGAAATTAAAGATTGTTGATGCTGCTTTGGTGGAGTGGATAGACACCGTATACAAAATATATGGGGGCTCTTGTTAGATTTTGTCTTCCCCTACTCTCCCTCCCTGTTTCTAAGTCTGTCCACTTTCTCTTCACCATCAGTTAAGGCCAAAAATGACTGAAAAATAAAATTTCAAAATAGTAATAAAATGCCGGACCCTTTTCTTTTTTTTTTGTTTTTGTTGAAACATCTTTTGATGCTTATGAGAGAAGAGAAAGATGTGAGCCTGTTAACAGGACCAAACATGTTTTTTAAACAATATGTCCCCCCCAACCCACACACATGAAAGAGAAAAGTAAATAAATAAATAGATACACAAATAAATACATTAATTAATTAAATAATAGTAATAATAATATTAATAATAATTATAACATAGTAATAAAAGAAAAAAAGATTTATATGTTTATATCCTGCTAATGTCAGGAATAAGAATCGCAAGTACACCAGGGCACATTGTGAGGAGGAAACCTGACAATCCTAATGTCCAAAATGCTATGATCAGATGAGAGGAGACTTGTTGGTCCAGGTTATTAGATATAGTTCTGCATCCAACCCAACTGTATGTTCAGGGCCTTTTCCAAAGTGAGTTTTAAGAGCCAAAGTTTTAGCATTTACATGGTCACATGACCAGGGCAGAGGCCTTATAGGGAAAAAAGAGCATCAGCTACAGTTTGGAGCTGCACAACAGGCTTTTTAACTTTCATCTCTACAAAACAGCACATTGTCATACCATGTTATCTGCAGGAAAATGAAGATATTGTTGTTAATGATACATTTTGTCTTGTCTTTGTCTTGGACAGGACACTCTTGCAAATGAGATTTTTAATCTCAATGAGGTTCTTCTGGTTAAATAAAGGTTAAAAAAATAAAATAAAAAAAATATACGAAATTTTAGGCAAGCTATACAACCTTTATCAGAACATCACTTAAGGTGTATTTACTTACTGTAATATTAGAGAATCGCACCCCTTACACCACTGCAACAATGAAAATCTGCAGATATATCGGCATTTGATGTATTTTTAATGTGTATAGACTTAAAATGTTTGAAGAGGGAGCAACTAAATATCCTCCACATCGAAACATTGCCAAGTTCAGACCAGAGATGTGATGCAACAAGGCAGTTTAAAAATATTAGCGGGAACAGTCATGTGAGTTTAGCCGTCGCTAAAGAACTCAAGCTGGCTGATGATGTTGCCTGAGATTTAGCTTGTCAAAATACAGCAGTTAGTTTTAAAATGTAAGGCTCATCATGTGTTTGAACAGCCAATCAGCGCCTCAAAGCCAAGAGAAAAAATTGTGTGAAATTGGACACTTCACATAGTCGAGTGAACGCTTATAAATCACCATGCGTCACCGAGCACCAGGTGCGCTGTTCTGTTTTACCTTCAGCAGTTCACTCAGTTAAATACCACTCTTAGAACAACAGGAAGTTATCGTCAAAGGATGGGCTGTTTCCATTTTCCGATTCATTTCCAATGTGACAGCAGCTAAAACAAAAGTACATATCTCGCCATGTCTGAATAATCTGTGGATTTATTGGAATTTGATGAGGTAAATGCTCCAAGGTGTACTAGGGTGCTGAAGTCCTCGAAGGAAAAGTTCAGTTTCTGCAGCTTTCACATTGTTTATAGAATGAAGTAGAACAATATACTCACCCAGAAGGCTTTCCTGATCCAAACAGTGCTTCAGGAGATATTTAGATCCAAAATTGAGCGGCGGACATCTGTATAATGGTAGCACATAGGGCATACAGCGCCGCTCCTAAAACTGCATTAATCGTCCAGAAACTTAGTTTCACCAATATTTCATCATGGTCCGCTCGTGCTACTCCTCCATTAGTCTGGGGTCGCTCCACCCATGTCTTTGTGACTGTGCTGACCTCTGAACTGGAAACTTTCTTCACGGCTGCCGCGCATGCGCAGTATGGCTTACTCCTTTCGATGAGCTCCTCATCTGTAAACTCTGGCTCAAAACTGTAAGGACACCCATCATATTCAAAGTTCTCCTCCACAACATCTTCATCCGATAGATATTGGTCCATTTTGCACATAACTGGAAGAAGAAAGTTGTTCAGTAGCTGGCGGTCGCCGCTGAAACAATGAGCTGTACTGCGCATGCGCGGCAGCCGTGAAGAAAGTTTCCAGTTCAGAGGTCAGCACAGTCACAAAAACATGGGTGGAGCGACCCCAGACTGTAATGGAGGAGTAGTCCGAGCGACCATGATGGAATATTGGTGAAACTCATGAGTTTTTGCTCGATTTTGGATCTAAATATCTCCCGAAGCACTGTTTGGATCAGGAAAGCCTTCTGGGTGAGTATATTGTTCTTCTTCATTCCACAAACAATGTGAAAGCTGCAGAAACCAAACTTATCCTTTAATGTTTTACTTAAGTGGCCCTTAGTGCTGCAGGTGAGCAGTTTTGAAGGCTTGTTGATGGTGAGATCTTGTGTAGGGCCTGTTGTCCTAGTTTATGAACACTGGATGATATTTTCAGCTGCAGATAACTGCTGAAACGAACACAAGCGGTTCTGACTGAAGAAATGTCTGTGACAAGTTAGTGGGTGTCTGTCATGCTCATAGCTGAGGAAATTAAACAGAATAATAGGCTAGCATATATAGTGACTTTAAACATGCCTGAATCAGTGTTAATGTGTGGGAAGCCGATATTTTACTCTTAGTTTGAGCCAGCAATGATATTATATCACAACACTTTACCAAACACCTGTGTTAAAAATGCACATTGCCTAACAGTGTATCACTGAGGCCTCCTCTTCTTCAGCTTCCCTCCATCATCAAATGTAACAGGTGTTACGGGTGTTGTTTAGGAATCCTTAAGGGTTTAAGGTGGGACTTATTCTTACCTAATACTATAATGCTCATTAATTCCTGCTTTGGTGACTTACCTCCCCCTGATCCTCTCTGGTTGGCCTGGCCCAGCCCGGCCCATTCTGGCGCCGAGAGTACCGCTGACGCTGCCAGTGCCCTGATGGAGAGGCCACTCAGCTGTCAGCCGGGAAGACGAGCTGGACGATCAATTGTCTTCTAGCGGGAAATTGAAGAGGGGGAAGGCGGGAAAAGGGGGGTGGTATTGTTTGGGGTTCATTGCTTTTTGGGTTGGGGAGCTGATAGTGTGACATAATAGTTTGGTCAGTCAGAGTCTGAAGAAAGAAGTTAGAAATATATTTAGTATTTTTATTGTTTTAAAGTCTTTAATTAATAATCCAGTTAAATGGCTCAGTACATTCAGTCCAAGCCAAAAGTGTAATATTCAGGATTACTTTGGCAGATTTATAAGGTCAGTTAAAATGCACTGAATATTCCAGTGAACAGGGAAAAAATAATCTATGAAAGTTTAGGATGATTTCAGGGAATTTGATCAGTAGTCTCTAGTCCAGTTAGCCTTTGCTTTTAAATGTCATTGCTGAATAGTACTCTGCAGCAGCATTTCTCTAAATCTGGTTAATGTGTCAAGAAGACTGTACAGACTAGAACACGTCAATCAATCTATCTGAAGAAAGGTTGATTCCTTTTAAGAAGTCTGGATTATTTTGGTGTTTCAGTTCAGCTTGATACCGTGTAAATTGATGACTTTCGTATGACTCAGTCCCATGGTTCTGTTTGTATTAGCATTTTTCTGGTGGCATTGTCTTGAATAAAAAATAATTATTGGTTGTTTTTTTAATGTAATTCTAAAAAACTTCACAATGAGACATTAAAAAGCACACTTTCTGTTTTCACTGGTGCTTTAGCTACAATCTATTGACCAGTGTGAATTTTGTTGACTAATTATTTTCATCATAGTTTCCATCAATAACTTTTTTTTCACCTGATGGAAACTAGACCATAATTAAAAAACAAGTGCACATTGACAAAAAATAAAACTAAACTTACTGACATTTCATCGACAAATAAAAACTATCAGGCCTAATTTGGTCACATAGAAAGTAGGAACAAGTTCGGAATCACAGCTACTAACCCAAACCCTAACCCTTACACTTTACACTTCATATTTTAGTCGACTGAATTCAGTGTACATTTGATCTAAAATGTTGTTAAATGTAATTTACTAAAACTACACCAAAACTAAACCAATTTCGATCCCTTAATCTAAATGATGTCATAGACAAAAGACTTACTGAAACAAAATTTAAAAAAGTGCTGTTAAATTTTACACTGCTGTTGACTAGGGCTGAATGATACATCATTTTTACCTCACAAGTACCATGTGAGCATGTGCTATAGACAAACTACTAGTTGTGAAACTTAGATTCATGTGACTTCAAGCAAATGCTATCATTTCTTTATTTTATGTTAAGTAAACCAGCCAGTCTGATCATCTTCTTGGTTATCTGCAATAAAAGCCCATTAACAGACCACGGTGCTTGAAAAAGCTGTGTGTTACCTGCAGGTCAAGCAGTGTTAAAATTCAAAGAATAATTTTGGAGACTTAGTTATTTTCTTCTTTCTTTAGTCTTCTTTTGTAATAATAAAAAACTCATCAGTGTCTTAGTTAACATCCAAACAGACATTTTAAAGAAAACATTCAATCTAAACTGTGACAACCACATGACACAACTCAAAGGGCTGCAAATTGGTTTTAAAAGGTGAGTTAAAGATTTATTTAAATATTTCAAAAGACAGAATTTATCCTCAGATTTCCTTACAAAATCTCAATAAACATTGCAAGAGGAAAAAACATTGCAAAAACATTTTTTCCCATCATAATTCAGCTCTACTATAAACAAAGTTGTCTGAAACTGAACTATTTAACACAGTTACTCCTTAAAGGGATACGCCAACATTTTTCATCATGTTTTGCCTCATTCTTGAGTCCATTACAAGCAGATAGACAACATGTTTACTTCAACTGTGTGTGCAGTAACAAGGAAAAGACGGGCAGTGCTTGCCCACCACTAATTAGCTTAGCTCAAATACTGGGAGTCAATGGGTAGTGTTAGCCTGCAGCTGCCTACGGTCATCAGATAAACCCTTTAGTATTTTATGTAATTTTCAAAAGAAATACATATGGAGCTAAACTGCAGGGTGCACGCCCAAGCCACCATGGACGTGTTTGTAAATAGGTTAACAAAACAAAGCAAATTTTGTCTGATCACTGTAGGTAGCTGCGGGCTAACACTACCCATTGACTCCCAGTATTGAGCCAAGCTAATCAGTGGTGGGCTAGCTCTGCCCATGTTTTCCTTGTTACTGCACACACAGTCAACAAAATGGTGTCTATCTGCTTGTGATGGACTCTGGAGTAAGGCAAGACACAAAAACAAAAAAAGGGCGTATCCCTTTAAACTGTTACACCAAGACAGATACTATGGTGCGTAAAAAGAAATGTTGTATGCCGACGCTGATTGCAGTTTTTTATTTTGTGTTTTTACAGCAATATTTGTGCTTTATGCTGGCCATTACAAAATTGAGCAGAATAGAAATTAGCAGATATTTTGCCTAGTTCATCAAACGTCTTCAATCATCCAAGTGACCCGGGGCTATAATGAAGTCATTCACAATAAAGTCCCACCTCTTCTCCAATAGTTTTGTCCTATTATAACACAGAATTACAGATTTTCTTTGACATGTCATAACAAACATGCCAGTTGGTGACCCCTCTTGAAGGAGGGGGTGGGTTATAGAGTCGTCGACCCCTGCGGTGATCATTTTGTTGAATGTTATGTAAAGACTCATGTTTGAAAACACAGGCGGGGGACGCGTGTTCAAAGTGACATCTGCTAAGACGTGTCACACTGCACTAACTAATGAGCAGATCATGTCTAACATGAACCAAAACACGAGCCTGCTGTGGTCGGGCAGCTGGATATGAGACACTTTGATACACAGAGGATTGATAGAATAATCATTAAAACTTCAGATTTAAAGCAAAATTAAACTATAATCCTCACAGTGTGGTCTGCCGATGCTCTGACACTTACATGAAACTTTAATAAGTGATAACATTTTGACTGAAAGTGAGATTGCTCTGTTCCATTCCTTGTTTTTAATTCATTCTTGTGCATATTTTCCTGTGTGTGTACAACCAAGGGTTGAGAGATCTGACCTTAAAAAAAATCCCCAATTTTTCAGTAAAACTTATGATTAATAATTTTAATCATTTTCCCCTCTCAAACAATAAAAACTATTAAAATATGAAATAAAAAATAAAATTCTAAAATAAAGAAGAACAAAAATCAAGTTTTCCTTTATTTTATAAAAATATTTTCCAATACTTAACAGACTTTCTCTCTTGTCGTTAAAATGCATGCAGTAATTTTGACATTAACGTTGATTATACAGTTCAAACGTAGGCAGGCCCGTCTATATTAACACTAAAAGCTGAGATATTTTCACAGTATATTAACATGTAGCTCAATGATCAACATTTGTTCTTGTTTAAAAACCAAATGTTTTTGAAACCAAACCTAACGTGCTTGTGTTAAGTCTGGCAAGGCCTACAATCATGAAAACTGCACATTGTTAGCATTTATATTTTAAAACATTGCAGCAATTTATTGGAGTAAGAGTATGTTGAGAATAAAATTCTTGTCATTTTTTAATCCTCTGCAGAAAATAATTCAAATTGACCAATTTAATCAATAAAGTGCTCCGCCCGAGTATAACCTTTCCAGCTCACAATATTAAGAGCAAAAGTAGCTCATACACAGAAAAAAATAGTGTGTGTTGTTTGTCAACCCTGTATTAAAAAGTGTTTATCTGATGAACACCACAAGAAGATTTGAAATTAAACATTTGCCAGTAAACGCTTAATAAGCTGAAATAGTGTTTTACGTTGCAATTGCAGGTTATTTTTCCCACTGCTCTTGGCTCGAGCCATGCCACCGTCTCTCGTCACTTATGGCCCTTTTCCACTAGCACGCCTTGGCCCTACTCGATCTGCAGCGTGTTTCCACTAGCCTGGTACCTCCTAAAACAAGCTAGTTTTGGTACCTACTCTGCTCTGGTTCTAAGCGAGCTGAGTCGATACTGAAAGATGACGTCACTGACTGCCGGCTACTGATTGGTCAGACAATGTCGTCATCGATGAGTCATGAGCGCGACGACCTAGCATGCTAGCGGTAGCTACCATTAGCTTACTCTCATACGTCTTTTCTTTGTAGCTCGATTGCTCTCGTCCTCAGCTTCATTCTATTGTATAGCTTCCAAAACTCTCCTGCAGCCTTCTCCTGCTTTCCTTTTTTACTCGGATTGTGACAAAAAGCCACAGATTGTTGTGTTGCGCTCAAAATGATGTTGCTGAAGTGCCGCTCAGCTGTTTACAGCGAAACTGCACCCCATTGGGCAGGCGACTGGGGCTAATGGAAAGGCAGCACAAGGCGAGTAGAGCAGAGCCAGGTAGAGTTGAGTAAAGTAGGGCTAATAGAAAAGGGCCATTAGCTAGACTCTAAAGGGCCGTCCACATGGAGATTAGGGCTGAATGATATGGACAAAATTTCATATCTCGATATTCATGCCAGATATCTCGATATTGATACAATACAATATGACTACAGGTTCGGTGAAAACCAAGCGGTGCATTCAAGGGCAATTGTAAAAATCATATTTGTTGTGACTTCCAGAGCTTTACATGCAGGGCGATTGCGGGAAAATCTATATCGTTTATATTGTTGCTTTTTCGATATTAATATCTTGAATGTTCATATCTCGATATCGATATATCTTTAAGCCCTGATGGACATTAATGAATTGCAGTTTCGTCCACATGGATTTTTTTGGTACCAGAAATACACATTTTTGAAAACAGGTCCTTGAGAGAATGAATCAGAAAACACCTGCCATGCGTTTTCATGTACATAATGAGTATGTGTGTTTTTAAAAACTAGTACGGATGATATCAACTGATCTTTGGAGGCTTAATATACACAATATTGGAAAGCAGAAAGTAGAAATAAGAAACAAATAATTCCGTGTTTACAGTCGAGGGGACTCACAGTGGCTGGAAGTTGGCTGGTAATTGGCAGAAACTCAGCAGGCACTTGGCTGGGAGGGGAAATTGAAGTGGCTGCATCATCATGTTAATTACATCTAAATATTGATAATATTACACTGTTTTTAAATTCTGGCCCCTGTAAACCTGTCAAACAAAAACTGACTCTTGTATAAATGTAGTCGATGACTCCTGCCTTAACATATTAAGTCTGATTTTTGAATCTTTGTGCCTTCCAGCCTTTACCCACTTTCTGAAAACCTAGTGTTATTCTGATGTGTGGAAATGAGATTTCATGGTAACAGGTTATTTACTGATGCTCCCTTAGACTTTGTCACGGTACAGGAAAATTCCCTGAAGCACAGCGAGAACAGATACCATCTCCCCTGCTAGCTTTTATTGATTTTGTCAGTTTTGATCCTTTGATACGAGGGCTGGTTGCTCAATAAGAATTTAATCTGTCATATAAATCCCATCTAATCTCCTCTATTACAACTGATATGTTAAATAAATCAACTGAAATACAATACCAGCTGTAGTTTATTATAAAGTGGGAAAACTTTTCTCTGAAGTGGGATTGTCAGAATATGGGAATTTTCAACTTCAGTAAAGAACAAATTAAAAAGGACAACAAATTAACAAATGGACACAAACTCCTGCAATGCCCTGGTAATGTTTGACAACAACTGTTAGTCAGACCTATTTTTAAATATTGTATCTTAGTTCTTTTTTTATGGTTAAGTTAAACTGACATCGCTGCTTTTGTTGCAGTTTTGGAAAAAAAACGATCCAAAAAAGCTTTTTTACTTTAACTCTTCCACTTATAAATACTATGATGATCAAGCTGAAGTGTGCAGAATAGAAAATATATTTTTGATTAAAAATGCGTTATCTTAAGAGCTGGGATATGAAGCAAGAGAATTTTAGCTGTTTATACAATATTTATCTCATTATTTCTTGTAAAGAAAGAACAAACATCTGTCACATACCAGAGTCACTAACTTAAATATGATTATAGTCCAAATCTGGTCCAAATCAATCAATATTGTCACCTATTTGTTACCAAGGTCCCACACACCCAATGTTTAGTTTCTTTTAGTTCATTTTAAAGAATTACAAACTCCCTTGTACAATCTAAATTGAACAGAGACGTTGGCAATATTTCTACATGTTAAGGCTTATTGAGAAGTTAAAATGCTCTCCTTCTGTCAACGCTGTTTATCAATAACACACAAACTACCATTAAAAAACTTTTTGATCAATCAGACCTTATTTATAAAGCACTTTTCATAAGAAAATGTAGCACAAAGTGATGTACATTTAAGAACACTGATACGTACCACGGGATGCAAAAATGAAATACAAAAATCGTGCCCACCTCTCAACCCACATTCAACATACACAACCACTCACACACACACACACACACACACACACACACACACACACACAGGCACACACAAAGATGTACACACAAGGACACCAATACCATTTTAATTGGCTCGCCTTTGATCAACTTTGGTTGATTTATGAATGACATCGGCGTAAAGTCTCCATGACACAATATCGCGCCTGCCCCTTCCGTCTGTAACTTCCTGACTCTTTGCCGTCTCAGCAACAAATTCCAAAGTCTTCCGGCAGTGAGAAAAAAGTCATGTCATGTTAGCAGGTTAACCCGCTATCAAAAAACCTGTGTTGACCTAGTAATTTTAGGAGCCGTTTACATGGCACTGAAAACGGTCAAATCCGATAAGTTTTCATTACGTCTTGGTTTTGCGTCTACAAGGAAACTTGTTGAAAACGGAAACTTTTGAAAACAGGCTCCAGGGTGGAAAGTTTCCGAAACGCTCTCCATGCAGCTCCGTGTAAACCCGCATCAGAGCATTTCAGGGTGGAACGCTGGCGACACTGCATGCGCAGTACTCTTTCAGATGAAGGCTGCGCGCTCATACCAGGAACAACAACAGCTTTGGTCGTCCGCCGAGTAACGTGTGAGCCTCTTACCGTGATCGGTTTGTTATCCAGTCAAAATCATCCAGACAGATTTGTTGTCCAAAGTGATTTGTTGTCCAGAAAAGAAACTCCTGCGTCTCTGTGCGCCTATTTACCATTGTTGTTTGTGAAAAGTTTTTCTTCTTCGTAAGTCTGTTGTTGCAGCGCTGCCTCTCTGCAGACTTACACCACCATCTACTGAACCAGCATGCACACTACAGCGGATTAACTCGTCTCCGAACGTCGTCGTCTGAACGCAGAGGAATTCTAAAATACAAAGGAAAAATCTTTGCGTCTTTAAGTCAGGAGTATCCATTTAAACATAGCATTAGTGTGAAAGCGTTACAAGTGAGGACTCTTAAAACAGTCACAGATGACTGAGGCCCTGTTGACACGAGGCCTGATTTGGCTAAATCCAAAGAGTTTTCATTGCGTTTTCACCCCCCGTTTACATGAGAATGGTGCCTGGAGTGCCTGAATCCACAAACTATTGAAACCAGGGTCCAGGGTGAAAAGATCTGAAAACGCATCTCTGCCTGGCTTCATGTAAACAGGATTCAGCGTTCCAGGGTGAAAGCTGACATCATCACATGAGCAGTACTCTTTGACATGAAGGCTGTGCGCACTTTCCAGGAACAACAAGAGCTTCGGCTGTTTACCGAGTAACGTGTGTTGCTTACTGTGCTGAGTTTGTTATCCAGACAAAACTATCCAAACTGATTTGTTGTCCAGACAAGAAACTCCTGTGTCTTTGTGCATCCATTTGCCATTGTTTGTGAAAAGTTTTTCTTCTTTGTAGGTGTTTTGAAACACCACTGTTTCTCCGCAATCCTACGTAGTGTGGCATGCACACTAAAGTTTTTTCATTCCTATCTAACGTCTCTGCCTGAACGCGGATTACTTTTAAAAACACAAAGGAAAAACCTTTGCGTTTCAGGTGAGAGAGTCTCTGTATAAACAGGGCCTGAGGAAATTAACTTGAATTAAAAATGAGGAACCACAGGACTTAAGACTAAACTGATAAAATCATAAAAGTAAAAAAGTGTTAAAAGATCATTTAAATAAGGCAGACCTAAAACCAAACAATGAAATAAAATAAATAAAAAGAGGTAATAAAACACAATAGAAACTCTGAAATGAGAATAGAGTAAAATAGAGTAAAAAACACAAAACGCATCATATGAGAATAAAAAGAAGATCAGCTAAAAGCCAGACTAAAAAGGTTGGTCTTGAGTTTGTGTTTAAAACCATGAACAGTCAGTGCTGCTCTCAGGCAGAGTGTTTCACAGATGGTAGCCTAAATACTGAAAAGAAAGTTCACCCTATGTTTCAGAGCTAAGTTTGTGAACTATTAAAGGACCACTACCTGCTCTTCTGGGCTTATTTGGTAAAAGCAAATCAGATAAAGAGGATGGACCAAGACCAGTAAGGGGTTTAAAAACCAATAAAAGAGCTTTAATCTGTTTTAAGATATTTTTAACAGGTTTACAGCCTTATTGGATTGATTCTTCCATTCTGATTTCCCTGTAGCAGCTGTAGGACGATATGAATCAGGTAATCTTTTGGACATGTTGGCATACAGCCCTGTGTTGACTAAACATTGGGGGTAATTGTATCATAGCGTTGATCATCTGCTGCTGTAATACAGTGATAAATGAGCCTTGCATTAGTGCATCGATCGAAGCAGAATTATCTCTGCACTCACTGTAATCATGAGTGCGAGTGAAGACTGAAGACATGTTTTAAAGCCTCGCACAGCATGATACATGTACGCATGATGGTGCTTTATGATCACTCACCTGTGTAACTGTGTGTGTGTGTGTGTGTGTGTGTGTGTGTGTGTGTGTGTGTGTGTGTTTTAGAGCATACGTGTCCTGTGTGTTTTCCCGCTGGGCTCATGTGACAGCAGGGGTGGGAGGCTAAGAGGCGTTAGCTTGGTGAGAAGGATTACCTCGATCTGTTAGGCCTCCTTTTCTCTCCCCCGGGCGGTGTCACGTCTCATTACTTGTGTCCCTCCAGCCCAGATAGTCTGGCTTTAGCCGGGATCGGTTTAAACCGCGGGCAGCCTGGGCGTCCAGGCACACCCGCTTTAGAGGCACACTGATATGCTGTGCCCTTTGCCTGAGAGGCTTTTTTCACAGTAAGCAGACAGGTAAACTTCTCCCAAAGCTGGCATTGATGGCCGTTAAGCCGTCACTTGTTTAAGTGAAACGGATGGCTGCACCAGAGACGAGCTCAGCGTGCGACGACAAGCTGTTGTTGTGATGGTCTCATCCTGAAAAACTGTTTCTAGATGACCTGCGAGTAATTAACATGTTACATATCATGTGTCACGTGGATGAAGGGGAGGAGGCCAAGAAACTGAGGGGAGTTTATTATAAGAAAATATCAGCACATAGGGCTGGTCTGTTGTTAGATTCAGTTATATTTGTGGATGGGAGTTAAAGAGATTCTTATGATTCTTCTAACTTACTAATCCTGCTCAGTTAGTTATTGATTCTTTTTTTAATTTGTAGAAACAGAGGGACAGCACAGGTACTCTGTTCGAACAATGTCAAACACATGACAACACTGATATTCATGCCATGTTGTGTCAGAACTGTGTCAAAATATTTTCTCTTTTTCAGACCGTTATCTATAAACCTCAGAGATGGTTGTGATCATCAGACCAACAACCACGCTTCAGTCTAAGACCCTTAAATCCCCTTTTTTCTCTATTCTGATGCTCGATTTGGACTTCATTTACCATGCGTATATGCCTTAATGCATTGAGTTGCTGCAAAGAATTGGGCTGAGAAGTTATTTATGTTATAAAGCTGTTAAATAAGTGTATCTAATAAAGTGGCCATTTTGATTGATAATAAAATCACAACAAGTAGACACAAGTATTTATTGATTTCATAACATCTGCAGCACAAGTAAATAGATCAAAACATAACTATTTACTTTATAAATGTACTTGCAAATATAGAGCTAAAATAAATTAAATATATCAAAGAACACTGAACAATTACTTGACAAGGCAAAACCTATGGATGAAACAATCAGAATCAGAAATACTTTATTAATCCCCCAGGGGAAATTTGGTTGTTTCAGTTTTACTCCTTTATGTTCCCAGTAGGGATGTAACGGTATGAAAACTTCATATCACAGTTATTGTGACCAAAATAATCACGGTTATCATTATTATCGCGGTATTGTTGCAGTGTGCTCAAAATGTTCAAAAAGTACTTAACAAAAACTTGAAATCATTTAACCCCTTTAATATTATAATTTTAACAGTTCTTTTGTCTTTTTGTCAATAATTGTGTCAGGAAATGTCCTATAAGTAAATTTGCTTAAACTTTTTCATGAGAAATTAAAGTAAACAATGCTGGCAAGTATTTGTTATAAAGCATTATTATGTTCTAAATAATTTAAACATGTGTGTAATTACAAGAAAAAAGACGGATTTGAACTTTAAACAGGATTCTCTTTATAAACAATTGTACATGAACATGTTCAAAGTCTTGAGACGACCAAAAATAAATTTAACCTATTCTACATACACTCACACATTTTAGTTTGCCTGCAGCTTTAGTGTCCATGTTACAGCTCGTTATATTAGACCATGTCCAGGCCTTTTTATTTATTTATTTTTTGTTTTACTAACGATAGTCCCTGAAGCATTTAGCCCCCTTCATGACTCTCCTCTGGTCTGCCCTTTCCATGGCAGATCTCCTGGACATCTCCTTCTTTAATATTTCCAAAGTAGGATTGATTAAAACCATAAAACATAAACTATGACAGAAAAAGACGATCTACTATGAAATACGGCAAAACACGGTGAATAAATGGCGAAAGAACGACGAGAACACACTCCAGATTGATACTAATGCTGTTATTTACAACCTTTACATACATTATGTACATTATATATACTAGGCTTGTCACGAGAACCGATACTTCGGTACCAAGTCGGTACTAAGATTCAGAAAATGTGACGGTACTGACTTTTCTAGACTACCCAAAGTACCGTAGGTACCGAGGCGCCAGATCTGGCCACTTCTTTAGCGTTGTTTTTTTGGCTGTAAATGAGCGATTATCTGGCAACCCTCACACAGTGCTGATCACATGCGAAGAACAACGACACACGACATAGCGGAGGCACACGCACCCGGCTCGTCAACAACGAAACATATAAAAGACAAGCATCCAGACTCGTACAGAGAATTCAAGGTGAGTGCATTTGAATTCACGTGTTATCACTGTTGCTCATATCTAATTACGTTACAATGATGAGATGAGCCCAGCCCATAGTAAATGAGCTGCACGGCAAAATAACTTTAGCGTCAAGTCCAGCCTCGCTGCTACGTCCGCTGCTGCACGGCTTGTAAAATCATGAAGGAAGAGAAAAGAGAGGGACAGAAAGAGAGAGTCCACAGAAGAAGTGGCAGAGAGTGTCCCGAGTGTGTGGTCACTACAAGAAGGGACGAAAAGAAAACACAGTACAGTGTGTCTGATGTCAAACAGTGTTAGCTTAGTTAGCACGGAGCTTAGCATGATAGCATGTCATCAATGCTAAAAACATCCGGTCTGTGCGTCATGTCAGAGCGGACTTAACGGGACGACACTGACGATACATCAACAGAAGCAGCTGTGATCAATAACTGAGATTTTGGCTAGTAAATAACCTACTTTGATTATGACTCCGTATAAAGGCTGGTTCAGAACGTAAATCAATGCGGAGGCTACTTGCCCAGAATCATGTGTATTTTGTTCACATACTTTTAACATCCAATAACTTTACATTTATTTTGATTGCAGAGAGTAGAACAGGAAACACTGACAGTGAGTAGAGGAAGCAGGTGTAGGGAATGCTTTCATATGTTATAGAAATGTACATTAGCTAGTTAAATTATCTTAGTATCTAAGTATGATATTATTTGGTCCTAGTAATAAAGTAAGCAAAATAAGATCATCAATATGGTACAGTAGTAAATGCTATAAGGCACTGTCATATAAAAAGGTTTTTAAAAAGTTTCACCACCATGTCTGTAAATTGCTGCTCTCTCTCTCTCTCTCTCTCTGTGTTAGTGTTGCCTCTGCTGTTCTCATACAGTCATTAAGCTATACCCAAATCTCAATCTTCTTTTCACAGTATAAGCCAGAGGAGGACAGTGACATGGACAGGCCGGGCAAAGCCAGCATCAACATACACTGCCAACAAGAACGGACGCTTTCAATTTAAGCATAATATTGTTTGTTGTTCAGACTTTGTTCAAATAAAGGAGTGTGTGTTGAACTACAGGAGTTTTTTTTATTTTTACCATGGTATCGAATGGTATCGAGTATCGAAGAATTTAAGTGGTATTGGTATCGACTACTACATTTCTGGTATCGTGACAAGCCTAATATATACAGAAAATTCTGATAAACCGCCTATAATTCACTCAGGTATGGCTCACTGAATCCTCTCTCTGTGTCTGCTCGTTTACTCGAGAGTTACAGCAGTTTTAATCACATGCATTTTTGTCTTCCACCGCAGCTTCGTGTTTTAGACAGAGTGACTGTCATCAGTCAGTTTGCCCTCGACATCCTTGTAAAATCCAAACTTTGACCAGGCTTTAGACTTTAGCCGTTTCGAGTGGGAAAACCTGTAAGCATCTGAGCGAGGCTCCAGCTGCTGTACTGTCAGGCCAAACATTACAAACTGTCTGTGAGAGACGGCTGCTTCATTGGGGGCAGACACAGTTCAGGCTTTTCCAGTCAAAGAGCAGCATCACTGTGAGTTATTGACAGCGTGGTGATCAAACACGTTATAATGGTCATTTTAGTAACCTAGTAACCACGTTAGTTCCATTGACATCAGCAGATCTCTTTTCCAAGGGAGACCTGACCAAGAATGGTAGCAAAACACAGTTTCAACAAACAATCACAAAGACTCAATGCAGTATGAATAAGTGAGGAAAACAATAAAAGTCATCATTTAAAGGTGACATTCAAAAAGTCTGTATTCTAGAGTTTTCAATGCAGGTTTGAAAACATTCAGAGACACCAAGTTTTGCAGCTTAAATCCAGTCCGCAGATTATTCCATGCAGAAAAAAATGCGATTTCTCTTATACACAGTATAGAAGTAGGAATATCAAAAAGACATAAAAATAGATAAGAGTATAAAAAATGAGGTAAAAAATTAGAAAGCAGTTTGCAACATGCAGAATCGTTAAGCTATATAAACTTCCTTATGAGGGAAAAATAAATCAAATAAGTTG